>SPJY01007880.1:618905-765471 GCA_005191435.1 Raddia distichophylla | reverse complement strand
ATTGACGACCACAAAAATCAATAGATTTTGGTTATACTTTAATTTTACCATGAAATAAAACGGAGGAAACTTAACCTAATACCTAGATGTTATAATATTACTATAAGATATAGAATATACAAATTCCTGTTTCAGATTGACATTTAGAAAGTAACTTATTCTCACAATTGGAACCCAAATCCATGGTTTCTTCAAGCAAAACCCACGGATTTGATACTACCAGTGGCCGCTGCTTAGTCCGGTTGGAATAGCCTGCACTCAAGCTAAACTGTTAAAGATAATGATAGCTAGTCACCACCTTTGTTTGCCACTTTGCACAGTATAAAACAAGCAACCAAGCTCAAGCCTTCGTCACATCACACTCACACCAATTATACCATGGCTGCCATGGCCAAGTCCCTCCTCCTCCTCGTCGCCGCCATGCTGGTGGCCTCGACGGCGGCCACCACGCTGACCCTCCACAACCTGTGCCCGTACCCCGTGTGGCCCAAGGTCACCCCGAACACCGGCTTCCCCTCCATCTCCGACAACACCGCGCGGCTCGACGGCAACGGCCGCGGGCTCGTCTCCTTCCCCTTCCCGCCCTCCTTCTGGGCCGGGCGCGTGGTGGCGCGGACCGGCTGCTCCGGCGCCGGCGCGTCGCCGCCGTGCGAGACGGGCAACGCGCCGCCGTTCACGGTGGTGCAGCTGGCCGTGCACTCGCCGGAGGGCGGGCGGGACCTGGCGGCGTACAGCGTGAGCCTGGTGGACGGCTTCAACGTGCCGGCGGTGGTGAGCCCGCAGGCTGTCGGCGGCGGCCAGTGCCCGGCGCTGGGCTGCGCCGCCGACCTGAACGCCCGGTGCCCGCGGGAACAGCGCGTGGTCGGCGGCGGAGGCGGCGTGGTGGCGTGCAGGGGCACCGCCGGTTACTTCAAGCAGCGGTGCCCGCTCACCCGCACGACGGCGACCGACGTGGAGCCCGTCCCGCAGCGCTGCCTCGCTCCCGGCGAGCTCAAGATCGTCTTCTGCCAGCCCTCCATGGTCGGCGCCGGCGCCGGCAAGCCGGGGCTCATCCGCACCGTCGTAGCCGACAACTAGGACGACGACAATTAGCCAGAAGCTCTAGTCTCTAATCAATTAGCGTGCGTTTAATTAGGTGGATTAGTCAGGCGGTTAAGCTTAAGCAGGCGCTGTGATGCATGAAAAAAATAACGCGTGCGACGGACGTGTAATAATATAAGTACGCATGCACTACGAGACTAGCGGTGTATGTCCTGGCCCCTTTTGTTAGTTTTGTACTCTACTCATCTACTGTACTGCCGCTCATCTTTATTGTTCAATGATCCACTCTACCCACGTCACTAAGCAACTGTTTATGTTTTTTGTTTGGAGATGAACTGCACGCATTCTCCATGTTTTTTCTCTGTGCCTATGCTAATTGATATATTCTGTTGTCCCACCGTTGATCCAACGGCTCAAATAATCTAGGTGCTGTGGACTAACGTGGTGGCTTTATTTTTCTCTACTTTAATAATATAATAATAGAAATAGATAGATAGATAGGAGTAGATAGATAGATAGGGAGCACCCCTGATGTAACTTGTAACCACAAAAGTAGATCCGTAGGCATAGAAGGGGTCGCGACCGGCAAGAGGTCATGGCTCGGGTAGCTGGGGTATGTTACGTTCTTGGAGAGGAGCTCTCATAATTATTGCCCCGCGGATGTAGTTTGAGATCCAAACTATGTTACCAAGCATCGTACCTCTGGTGTCCTAGTGTCAACGTCTTGTTTCTCTAACAAGTGGTATCAAAACCAAGGAGCGGCCATAATCATTATCCCGCGGGTAGGCTGAAAGCCAAAGTGCGTTAGGAAACATCATACCTCCGGTGCCGTTCAAATTTATTATTGGCGTCCTGCTTTTCTAACACTAAACTTTCAACCATAGTTGTTGAAGAAAGACAATCATGACATAAAGAACGCCACACCATATAGCCTTGTACAATCATATATGTCTGCTGACAATCGGGAACATCTATTTGTTATTGGTTCATATGCAAAAATTTCATCAATCAATTATGTAGACTTCTATTTGTAACATTTACAAAGACGAACCAAACTTACTAAAATACAGAATATATATGTAAGGGTGTAACTTCAAAATAAAAGACGTGCAACTTGAACAACAAATTTGCAAATATTCCACACACAAAAAAATGTAAAAACATGCACATATTTGTAACTAAACTGCATAATTTATAAGAGTGCAGCTTCAATATAAATGATGTGCAGCTTGTACAGTAAATCTATAAAAAAACTGGTAAAATATTCATAACAGAAGTAAAGTTTCAAGATGATGTTTAAAAAATAATTTAGACGACAAAAGTAAGCAGGGAATCAAGGAATAGATGGTGGGACATAGCCAAAAGAAAGTGATTGATTCATCAATTTGATTAAATAGCAATTCCGCTTATTCAATGTCACTAGGGGTTGAACCTATCTCATCGATTCTAAGTGAGCGTTTCAAAGAAAAATGCTAGAAGCATATGGTTCCATTAACATGTAGATATATAGCTCCACTTGCAAAAGTCTTCAAGCAACAGTACATAGCTCCACTAGTTGCAAAAAGCTTCGAGCAACGGAATGGCATAGACCATTACGATGATACATATGCGGCGTTTGATCCTGTTGATCATCTGGTGGATCCAAACATCCTTGTGTATCGTATGTGCTACATTAAAATACTGGTTTGACATATCTTTTACGTCACACGTTGAAAAAATTCAAGCGTGATAGCATTTTCCAATCTGACCGTTTATTTTCTGATGGTAGTTTAGTCTTTTATTAATTCCTTTAAGCATAGGGACAAATCCGGCAGTCCAAAGTGAATCGCAACTGTCCGCTTCCCTCACCGGCCGTCACCGCGATCTCGTCGTTGCCGGCCAAATTTCCGATTGCCGTCACGCTATCCTTGCCGCTGACCCAATTCATCGCGGACGCAACTGCAATCTCCTCGCTGACAGCTTGTTCGCCGTCGAAGGGAGAGACCGTCGTGCACGCCCTCATCTACCGTCAGTGGCGGTGCCAGGATTTCAACCATGAGGGTGCCATACAAAAGTTCAAACGTACCAAAGTTACATCATGATAAATTGAAATAAGGCGTACATAGAAAAATTACAAGTTTTCAAAATATCCTAAAACACTATTTTGTGTGCCAATGCCTTGAAAACGGGCTATTATATTCCTTGACTTTAGAGAAAATATCCCTCTCGATGAATGTGACTAAACAATCATTCAAAAATTGATTTCCCGTGCTGTTTCTCAACTTGTTCTTCACAAGATTTATAGTAGAAAATTCTCTTTCAATATTTGTTGTCGCTGCTGGTAAGAGCAATACCAACTTTAGAAGTAAATAAACCAATTGGCCGGCCTGGCCACTATCTGTCAGATTCTTATCCAACAAGGCAACCAATGTATTGTCACAATTTTACAAAGAGATGATGACAATTCTGTGAAACGCCACCTCACCACATTCCATTTTAGGGTAATTTCAAAAGTTGCTAATGACTAATATTTGGAGCTAAAATGCAATATCTAAAAACCTTTAAACTATAATTGACATGCTTTTCTATCTAAAATATTTTCAAGTGGGCAAATAACCTTTGAATTTAATACATATATTTTCAAGACCTTGGATAAGAGCAAATTCAAAATACTTTTGCTTAAATATTTATAATTGGCGTACCTTCATATTTTGACTATTTTTGCCAAAAAATGAAGCTTGTTTTATAATTGCTTGATTTAAATATATAATTGTAGGTAAGTGCTTTAAAAATGTTTTCTATATCAAAATAAATACATTCATGTGTTTTCATTCGTAAATAGCATTTTCATGATTTTCAATAGCGTTTTCATATGAGGGGCCATACTTTCACTTATAGCCTCTAAATTCATGAACACCCCTCTCTTCAAATGTTTTATATTTGATTCAAGCAACTATTTTATGTCACAATCAAATGTGAATTTCATCCAAATTTGAATAGTGATGTGAAAATTTGTCTTCTTACCCTGATAAGTTTTCTAGTTAAACCTCCCACTCCCTCTTGTCTAATTTTTTCACCTCCTTTGCAAAATTTTAATCTAGCCCATATTTTCTCCATCTCAAACTTGAGTCAGGCCTTGTTCTTTTGAGCTTAACGGTTTAACGAATTGTCTACGTTTTGAAAAGACATATGTTTTGAGTTTTTTTAGTCCGTTTTTTTGTTGTCTCAAAGGTGTCTCGTATCGTTTTGCAAAAGCAAGTCAAACGAAATGGATCTGAATCTCGACAGTACCTTGAGAAGCTCACAAAATTCAGTCATTTCAGCCGTTCAGATCAGCCCAAAAGAACAGAGCCTCAATCTCAAATTTGGATTTCATGACATATGTGAAATTACCACCCGGCCCCCTTGGACCAAAATTTTGGGCTTGATTCACTTCCACCTTGGGCTGCTCCTTCTCTCTCCACTTGACCTAGAAGCCGCCAGAGCGTGCCTAGCACCGTGCCAAAAGCACGCCCGGGGCGCCGCCGTCCAAGCCAAACATCACCTCTGGCTCTGTTCCTGACGAACAGACCTGACAAAATGGAGCTGATCACCGATCGTTCGCAATGTTTTTTTTGAAAGTCTTATATAAATGTCCTACAGAAACGAAAAAACTGCAGCCCAGCACACCCCATCCGCAGCCCAGCCCAACCAGGGCACCCCAAAACACCCCTCGTCCGATCAGGTCAACCCCAAGGCCCAAGGCCTAAGTCCCATGGCCCACCGTGCCACCCCCTTCCTTTAAATACCTTTATTAACCCTAATTCTCCAAGCCACCCTTCCCTCACTCTCCAGCCGCCGCGCCGCCACCCTGCCCTAGCCCCTCCCTCACCGGCCGTCATCGTCCTCTCCCAGCTCGTCGGCACCGCCCTCTCTCCTTCCGGCCACCGGCTCGGCGCGGCCGACGGCCTCCCACCGTTCCCCGACGCCGATCCCGACCCCGACCTCTGTCTGGTAATTATGGTGGCACTGATTTTAGCCACCAAGATTCCCGGACTGCGGGCTTCCCCACAGCCTTCTCTGCAAACCCTCCTCCCCCGGCACCATGAGGCGGCGGCGGCGGCGCCCCTTCTCCCTCCTCCCAGGCGGCGGTGGCGACAGCAGCAGGGCCGAGCCAGCACGAACGCAGGACAGCACGATCGCGTCGAGATGTTCGCCAACGACCAGGGCAACCGGGCCATGCACGCCGGCGTACGTCTGCTTCACCGACGCCGAGCACCTCGCCTAGGACGCCCTGAACCCCATCAACACGGTCTTCGGTGATCGCCTCTACACTCTGCTCCTTCGCTAAGGCGCTACGTTCTGCTCGATTCGGTGAATTTTATCTGTATCGGAATTGTCTGTGTCTGGTACTCTGGTAGCAGTCGCTCCGCACGTAACTCTTTAGATTCACTACAATTTGACTTGAAAGGTTCACATCTGCTGCTTGCAGTATATTAAGCATGCGAAATTCGATCTGGATCATTCAGCTCCATTGATTATTAACTCTTTATATTCACTGCAATTTGACTTGAAAGGTTCAGATCTGCTGTTTGCAGTGTATTAAGCTTGTGAAATTCGATCCGGATAATTCAGCTCCATTGATTTTGACGGTGTAATGTTTCCGAGTCTGGTGTGTTGCTTTGGGTGCATAGATCTGTTCGCATTGGATAATCTGTAGTGCTATGTTGCTCTGGATGCTTAAATCTGGAGTTGTTTTTATCAAGTTGTATAATTTATAACGCCATGTTGCTCTGGATCGTTAATTCTTCACATTTGGTTTTATCAACTGTACTAGGTTCAATCAGTTTGTTAGAGCTCGACTTTTATTTTTCATAGTTATTATGCTGATTCTGCTGTAAATTGTGCATGCTGCCCAACATGAATTTTTATGGATAACTGTGCTGGTTGATCGTGATTACTGTGGTGGTTGAACGTTTGCTAGAGGAATTTCATGTTTCCACAGTATATTTTGCTGTTTGGAATTAGTGCGATCGCCTGAAGAGCATTACTCAATGCTGCTAGTTATTTGTGCAAGTATGGATATATTTGATTAGTGCCAGCTATGAATGAGCTCAAACATGTTACAACTGCTAGTTTGATGGCGGTATACGACATTTTGTGAATTATAACGAATTTTAATGTAATCTAACTAAATTATATGGTTGATGGCTATACTAGTCATCAACATATTGTAGTAGGTAATATGATGACAAGTCATGTCAGTTTGTTGGACATGCACTTACTGTACTTGATCTTATCGTAATTCCTTCACTTTTATGTTGAGGCTTGTGGCTCAATCTTTTTCCCTAAAAGGGCTTTACTTATTTTTGTTGATGTGTATCCACTTGTTTGTTTTAATATTATATAATATATATAATGTTTTTGTTAATTTGTCTCCACTTGTTTGTTTTAATATTATACAATATATATAATGTTTTTGTTTGGGTTTGCTAGTTTTCCATTTAATAAATTCTTGAGCTGTCAGATTGATGATGAAACAATTTCCCCAAGCGCTTTTACTACTGATGTTAATATGATGGAATGCTATGCTACCATAGCATTCATGGTTTTCAATCTGAAACATCTGCAGCTCCTTTTTTTTTTCTTCTAAATTTCATTTGAAGTATTCTGGATTTGATCTTACTTATTTACGTTAGTTTGTCTCCTTTCCTAGTTTGTTTTAATATTCTATAATACAATGTTTTTGTTCGGGTTTGCTGGTTATCCATTTAATAAATTCTTGAGCTGTCAGATTGATGATGAAACAATTTCCCCAAGCGCTTTTACTGCTGATGTTAATATGATGGAATGTTATGCTACCATAGCATTCATGGTTTTCAATCTGAAACATCTGCAGCTCAATTTTTTTTTAAAAAATTATTTGATGTATTCTTTTTCAAATTTGTTTTATTTCATTATGTTAGATTGATTTCTTTATTTTGTAGGCACAACTGTTGGTGTTTTTTGAGAGCGTATAATTTCTGTTTGTTCTTGAAAAACTACATGGGAGAAGTGATGATGCCATATCCATACCACATTTCTGCATTCATTATGATGATCAATTTACATCATGCACTACCATCTGATCTCTCATCATTTTTTTTTTACTTTTAGACTGTCTACAGGCAAATTTTACAAGTTTATTAAAGTAAGCAGAATCTTTTTAGTGCTGAACTGATCTCGTAGATGTGCAATCTATGATGCAAATAATCCCATTTTGCTGAATCACTGTGATTATTTCAATTAAATCACCATCTTTCGGCTGAGATTGCACAACTAATGCAGTGCTGATTGTTTTTGGTTATTCTTGTTTGCTGTTGGATTTGTTATTACAATTAATGCCATTTGGTATCTGACACTTGGTCATGTTGTGGCTATTTGTCTCGAAACATGGCAGAAAACAACTGGGAACGGTTCTTGCGACACTGGTGGCTACTTAATGAGCTTCTAGTTACTATATACCCGTTCACATGCTTTTCTCTTGCTAATATGCATTAGCCCAAGTTACCTATCATGGCTAATGACACACTGCTGAGTTTAAATGATATACATGCCTTTGCAATTTTTGTTGCATATGTGACCAGATATAATTATTCACTCTAAAGCATTATATTGTCTAAGTTCATTTGTTTGCTGATTGATATCGAACTTTCCTTTACGATTACTATGTTCCCTTTATTCTACATGTATTATTACAATTTTCTAGGTTATTTCCTAGATGCAATGTCTGACGTGATTGCTATTATGCAGATGCCAAACGTCTCATTGTTAGGAGATTTCCTGATTCTTCTGTCCACAATGACATTGGACTCTGGCCCTTCAAGGTCATTGCTCGACTGCTGTCCAGTACCAAGGGTGATGAGCAGCAGTTTGCAGCTGAAGAGATCTTTCTTATGGTTGATTGCTGAGGCTTACCTTGACACTGCATTAAGAATGCTTCTGTCATTGTTCCTGCCTATTTCAATGCCTCACAGAGGCAAGCTACCAAGGTTGCTGGTCTCATTGCTGGCCTGAATGTTATGCGTATCATCAATGAGCCAACAGCTGCTGTCATTGCTTATGGTCATGACAAGAAAGTTGCCAGTGTCGAGGAGAAGAATGCTTTCATCTTTGACCTTGGAGGTGGTACCTTTGATGTCTCCCTTCTCACCATTGAGGAGGCTATATTTGAGGGCACAACAGGGCTGCCAACCACGTTCAGAAGTTCGAAAGGAAGATCAAGAACATCACAGGCAACCCAAGAGCTCTCCCAAGGCTGTGGACATCCTGCGAGAGTGAAGAGGACTTTACCCACTTCCCAGACCACAATTGAGATTGACTTTTCTAAGGGCATCGACTTCTACTCGAGCCCAGTGTCAGGTTTTAGGAGCTCAACATGGATCTATTGAGAAGGCACATGTAGCCTGTTGAGACGTGCCTGCGGGATGTTAAGATGGACAAGAGCAATGTGCAGCTTTTCCAGGAATTCAACGATGACAAGGAGCTCAGCAAAAAACATCAACCCTGATGAGGTCTTTGCCTATGGAGCTGCTGTCCTGTCCCCAATCTTGAGCAGGGAGGGCAATGAGAAGGTCCAAGATCTTAACCTGCTGGACGTCACCCCTCCCTTTGTCCTTTGACAGCCGGAGGAATGATGACTGTCTTTGATGCCAAGGAATACCACCATCCTCAACAAGAAGGAATAGGTCCTCTACCTACTGACACAACCAACGGCCTTCAGGGAGCTCTCTTGCATGGGGCGTCTTCTAGACCATGTGTCAGGCGGAGAAGGCGGTGGACACTTTTGACGATGGGGCAGAAGAACAAGATCACCACCACCAGTGACAAGTTGCGGCTGAGCAAGTAGGAGATCGAGAAGATGGTGCAGGCCAGGACGTGAAGTACAATGTTGTGGAGTTGAAGAACTTCTTGGAACTACACCTACAACATCCACAACATGATCAAGGAAACATTCCCTGGACAATTAAGAACATGGAGGACACTGTGGAGGGTGCAGTCCAGTGGCTGGATGGCAACCAGCTGGCGGAGGCTGACGAGTCCGTTACAATATAAACGAACAAGATGGAGCTGGACTGGCTGGAGAGTCTGCTGCTATTTATCGTTCTGCCGTTTCTTTACCTGTGGGCTAATTTTTTTGACCACGTGATGTTCTATTGGTGGTGAACAGTTGGTGTGTTGGTAGTGAACAACAGTCTAATGTCGTGAGACTTCGATTTCGTTAGTTTTCTGCTAGTTTATTCTCTTGTTTCTCGTGCTATGGATGTTTTGTTTGGAATACTTTGTGGTGCACTGGTGTTTGTGTCGCAAATAGTTTGCCTGGTGACGGGTTGGTTGGTGAGGCGAGCACTGAGTTGTATGGTGGAGGATGAAGCTATATGCCAGGGAGAGCTGCTGCGGCGCTGTGTCGTCTGCCACATCATCGGAGGTAGAGGTGGCATCCTGGGCGACGTAGGTACTAGGTAGAATCGGCATCCCATGCGTTGCTGGATGGAGGCCATCATTGCATCACCGTCCATCTCTACCACGAGCTACTCCCGCTGTTGATGCTGTAGTGCTGTGCTAGAGAGGTGGAGTCGGCGAGTGAACGGTGAGCCATGGGCCTTGCGGCTACGAGGAGAATGCTTATCTAAAAACTGATCATGGGTTGATACCAAATGATTATCATTTAGCAGTATTAGTTAATTTGAAGATCATGGGTTGATACCAAATGATTATCATATAGGAGTATTAGTTAATTTGAAACTGTGGAAGAAAAGAAAAATCAAAGCAGATCGATTTTCGCACGATATTGAGTGGTAACTGAAACTGAGATCAGATGCATATGGCTTTTGTCTCGCTCTCGAAGCAGGCAGTAGCGATGCAGGGGCGCTGGAATTGAAGAAGCCTCGGGCGTTTGCCGTTTGGTTCTCTCCTGCATGGTGTAGCCGCTTTACCCAAATTTGCCCCAGCAAGGACCAAAGCTCCTGCTTCTCCTCCTCGGAGTTGGCGCTCCGCTGCCGTCTGTGTTGTGCACATCAGAAGAACATCCCGTCCAAGCGCCTCGTCGTCGTCTCGGTCTCGCCACATGGGAGCCATTAACTATAGGCATCCTCTTCCTGCCTGCTTTGCTCTCTGCTTTTTCTCCCCCTGCCATGCCGGTGTCTCGCTATCTTTGACTGGCTATATACTACTTGTGCTTGGCTGCTAGCTGCCGCCTGTCGCCCATGGAGGAGCCTTCCTGCCCAAGGCTTGCTTGCTTGCTTGCATGCCTCATGCAACTAGTCCGTAGCCGGGGATCTCGTTAGCTGCCTATGCTGCCGTCCGGTTATAAATAAGAGAAGTTAAGAGCATCTCCGGCGGGCTCTCTGTAATATTTAATAGATATAGAGGGGCTGTTGGAGACAAAGAATATTTTAGAGTGTAGTGTAAATTTGTGAAGAAATTTTTAGAGGGGTGGATAGAGGAGATGTCAATAGTGTTTTACAGCGGAGATATAGAGATGTCCTTGGTGATGCTCTAACCGGCATAAGAGCATCCGTAGAAAAAGATATAAAATAAAATGTATAGTGATAGAGTGTCCGCTGGAGAGAAAAAATCTTTTATACGTGTAGTGTAAAGTGTGAAGAAATTTTATAGAGTGCAAAGAGTGTGCAATGCATGCTTAGTGTTATATAGTGTGCATTTAGAGTTTTTATTGGAGATGCTCATCGAAGCAGTATATTGTATGCCAAGTGTTGATGTCTTTTTTTCACTTAAAAATAAAGGAAATGGATGGTTTTCATCTCTTACAAACATAACAAAGAAAAAGGGAAAAATAATGATGGTAACCAAACGTTAGCCACTTTATTTCTATACATATATTTCACAGTGATAAAAATATCATGTCCTACCTCTATTCTATGTTAGGATATGCGCCGATGTAAGAACATGAAACTATAGGCATCCTCTTCCTGCCTGCTTTGCTCTCTGCTTTTTCTCCCCCTGCCATGCCGGTGTCTCGCCATCTTTGACTGGCTATATACTACTTGTGCTTGGCTGCTAGCTGCCGCCTGTCGCCCATGGAGGAGCCTTCCTGCCCAAGGCTTGCTTCCAATGCATGCCTCATGCAACTAGTCCGTAGCCGGGGATCTCGTTAGCTGCCTATGTTGCCGGCCGGTTATAAATAAGACAAGCTAAGAGCATCTCCAGAGGACTCTATGTAATATTATACTCCCTCCATTCTAAAATATAAGACGTATTTTGACTCCACAAAAGTCTTTAAAGTTATAGTTTGACTGTTAAATTTCTCTATTATATATTATGAATTGTTATAATATAATATTGTATCAAAAAACGCTTTGAAATATGAACAATTTGGTACAACTTTAGTATACTAACGATGCATATTATTTCATTTATTTATGGTAAAAATTTACTAAGTTTGACTTTCCTCCGGTCAAAATACGTCTTATATTTTGGAACGGGGGGAGTGATAGATATAGAGGGGCTGTTGGAGGAAAAGAATATTTTAGAGTGTAGTGTAAATTTGTGAAGAAATTTTTAAAGGGGTGGATAGAGGATATGTCAATAGTGTTTTACATGGCAGATATAGAGATGTTTTTGGTGATGCTCTAACCAGCATAAGAGCATCCTTAGAAAAAAGATATAAAATAAAATGTGTAGTGATAGAGTGTCCGCTGGAGAGAAAGAATCTTTTATATAGTGTAGTGTAAAGCGTGGAGAAATTTTATAGAGTGGAAAGAGTGTGCAGTGCATGATTAGTGTGCATTTAGAGTTTTTATTGAAGATGCTCATTGAAGCAGTACATTGTAATACAACTATGTAAAAATCGACTAAGACTTATTTAAAAATCAGTCGTCTGAGAAGCAGCAAAACCATATTTCTATTCACAGTGGAGGAGACGAGGGGGGCTGGCAGGGGCCTGGACCCCCCTATGTTCTATGTGCAATGCTAAGTAGTATATAGGATGTTGCATCAAACTTAAGCTCATATTATTAATTTATACGACTAATTTCAGTTCTAAGAAGTATTCTATTAGTATTGATTAAACATACTCTTCCAACTAATTTATTTTATAAGACTAGCATAGTTCTTTGAAGTTTTTTTGCAAAGAAAATGATTTTAATTTATGAATTAATATATTTCCAAGCACATTACATTATAGCAAATATACTAAGGCACGTACTATAAATTCAATAATAGTGTTAGTGCAGAATATTTCGATAAGTTTACCAAAAATTCGCAGAACGCTTCTTGATGTTCACAACATTTGGGGTTTGACTAATTGTAACTTATATTGCTTTTCAAACACTTCAAATATTTTTATTAACTAGTTATCACCGTGTCTAATATGAACTTAATTGTACTATTGATGTGTAATCTTTATTTTAAAGAACTGCATAACACTTGCTGTTAATATACACATATATAAAATATACTCAATTTATTTAGTTTTTGCCACACCACCCAAAACTTGATTCAATGTCATATGAATATGCAAGAAAAAAAGTGTCATTTGATCACGGCTAAGTGTCTCCACACATGATAACCTTCGCTAGGCACGATACTATTATCATTGCTTTCTATACTGCTATGGCATATTTGACTTGATTTATTACATGACACAACAATATTTTTACAAAATATTTTTATGTAAATAGCTCGCTTTTAATATAATGATATGATCATACTGTAAATTAGTTTGTTATGTGTCGGCCCCCCTATGATGAAATCCTGTCTCCGCCCCGTCTATTCATGTATTTCACGGTGATAAAAATATCATGTCCTACCTCTATCCTAAGACTTCCTGTTCGTGGCGGCCCGGCCTGGCTAAGGAATATATGAACAGCGGCGCGGCGCGGTGCCGCGGGAATTAGCCAGTGTTGTGCGTGTGGTAGGTGCAGGTGTGCCGTGTGCGAGCTTACGTATGCTTGGCGCTTTACAAGCGTGCACGACGGTGACCCGAGGATGGTGCAGATGCACTGGACCGACGGCTTGGCTTAATCCGAATGAAATAAATTTAAGTGGATGATGCGTCTGGTTCCTAGGATTGTTTGAAAGGAAATTTGTAGGATGCTAATTTTTTTTGGAGGTTTTCTGATATTGGCTATGATGTCATGGTTTTTCATGCCTAATTAAAGGGGGCAAAAAAAGAGTTCGGATAAGCCAAAAATTTAAATCTAGAATAAAAATAATAAATATTCTCTAGCCATACAAATACACGGTACACACTGCTCGTTCTTATATTCTCTATCAAATCAATTAACATGTAATCCTAGGATTTTGGGTTTTTTAGATAATGGAATTTAATAATCACATCTTCTGAACATCACATATGCATGGTTTAGTTTCATGCAAACGGCCAGGTTCAACATATACATCACAATGCTAGAGCATATAGTAGGATTTGATAATATGATAAGATATGATTTGTTAAGATTGATTGATTGTAATCTCTTTGGTATGATTTTGTCGTTCTCTAAGATTGTTTATTACTTAAGTCATCATGTACCCATAAAACTCAATACAATACAATTCATAGTATATTGAAGTATATTCATATTCTGACATGGTCTTGGAGTAGTGTTGTTTCTAACATCTTCTAACATGGACTACCCCCTGTCATAGCTAGCCTCCTCCATAGCCGTCCTCCCACTTTCGGTCACCGCATAATTGGTACCAAACGCCTATCATCAAATGGCCATATACTTGATGGCTTCCACTCCCGTTTGAGCGTGTATGATTTTTCTACTATGACTATAGAGGGATGCTAGAGTATATGATATGATTTCTTAGTATTGACTGATTGTAATATGCTCAATATGGTTCTTCGGATTTCTTGTGATCCAATTACCATCATGTGCACTCCGTAAATATGTTGTGTCCGTGGTCCTCAATACTCAATTCTAAGTTTATTTTAATCCCCAATCCCCCACCCCAACCAACCCTATGCTCCAAGAATCTCGAAACCAAAGAGACCAGCCGGAGGTAGAGCGCTCGTAGCTTAGCTCTAAATTAAAGAAGAATTCGGCGAAGTGCACCTGTGCACGCTAGCTATTTGAGTATAGATGTACGTCATGTCGTGTGGCTCTTCGTGACTTCACTTATATGAGCTTAGTACAATAAACATGTCATATGTAGTATGCATATATACTCCCTCTGGTTACAAAAAAAAGTCGCCGCGCCTTTGACCATTCGTCTTATTCAAAAAAGTTATATAAATATTATTTATTTTGTTATGATTTGGTTTATTATTAAATGTATTTTAAGCATGACTTATATTTTTACATAGTTGAACTAAATTTTTGAATAAGACTAATGGATCAACAACGTGTTCAAAAGTCAACCGCGACTTCTTTTTGTGACCGAAGGTGGTAGTATATTATACGCATATAGACGTCCGTACACATGTACACAGTACGTACGTACATGCATGATTGAGAATATATATGTTTTCTTGGTACCACCAGCAGGTATAGCTGGCCGGGCCGGCCACCGGACAAACACTGGCAGGCAGGCACCGAGAAGACCAGCTTTCCCTCCTTTTCTTTCGCCTTTGGATGTGTATAAATACACCACGAGAGGAGAGGGGCCTTCGCTTCACTTCACTTCACTTCACTCCACTCCACTTCATCTCTCTCCCCCTCTCTCTCATCAGCCACCACGGCAGCATCACCTTCTCTTTTCATATCAGCTCATCTCGATCTCCTCTCCTCCATCGCCTACGTACGCGAGCTGGAGCCCTCCCCTTGGCTGGTGGTGCCATCCATATATGTTTCCCTAGCATGTCACCTCACACACCAGACTAACCTTACTCACCTGTCGACTCTCATGTACACACACGCAGACACACACTCACTCTCTCACTAGCTCTCTTTCTCTCTCACTACTAGGTACTGTTAGGGTTCGCCATTGCCTCCTCCGGCCTCCCCCATGCTTTTCCCCGGCCATCGCCTTTTCGTCCCTCATGTGAGTCGTGACATCCATCTCCACTAGCTATAGCTAGCTAGCTAACTTAGCACTCCCTGTGACTCTCTCTCTCTCTCTCTCTCTCTCTCTCTCTCTCTCTCTCTCTCTCTCTCTCTCTCTCTCTCTCTTGTGTCTCTCCCTCTCCCTCTCTTGGCACAGTGGCTGCTATACAAGCTCATTCTCTCTTAGCAGCTAAGGAATTCCACATAAATTATAAAAGACACCACTTGTTGTGGGAGAGCAAAGAAAGAGAACTTGTGGTTTGCATTCTCTTCTTGCACTTCCCTTCACTGAAGGACTGAGAGACTAGCTTGTCAGTGACTCAGTGAGAGAATAGTTGTGCAAGGAAAGGAACAAGGGGAGCTATATATAGCTAGATTCAGTCCATCGCATTGATCGGTCGCCATGGTTTTCTCCTCACTCCCGATCTTTTTAGATCCCCCGAATTGGAGCCAGGTAATTGATGATGACCATCATCTATATATGTTCGTTTCCCCTTGTTCCATTTATTTCAACACTTGCTGTCAATCGCATCACAGATTCACACATGCGCATCAGCACAAGCACGATAAATTCAGCTAGCTAGCTAGCTACTTCTTCAGTGATCTATGCTTATAGTTTCATTCCTTGATCATTCGATCACAAATTTGTAGTGTTTGATCTCCCAATTTTTTAAAAATTGCTCTCTTCTCAGTATTGATTGAAAAAGCGTAATCCCAAGTTCCCAACCATGTTCTTGAATATACCTTGCTTTTAGGGTTGAATAATCCTAATTTTGTCCATGCTGATGCAGATACAGCAGCAACAGCCTAGTCACCAGTGCCTCATCGGCGGTGGCGGCAGCGACCACCACCACCTGATCCCTCCGCCGTCCGGCCTAGCGCCGCTGCCAGGCGGCCCCGCCGACTCTGCGGCGAGCGCGCCGACCGGCGGCTCGTCGACGTCGCTGCAGGCCGCGGCGGCGGGGGCGGCGCAGCCGCGGCCGGCGGTGTCAATGGCGGAGCGCGCGCGGCTGGCCCGCGTGCCGCTGCCGGAGCCCGGCACGCTCCGGTGCCCGCGCTGCGACTCCGCCAACACCAAGTTCTGCTACTTCAACAACTACTCGCTCTCGCAGCCGCGCCACTTCTGCAAGGCGTGCCGCCGCTACTGGACGCGCGGCGGCGCGCTCCGCAACGTCCCCGTCGGCGGCGGCTGCCGCCGCAACACCAAGCGCTCCAGCAAGAAGTCGTCCCGCGGCCAGGGCGGCGCAGCCGCCGGGGGCGCCACGTCCTCCTCCTCCACCACCTCCACCTCCACCACCGCGACCACCACGAGCGCCACCGACGTCGTCGCCGGCATGCAGGCGTTTCCCCACCACTTCGGCCTCCCGTCCGCCGCCGCCGCGGCGGCGCTGGAGGCGTCGCTTGAGGGGTACCACCACCACCTGCCGCTCTTGCCGCCGCAGTTCCTGCCGCAAGGGCTGCACGGGTACCATTTCGCCGACGGCGACGTGGGCGCCTTCGCCGACGGGTTCCCGAGGGGCGTCGCGTCGGGACTGCTCGCGCAGCTGGCGTCCGTCAAGATGGAGGAGCACGGAGGAGGCGGCGGCGGCGGAGGAGGCGGTTTCATCGGAGCGCATGAGCAGTACTGGCCCGGAGGCACGGGCGCCGTCGGCGGCGGGGGTTGGCCGGCGGAGTTCTTGTCGGGGTTCAGCTCGTCATCCTCGGGGAATGTGTTGTGACCGTCGGAGATGCATGTGGGTTTGCATGGATGGATCAGGGATGCCACTGAATTACTTAGGTCTCCCTTAGTGTTATTAGGCCATTAGGGTCATGTGGTATGGTCAATGGTGTTGTGGCCTTGTTCATTTAGGTTGGTGCTGCTGGTTTTTACATCTTTTTTTCTTCATAATTCTTGATCAGTTTTTAGTTTGGTTAAATGTTGCGTACTTGGTAGATGGATGTAGTGTGAGAAAATGTTGCAGTTGTCAACTCATCACGGAGGGTGATATGAGATGTGCTAAGTTACTTAACTATACTATGTTTAATTACATGAGCAATTTCGTATGCTTTGTGCTTCATACATTTGTCTGTTATTAATCTCTCATTTTGTTGATCACATTGTGAAATTAATCTCAATGCTGGAACTATGTAAATGCAAGCATTCTGGCTATATATGCATGATGTCTTACTCTACTTATTGAGTTTCATTACTACAAATGAGCACATTAATCAAAGTAGTCAAGTAGTTATTCATTTATCGGTTTTCTAATCAAAGATCAGCTAATATCTAGTAGTTAATTAGTAAGATCATTCTTAGTAATTTGTGTCAGAGTACAGGTGTTGAATATATGTATAAGTGGGTTACGTGAATTCTGAGTTGTAATAGGCAGAGGAATTTAGTGTTGGGTCGGACTCATATCGGTGGCCCTATATAAAGCTAGTGTAACGTGTCATGATCACCTAGTTGTAGCATAGGATCAGCTGTCGGCTTGTGGCCGTGATTTGGATGGGTCTGATATATATGCTTTGTGCTAATTGAGGAGTAGTGTCTATAGTCAGAGTCTCGCTGATCTTCGTGATCTTCGCTGCTTAGTTAATAAAATATGGTATCTCATGTTCCTCGTGATCTTCGCTGCTTAGTTAATTACGTATGTCCCCTGTGATCCTTTTTTGATCTTGATGAAACTAAACAGAAGCTGATCACAGTAGGTTAAATGATCATACATTCTTACGCACAAAAGAACTTCCACTTCTGCGACTGTCGTGTCGAGCAAAACAAGAATGTTGGGAATTGTGGGATGCTTCCTTCATAATGCTTTTTAGTATAAAAAAATGTGGTACACCATGTTTTTTTTATGAGCAATTCATCGTAGAAAGGAATCAAAGGATTATATAATGGCTGAGTCACACACACAATATAAGAAAACGTGGCACACTATTGTGATGTTGAACCAAACACTATTCTCTTCTCACTGCAGAAATCCTATAGCAACCTTTGTTATGTAACCTAGCTAACAATCCCCACATCTTTTTCGATAATGAAAATTAATTCAACCTCTACATCTGAAGATGCATGTATACGGCAAACAAAAATCACATAGTCCTTAACAAAAGAACATTACAATACCAACATCAAAATGATCCTCAACAAAAGAGGACCGAAACAATCCCCACATCTGAAGCTATATATTGAACTTTGACTTCCAACGATATTTTTTCTCATTAAAATTGAGGTAGTTAATTAAGTAACATGCATGATCACGTCTGTACGCGCGTATGATCGAAGAAGCTAGCTAGACTAGAGAGGAAATGAGAGATGCATATGGATGCATACCTTGCATTCATACTTTATATGCATGGGAATGTACGCTGCTAAGATCTACATGTCTCGGTCTTCAGGTGACGAAATACTTATATGAATATGTTAATGTACGTCCAAGATCTGCATGTCTCTAGAATAAAAAAATTAAGAATTAACTAGCAATCTAAAGGCAGTCAATGGCAGAGCTCGCAGCAGGCGACGAACTGATCGAAACTTCAAAAGACGTCCTTAAAAATACAATAAAAGAGATATGCATATATGATATAATATATCAAAAACGTTTTTTTAAAAAAAAACACATTAGCAGGAAAGGATGGTATGAACAGGAATCAAGTAAATTCAGTGGCTGAAATTCAGGTGCCTTGGCCGAGGAGGTGACATGATGAACGGATGAGCTTTTCGTATCGAATGATCATGGCGTCGATCCATCGGTTTCACACCAATCAGGTAGGTGGTCACCGATCGATGTGCTTAATTAGCTAGTACCGGAAAGGTGTAGACATGAGGAGAAATCCTAACGGAATGATCACTTGCTCTAGCTGGAGCTACGTTAGCAACTGTTGTCGAGGCACTGTCCTGTTGGAAGCACAATTTTTTTAGTAAAAATTTGGTAGAAAACACACGTCGATTTCCACAGTAACCAAGGAAGATTTTTGTGTTAGACAATTATCGTGCATAGCTGGTTCGTTAAGGCATATGTCTTCGCGACTGACGCGTGACTAAACATAATCTCGGATGTTTTTGTGAGAACCATCTATCATGTATATGCCGTTTACTATAAGCTTAGTGTGGTTATACTCCTATTGTTTGAAACACGCAAAAATATACACAAACGAGCACGTTGTCCCATGAGTTTAAGTGGTTAGATTAGTTTCAATCATTTATTTTGATGTGTATTCTTATTTCTATTACTTTCTATTTCAGATTTACACAAAATGAGTCGATTTCCACCGCAATCGAGAAAGATTTATGTGTTACAAACTCACAGCAAAGTCGTTGTGGTTTGATGGTGCAATTCGTTAGCTTTTGTGCGGGTGGTAATTAACGTGGCAGCTGCGAAGGCGAGGCATGATTCACCGGACAAGACAGAAGGCTAATTAAGGTTTTAATCCAACGTATGGTGAGCGATGCAGCTGCAGTCGCCATCGGAGGGAATCTGCTTGATCTTTGGTAGATCTGCTTTCGCTCACTCCAAGGCAGCGCCCCTCAGCTCCCCCCTCTCTCTCATGATCTCTCCTCTCTCTCTCTCTCTCTCCCCTTCTTCTTCCTCTCATGAGGGAATAAAGCGGCAGCGGCAGCGGCAGCCTGCCCGACCTCCAGCCTATGCAAAATATCACATCAAAGAAAGAGAAAGAGGGAAAGAGAAGCACCCCCTGCTCCCATGGCCCCTCCCCCTATCCGTCTAGACAGATCATACACAATCATGGCGTCTGCCTGCACCTGCTTCTCCTCCATTGTTTTCTTCTTCCTTTCTTTCAAGCAAGGAGGAGAGAGAGAGAGAGGTGACAGAGCTGTAGCTAGACTGGGAGTTCGATAGCTCAACCGGTACCGTGCACATGTCTGTACCTCGAGTACTTGAAATGGCAGGCTTATGATATCACCAACAAATGAACCCGCTCTGATATATCAGAGCATAGGGATCCAACATTGTTGTGTTTACATATTCTCTAGCCCATTTTGGAGATTTCTAGGGATTTAATAAGAGAAATATACTGATTTCTGCGAAGATCGAACTCTTTCGTTCTAAATATGTACACCCATATACGTGTTGCTAGTTTCCAGAAGAATTTCGAAGAATAGCTTTCAGAAGAATTTCAATCTTTCGAATTTGAAAAGAGCATTGTATACCCACGTAGCTGATATTGTGGTGACTATTGATCGGCCACGTAGCTTAAGGGTTTTTTCGGTTCACTACTAACTTTGTCTAACCAAACATTAGCCAAATGTGGAAAGTCACACATAATGCGGTCAAAAAATTCCTCGCCACACTTTATTTGCCTAAAAAAATTTGACCACACTTTTCGCGAGTCATCTACTTGTGAAACTTGCACAAAAAAAAGAGAGATATTACCACAAGTATAGCTAGCAATGAACCAAACGCGTGCCTAACTTGTCTGACATTAGGCATGACAAAATGTGACAAGGTTAGTCACAACCAAACAGGTCTAGTGCTTAACACACCACAATTGATATTGTGCTAAGCATACACGGCAAAGAACTTATGATAAGCACACTTAAAATCTACGAACAATTAGCGATTTACAGTAGCCTCTCCTGCCGTGAGAATCAATGAATGACATGGTTTCCATGACATTCTTGTGATATTGGAATTAATTGTTAACATAATGGTATTGAATGGACGAAAAATTTCATGCTCCCACAATAAAGGAATTAATTCTTCCGACATTATTAATTAATTGTGAATATTGAAATCGTTCCAAACAGACTCTATGCTTAACTTGGTATGCACCGACGTTTTGTTAATATTTTCAAGAGAACGTATATGCGTCAGCAGCTCATTTCCAAAAGGCAATCATTTGTTTTTTCATAAATAAAATAGAGAATGGAATTTTGTTTTGGCCCTACCTATGTACCAAATTAACCGTACACGATCTTAAATACGCAGCATTAAATATAAAACAGCAACGTGATCAAGGGATCAAATCTGAGTGATCGTAGCCGTAATCATGTAATTATAAAGTCTCTCACATGATCGATGTCATTGCGCTCACACCGATCTTAATTAAACGATCGATCTACCGTTATCAATTCACGGTAGGAGCCTCTCCTGCGGTCCTGCCCTAGCTAGCCAGACCCCAAAACCCAGTCTTTCTTTTCTTTAGGATACTCATCGATCGGCAGCATGCAGCATGCAGCAAGCAAGCAAAACCCAGTCAAAAAAGGATGGCAATTCGTCGAGACCAAATAGAAGCCTACGGCATGCAAGGCTGCTGGCCCGGCCGGTTTGCTGCATGGAGCACAGAAACCCATGCATGCATGCATGCAACGCACACCACCCGGCCGCGGCGAGAGATGAGAGATGCTTGCGACAAAACAAAAAGCGCAACCAAACAACCCGTTTCTTTTCAGCATTCCACCCCCCTCTCCTCCTCCTCTCCTAGTTTCATGCGCTCCATCTCCGAATCTGAATAGTTAAAGCAGCAGCAGCAGCAGCAGCAGAGGCAGAGGCAGAGGCAGAGGCAGCTTCAGCTCCAAGTTTAAGCGTTGCTCAGATCTTGTCATGTGACAGCCGATGTGTAAACATCTTTGCGAGCGTGTTTGCTCCTGTCAGAGGCTCAGGGTGTGACATGTATGTAATCTAGGCGCTTTTGACCCTCTGGAGTCTCCTAGCCACTGTGAGCTCCTGCTCCCGTCTGTATATGTGTGCTTCTGCAGGAAACTAATTAATTGGAAGAGTTATAAGTACAAAGGGAGAGTTAGCGTCATCATAAACACTGTAAATCTTGCTGGCCTGGCTTCTAGGCAACTGGACGTGCCACTGGCATTCTTAGTAGCAAAACCATGCAGTTTGCATTGTTCCACAATCGATTTTCCATACGTGAACAATCATAGGATGCACATGAATGATGCACATTCAGAACACATGGATGCGGAAATGCCAAAGGACCAGGGGTCAAAACTCAAAATTAGCAGCAACGGCCGGCGACAGGCAGTGGCTGGTAATAAAATTTACTGATTAAATCCTCCATTAAAACTTCTCTTTTAGAAAGTCGTTACATTGAGAATATACTAGGGCCGGAAAACACTGCAATATGTGGCTACATGATATTTGAAGGGTGCAAATTTGAAAACTGTACATATCTCAACATTCTGGGCTATTTCACGTGCTCACAACCTGATGGGAGTTTCAGCATACAAGCGTGGAACAAGGCAGGTGGATTGGATCACCATCGATTCAAATACCTCACCTGATATTAGAAGCTTGTCGTACAAACTCTCACAGTTGGCATGAATCGTGGTTCAAACACCACTCTCAACTCCCACTTTCAGGTAGTATTGTGACCACTACTTGCTGGCACAACATATCATCAAATTCATACCAACATAGGGTATTGAGGTGCAGGACTGTCCAATTGCTCAGGGATATCGTTTTCTTGGACCTGTTCAGGGGCCTGAGGAAGAACCTGCGCCGAGGCCTGCAGCAGGGAATCTTGTTCCTCCTGTTGCTGTGGCAGGAATCTGTTCATGCGCTCAAGCAGCTGCAATGCCTTCCTCTTCCCCCTCTCCGTGCCATTCAATGTCAGCTCCCGCAATGGGACCAAGATCCCACACTCGTGCGCACGAGCTAAATGCACCAGCTGTTGCTCACCACTGCACAGATGCAGCATCACAGCTGTGGCATTCTCTCTATTTCTTGCTGTCCCGGTTCCGATCATCTCCACAAGCACAGGAACAGGCTCTGCTGCCCCAATAGCTGCCTTTCCCTCTTGGTGGCTTGATAATATTGAGAGTATTGCCATAGCCTCATCCATGAGAGCTCCTGTGGGGTTGGTCACCAGCCCCATGATGAGTGGCACAAGGCCAGCTCGTATCGCACGACCTTTGTTCCCTTGGTAAATACACAGGTTAAAGAGGGCAGCTGCTGCGTCCTTCTTTCCCCGCTGACTGCCCTCGCTTAGCAACACTACAAGGGCAGAAATAGCGCCTGTTCCCCCAATCATTACTTTGTATTCGTCGATTACTGAGAGGCTAAAGAGTGTGGCTGCAGCATTCTCCCGAGCCTCCATGCTGCCATTCTTCAGAACATGAACAATGCTTGGAACAGCACCAGAAGACATGATGCTTGCCTTATTGTCATCATGTATGGAGAGGTTTAGAAGTGCCGTAACAGCATGCTCCTGAGTCCGCAGGTCAGATGACGACAGCAGACTCAATAGTAAGGGAATAGCACCAGCCTCAGCAATACAGATCCGGTTGTTTGCATTCCGCTTTGCCAGAAGGCGAAGCTCTGCAGCAGCTGATCTCTGCTCCTCTGGGTCTGGGGAGCATAACTTGGACAGAAGAACATCAATGTTTGCACGTTCACTCGATGAGCATGCAGGCGTACACTTGTTGGGCTCAGATGAGCGCTTGGGTGGTTCAATTCCATTGGCTTCACACCACTGTGCAATGAGACTTCTCAGGACGTAGTTTGGCGTCAGTGTTTTGTTTGCCATTTTTTGTTGTGTAATTGGGCAAGTATGATGCACAGCTAGCCATTTCTCAATGCATGTCCGTTCATATGTCTGAAAATTGACAAACAGAAACTATTTAAAAGATGTATGGCTGTGAATTATACTTCGAGTCTAAAAAAAATTGAATCAGTAGAGCCACCTGGCCTGTAGCAACAATAACAGGATCTTTCATCAGCTCGAGTGAAATTGGACACCGGAATTCATCAGGAACGGTTATAGGTGTTTGGTCTCCGTTGGAATCCATTACCTTGGAAACCATAGGAGGGCCCATCTCAGGGTTCTGAGTTTGTACGAAGTCCTTAATTTTCTTCAGTAGCATTGACATTTTCTCAATGTGCTCTCCTGGGTCCTGACCACCACCAGATGCCACCATCTCATGCAAGGCGAGTGATTCTTGCGTAAGATCGGTGATTGTCACCAAATGTAGCTTTTCTGACAACCTTTGAAGGATAGCCAGCTCTGCACTTGGGTCATAGCTCTTGTTATATAGAGATAGTAGGTCATTGTAGAATTCATCATCAGGCATATCAACTCGCTCTTTTGCTCTTTTTAGCTGTGCGTGCACCAACTCAACCTGGACATGAATTTGGCAAAGTATCTCCAATGTTGGATTTAAGTGCTTAACAATAATAGCTAATGATTCTTTTTAGTAATGTTGTTAACATTACCTGCTCTCTAACTTCATCTGATATATCCAGCTGATTGTACGGAAGGTGACACAGAGCTTGCTCCAACTGACTGATCACTTCCTGCAATTTCTTCATTACATTATCCCTCTCAAAGACCTACATGCACCCAAAAAGAAAAAGTGTTAGTTTAGCTAAATAACTGGTTGGGAGTTGGGACTTAGCAAACAGCAGAGTAAGTAGTGTTTTGAAGAGCATGCTTATAACAACATGATTTATCAACAAGAAGGCAATAGATGTATAAGCAAGCAAATGACACCAACATCAAGCCACTAACAAGCAAAATGAGAACATTTCAAGCTGTGAATACCAGACACACAATTCTAAACCTCTGGTTCAATAAGCAAATACAAGAAACAAATTATAATTTGCCTAGTATGAGTATCTTCTTACAGCGAGGCTAACATATTTTGAAAGCAGAACTTTAGAGCACAGTGTAGTTCACGCTATTTTATACAATGCAACTTAGTGATCATAAAGTCCAAAACTAAAAGAAAATATTTCACCAAAAAGTTCATTGCAAAATAATCATGGTGTGGATTGTGGGAGCACAAAAGCTTTTTCCCAAAGGCTAGCTGGCGCATGTATGCATTTTTTTCTAGACAGCCTCATCCTTTTCCCCATGCACAACCTTTCCCCTCATGGATATATTGGTGCTTGAGATGATGCACATGCATTGTATTTGGGCATCTGATCTTTCGAATTGACAGATTTGTTGATCTACACTTGTTGTGGCAACCAGCATATGGGACTTTTTTCCTGATAGATTATTTGTTTTACAGGAGGAGCTTCAATGCATCACTCCTGGTGAATTACACAGATTTCACCTATTGTGGTTAGTGAGGATTTTGAATTTGTGGTCACTGTGAAAAGCAAGTAGTAAGCACTAAGCACATAAACCAAGATGAGTAGTTGAATGCTAAGCACCATGTCTGCTTCAAAAAAACTACATACGATGAAATGACTCTTCAAGCATTTAAAGCCAATCTATCAAACAACTTATATCTGGAAGCATGAAGAAATTATAATGGCCAGTGGACAAGTATTATCATCATGAACAAAATAAATGGCCTAATCTAAACCACAGTACAAACAATCATTACTCGGAAGATCCAAATCCTATTTCAGATCCTTCGTATGGGCATCCAGATTGAAAACAAATACTCAAAAACACCACAGATCATGTAACGCACTGGCTACATTCATACTAGGTCAAATCATCAGATACATAGACTAAATGGTGTATTAAAGGTATGGTAGCATAGATAATCAAAAATCAAAAGGGAAAGGGACCACTAGATTTGACCAAAACAAAGGGAGGAATTAGTCCAAGCACATTGTCATAGTGAGTAGTGACACGGACACTGTTATGAAGTAGATCATAAAAAGGATTTTTTTCATACATGCCATTACAAAGTTCGGTTTCTTTAGTTTTGCCATTACAAAACGCATATTTATATTGATGCCATTATTTTTGCAACAATCTATCAAAAATGCCATTATCGGAGAATTTCGGGATTTTTTACGATACACGAAATCCAAATACTTGAGAAATACGCATCTGACAGCTGGGTCCCACATGTCATCCTCTACTCCTTCCTTCCTCCTCCTCCCTCTTCTCTCTCTTCTCCATGGCTGGCAGCGAGCGGCGGCGGCGGCGGCGATAGAGGAGAAGGCGACGGCAGGGGAGGAGGAGGCGACGGCGGTGGAGCAGAGAGGAGCTAAAGGAGGAGGAGGAGGCGGCGATAGCAGAGGAGAAGGCGACGGCGACGGCAGTGGGGCAGAGAGGAGGAGGCGGCGGCGACGGAGGAGGCGGCGGCGACGGAGGAGGCGGCGGTGGCGACGACGACGAAGCTCCGGTGGCCGCTCGTGCGGGTGGAGGAGAGACCGAGGGGAGGAAGGAGGTGGAGGAGGAAGAAGGTGAGGGGTTGACATGTGGGGTACTGGGGTCCACTCGTCAGAGGTATATTTCCCTATATTTTACACGTATTCGTCTCATGTATAAGCTGAAAAATCCCAAAATACCCCAATAATGTCATTCTTGATAGATTGTTGCAAAAATAATGGCATCAATATAAATATGCAAAACTGAAAAAACCGAACTTTGTAATGGTATGCATGAAAAATTCCATCATAAAACTCACCTCAGATGTGGCCTTGATCATTATCCTAACAGACAATAAAACATTTCAATATCACAAGCATTGTACTTAATAGCACATAATAGTTATATGAGCTTGCAACTGTGTGTACCATGCATACAACCCAAGTTTGGTTACAGAACAGAGAGAATGGCTCAATTGGTAAAACATTATAGTCCAAAACAATATGTAAGAAATACAACTTTAGAATTAGCTGAAAACCTCAAACATTTCAAATCGTTCAAGTCCAAAAAACCACAACCATGGCAATAAGAGCAATTTAAAAATTTGAAGTCTATCCACCTAATCCCCTCAATTGCACTCCAACAGTAAATAAACGATCATATTCCATCCTGGTTAACGCCGCCACCAACATGTTTTTTATGTTGGGGCAACATGTATTGGGCGAAGTACACTCCTAGTCTCCTAGATGAAACCAGTCAAACCACTAGTTACATAGATCCTATGAAGGGTTGAAGAAATGGGCAGCAGGCCTTTCAAGAAGCAAAGAAACCACCAAATTTGACCAGAATTGAGGGAGGAACCAGTCTGAGGAGAAAGGTAAAACCTGTCCCAAAATCTACGACAAATTCACCTAACTGTAATGCTTATCTTAGCTTAGAATGAACCAACTTTGATACTTGATACAAAAGGTATCAATTTTGACCAAATGGATAGCAAGAACGTACGAACAAATATCCACTAAACCTAACAAATTACACCACAGAAGCAAAGGAATGACCAGATTTTAACATTCAATCCGAGCGAATAGAACACAATGTCAACGATCCAAATACTGGATCATCCTTCAGACCACCATCCTCCTACAAAAGAAAGGACAGCTAAAATCTACAACCGTAACAACTCAATGTCTCAAAAGGCAATCTCAGCAAATTTAAAATTAAGTCACACGATAGATCCTGTTCTGTATTTAAGCAAGAACACAAATGATAGGCAGATCAAAATCACAGCTCTGATCCAAGAATCTAGAGCACGTGTTTTTAGGAGACTACGAGTTGCATGTTTAATACAAACTTTTTTATCTAAAAAATCAGAAAATACTAGCTAGTCATCCAACCATACTGTTGCTCGCAAACGAACCACGAATTTGTTAAAATCAAGAACTGATCCTACACAGGCAGGCACGTACCAAGAAGATCCTGCTCCCCTCGCGGCCGAGCTGGAGCAGCTCGAGGGCCTTCTCGAGCGCGGCAGCGAGCGGCGCGAGGGCCCGCTCCTCCTCCTCCTCCCCCTCCGGCGCGGGCGGCCGGCGCTCGCGAAGCTCCTCCGCGAAGGGGCCGAGGAGCCGAATCCGCCGGGACAGCGCCAGCAGCTGCCGCCTGTACGAGTTCCGGTACTCCCCGGCCGCCGGCACGGCCTCCGCCGCCGCCGCCACGCGCTCCGCGGCCGTAGCCCGCTCCGGCGGCTCCCCCTCCTCGCGGTCGCCGGCCATGGCGAGGGGCCGGAACCGCGTAGCAAACTGGCCTACTAGTGGCAGAGTGGTAAATACGGCAACTTGGTGCCGTCTTATTGGGCATGGGTCGCCGCAATGCAAGTGCAAATGCAAATGCAAAAGCTCAGCAGCCCAGCTCAGGTCAGCGTCTTGTACTGGGTCTTTGCCCTTTCTTCCACGGCAGATTTCCGTTTCCATTTGGTGCAGGTAGACCGGCTGCCAACTACCCGTGATTACTGACGTGCTCATAGCGAGAAGGTAGGTGAAATCACCTAATTTTTAGGTCCACACAGAGATTCACAGACGGTGGTAAACGGTTGCTCCGATCGAGGTAATTATTGTATAGGCATGGATTGATGGAAGGTTTAAGTTGGATCAGGGAACACATATGACTTTTTTTTAGAGAAAGCTCATAGCACTTTATTACTCATTCATAATCAGAGATTATATGAGTAATACTGATATTTGGCTGGCTACATACCGAATCAAAATTCCAGAAGTCGGCCCAAACTACACTCATTTCTCACAGGAACACATATGACTTTTGTTGGCCGAAAAAGATGCATAAGCATGCCTTCTGCACTACCCCTGTACGTTGTCTTCAGCCCTGTTCTTTTCAGCGTAAAGTTGAGTTGAGTTTTACTGTAACAAAATTTGATTTTATATAGCATATATATATGTTGTAATAATTTATAACGATTTTTTTAAACTTTTACTGTTCATATGAAAGATCTTAAAACTATTTTTAATTATTTTTTAGCCTCCCCCTTTTCGAGAACTCTCAAATTTTGCTACTGGTAAAACTCAACGTTACTCAACACTGAAAAGAAATGGGCATGCTTCACTCCGAGTGTGAGACTGTTTTACTACAGAGTCGTCTATGGATGTAAATGCCACCATAAATCCACTTGTACTATAGATGTCATTATAAAGTGCGAAAATGTGTACACATGCCATTATGTGCCTCGAGCTAGGTATTTCGACTGAATACATAGTAAAATACAGTAGGACCCACGTAGAAAATACGGTCCGACAAGTGGGCCTTGTGTTGTGTGTCATCCTCTCGACTTCTTCCTCCTCCTCCCTACTCCTCCCTATCTTCCCTATCACCCCAAACTCTGGTAGCCCGCAACTCCATCTCAACCAGCTGCGACAACCCCTTCCAAAATGCCATTCGTGGGACCATCACGACGAGCACCACACTGGCCCACTCGCCTGGCGGCCCCGTCTATGGACTCCTCAAAGAGGAAGCACGACAGCTCGGTATGCTCCTGCTCCTCCCGGCACCTGACGTCACAGACAAAGGTGAGGAAGTTAGCAGTCGATTCAAGGTCGGGAACGAAGGCGGCAACAAATTCAAGGTCGGCGGTGGCAAATTTAGGGCCCTCCCTTTGCGCTGTGCACTGCGTAGTACTCCTCCTCTGTGTCCGGATGCTCGCACTAGAAGTTCACCTACGCCACTTGTGAACCCTCAGAACATGGCCTCCCCCCACATGAACGCGGCCTTGTGAACCCTCTGAACATGGCCTCCCCCCACATGAACGCGGCCAGCAACGAAGGTTGAGAGCACGACAGATCGATCCCCTATTAATAGTGGCGGCGGTGGTGAGCTCACAGAGAGGGGGGGCGATGATGGTGGGGAGAGGGGCTGGAGAGAGGGCGGCAATAGTGAATTGGAGCGGATAGAAGGGCTAGAGTATAGGCTAGAGAGAGGGAGAGGGCAATAGTTTGGAGGAGGAAGAAGGATGGGAGAGTTGAACTGTATTTTGAGCTTGTATATCTCCAAGCCATCTATAATGACATGCATGTGCATTTTCACACTTTCTAATAGCGTCTACGGTATAAACGACTTTACGGTGGCATTTACGTCTAAAGACAACCTTTTAGTGGTACGCATATAATTTTCCTTTTTACTATTCGCTTTAAAGGACATTTTGGGATGTCTCACCCAATTGGTAGGTACCTACCATGTACGTATGATCGATTATATGGGAATAGAAATCCAAAATACCAAGGCAAAAAAACTAAGTTGGTCAATCAAAAGTCTGATTACAAGATTTCTAAAATATCAAAGCAATAAACTCAGAAAATATGGTATTTTTTGATGACTTTATTTGACTTTTCAAAAGTAGCTTATTACGGAGTATTAATTTTTCAATATAGTAGAGATTTTTGAAGAAAGACGACTGAAAAGGGAAGTTTGATTTTCCATGATGTATTCAGCTGGTTTACTAAACTACTAGTTGCCGTGCCTACCATGATTAATTATTTTCCATGTTTTTACTGCTCTAGTTGAAACAAAATAGTATTTCAAATAAACAAGACTAGTGGCTCTTAAAGATTCGACAGTCATACATGCCGTCTCTTTACGGTGCACGTACATCTACTCCATTAGTCTTCATAGGAAAAATCACAATTGAGAGGGAAATCAACCACTTTTCTTCGCTATATATTTCAACCAGGTATAATTAGAGCGGAATTAACGTGTCTATAAAAAAATATTCATTGTCCTTGCCTCTAGATGTATATACGTGGAAAAATGTGGCAATTAAGTTTATATATGTTTTGGTGGAAATAACTGATAGAAGATCGGAGGTCTATGCAATCTAGGAAATAATATGGCGAGTGCGATATTGGTAACCTAGTTTGATTCTCGTCTATATTTATGGGACAATAATTATAGACGCTACTTTCCAATAACACAACATACTGGTTGCCTCCAATCAAGACCACATGCCGTCCGTGACCCTCCTATATGCCTACGCCATTTTTTAGTTGTTACATATTAGTACATTAGAGGTGTCCCATATATACATGAGCTAGAATAAGAGTTCAATTCTAACATTATTATCCCCTGTTTATTACAACTTACGGTTTACTAATTAACCTATTTGCACATATATTTGATACTAGTTCTAACAATAAGAGTATGTAAACTAATTTGAATTCCCCCCTAGAATCGGCGTTTACTTTACCTTTTTCATCTCATCGTAACTAAATTACATTAGCAGATGCGTTTCAAACAAGCATAATTAATTGCTCTTAAAGACCAACAATCACATCGTGTTGACTTGACACGTCCTGTCCCTCGCTACGCATGATCCTTGGCATCTTCGTGGAAAAAGCATGGCCTTTTAATTTCTAGCTCATACTCCCTCTATTTTTTTTTGTTTGACGTTTTTGACTTTTGGATACAACTTTGACCATTCGTCTTATTCAAAATTTTAGTGCAAACATGCAAAAAAATAAGTCATGTTTAAAGTACCTTTGTTGATAAAACAAATCACGATAAAATAAATGATATTTACATAAATTTTTTGAATAAAACGAATGGTCAAAGGCGTGTCCAAAAGTTAAAAGCGTCAAATAAAAAAAACGGAGGGAGTATATCTCAACTAAATATATATTAGCGTAGTAATTTATGGAAAAATAAGCCGTAGCCCATTACAATTGCATGTCCATTGCTCTAAGCATAGAATGCATCACGACATCACGAGATGAACAGTTATATGTGATTAGAACTGATCAGAGCAACTCCAGTAGCTCCTCTATATTTCCCCTCTAAAACACTATTAGCGTCCCCTCTATCCACCCCTCTAAAATTCCTTCATAAATTACACTACCCTCTAAAATATTCCTTCCCTCCAGCAGCCCCCGCTATATTTGCTACAGTATTATCCAGAAAACTGTTGGAGTTGCTCCTTAAGACTTCACAAGAATGTGAAGGCATCTATGCAAAGTTATGGCTATCCATATCCATCATTCCATTACGAGGGCACAAACTATTATAAGTAGCAATTTTGTTTGGGATGGGCAATCAGCAGGACATGTGTTTGCTCACCAAATATTTGGCAAGAAGAATAAGAAGCTAGCTCATGACGGTTTCTAGCTTCCCCAGTCCCCACACGGTCAAGACTCGAGAGGGTTTAATTAGTTGGAGCGTCATTGTACATAGGTGGCCCTCTTCCCCAACAGACGACACTCCAGCACCAAGCAATCGTCTGAGCCATGGACCATGCATGTCCATGTGTCTATCCAACAGACCAGGGGCTATAGCATCAACGATGCTTGTGAACAAGAAGCAGGCAAAGCCAGTGCCAATCCGGCCTATTCTTCTAGGGCGCCATGGCTTGGTTTTATGGCGCCTATGCCTGTTTCTACGAGAAATACAATTTGGTTTTCTGAAGTCACTCCCCGAAAATCTTAAAGTTGCTACACTGTACTTTTGAATCCTAGTCAAATTAGGAGACCTGCTAGCCATTTGTTTTGCTGAACTTTTTTAGAAAATAGTGGATGATGATCTCGACCACTGAATATTAGAACTGGAGAAAGGCTAGCGTGCACCCGGGTGCACGAATCTCTCCGTGCTCCCAACGCGTTTTCGAAATCTGAGATGCCTAACAACTGATCCAAATCGTTGAGGAAGCGTTGCAAAATGAACTACAGAGATATATATAATCTATTCTCATTGTAGAAGAAAAATATTGCCTTTAAAGAGGAAGAAAAGACCAATTGGGCTGAAGCGGGCTACGTCTATGTGGGCTTTTTCGGTCAGCGTCATCTCGCTTTCGTTCCTTCGGCCTTTGAGGCCCATGGACGTCGAGACGACTGCCCAGCACCGAAAGAATCCGATGAACTCTTTTGTTTTGTTGCTCTTTCTCAGGAGAGAAGTGAAGAAGAATCCAAAGAGATTGACTTGTTATAGTTCGCGTGTGTCATGCACAATAGTGAGCAGTGTTTAAACTATCGATAAAAACAACAACGATTTTATTATATAAATTCTTTTTTATAACATACAATAATTGGGCATAAAACGATCGGCTGGAAATTGGAATAGCACATCAGTTCAAAACAAATTTATGTTCATTATGGTGGTCTTTGACACGTATTCAAGCACCAATATAGTTCGCGTGTGTCATGCACAATAGTGAGCAGTGTTTAAACTATCGATAAAAAACAACAACAATTTTATTATATAAATTCTTTTTTATAACATACAATAATTGGGCATAAAATGATCGGCTGGAAATTGGAATAGCACATCAGGTCAAAACAAATTTATGTTCATTATGGTGGTCTTTGACACGTATTCAAGCACCAAAGATCCAACGATATGATTTGGCATATTAAACTCTACTGATTTAACATGGACAGTTAAAAAAATATTTAAAGGAAAAATCTTCTTTTTGGCCTAAACTCTAAAAAAAACCGTCATCCTGCTTTGGTCCACGAAAAACAAAATTGGTTTAGCTTGGCCTCTCAATTAGTAAAACGAGATACAAATAACCCACAATCAAATGGTGCTTTTCTACGGTTCTAGAGTTGGACACATTAAACACTGAGTTAACCAAGGCCACGAGATAAAAAAAAAAAAAGGATGAGAAAAGAACACTTTTGGTCCTTGAACTCAAGCATTTATCTTGCTTTGGTAAAAAACCAAAACCGAGTTAAGTCGGTCTCTTGCCAAAGTAAAACAGAGCCGTAATCAGTTGCATTTGGACATTTTGCGCTGACGTGCCAGTCCAACACGTGCAATCCCTCTCGCAAATGGAACTCAAGTATACCTTTAAATTTACATGTCAAGGAGCAGCAATTCAAAATGTGTGTTCAAAAGAATTTAAAATCTTTTTAAATAAATAGATTAGAAACACCTTAAACTCTAGTAACCTGAGGCCCTCAAATTCTCTGAGGACAAATGTAATAATTGTGTAGCTAGCTTATCACGAACTATATTTACGTGAATCTAAATTGTATGTTTTGTCCCAAATAAAATCTGTAAAACGAGAATGAGAGTGTCCAGACAACGGTACCCCGGTGTCAACGGGGTTGCATATGACAACCCCTTCGTCCCATCCCCTTCTCTGCCTCCACCAATTTGTCCTAACACCTCGCCTTACTCCTCTGCCTTTGCCTCTACCCATACTACCTCCGTCCTTGCCGAATCTACTCCACACACGTCCCTCGTCCCCCCAGCCGCCTTCGGCCACCACCTACACCCAGTGGCTTCATCATCACCGTCTTACAGCTTCGCTCCCATCCTCCTTCGGCCACCACCTGCACCCAGTGGCACCATCATCACCGTCTTACAGCTTCGCTCCCATACTCTTACCGTCATGCCTACCGGCTGCGGTGTGCAAATATGCTCGTCGTCGTGCTCCGCAACCTTCGACCATTCTCATGGCACTGGGGAGCCACCGCCTCCTCCTCGCCCCCATGATCCTCTCCAACCGTTGGATTGTCGCCTTCCCCGCCTCCCTATAAGCTTGGGGGAGGGAGGAGGCACAGGGGTGGGTCCCTAACCCGAACCCTAACCAGGTGGGAGGGAACTGTTCCGACAAGGTCACAGACTGTTAGGTTTTGTGTCGAATATGTGTACGAGTAGGTTACATGGACTCTGTGTTGTAATAGGTAGAGTTGGTTTAGAGTTCTAGTTGGACTCTTGCCTGGCTTCCACTATATAAAGGGAGGCAGCCCTGGTGTAACCAAGCCAACGACTTCATAATAGTAGCATAGGCAAGAGAGGAGGTCAACGGCCGGCATGTGGCCATGACCAGGTTAGCCGGTGTGCTGCGGTATTATGGATTGGGGAGGAGCGCCCATAATCAGAGCCCCGCAGATGTAGGCGAAAGCCGAACTGCGTTACCAAACATCGTGTCTCCTGGTGTCGTTCGTGATCTTGCATCGGCGTATTTCCTAACACAGACGATAGAGAGCGGAGGACGCAGAGGAAGGAGGGATATTGCAAAGTTTGCACGAAGGCGCGCTCACGCGACGAGGAGGAAGAAGGCATGCTTGCCATGCCATTTTCTATCACGTTGCGGACGGGATATCGTTTTCAAGTCTTCTCAAAAAGCATGTACAAATTCAATTGGTTTCTTCCTTAATCTGAGAGTTGCGTGTCTTGAAATGAGAAATTTAGCTCTATTATCAAGGGTGAGACTACACCACCGTATCCGTCCCAGCCAGATCGGGACGGTATAGGAATGCGACAAAACTAATCGCTGCGCTCATCCCCGATTCCTCCGTGCGGCAAAATGACGAAATAGGGAACGTTGCGCCAGCTCGCCGATTCCTTGTGTGCACTTTTAAAAGAAAAAACAACATGCGTCGTTAGCATTTTTCCGAGGCGGCCGGCGTTTGACCTGCTGCGTTCTCTTTACCAAATCAGATTTGGATTTCCCACCAACATTTTAAATATCAAATTTAGATTTACACGGGTATCAACTAAAAAATGACAGGTACCATAGCAAAAAATTAGTGCAACATATCATATAAAATTCATGTTAGATATCATGATACCTCCGTACATATTCCTTTCAAGAAAAAGGTAAATTTTTTTGAAGGTATCGTAAAGGTATCAAACAAGTTTCAGTTTAATATATCGCTGAATCTTGAGTGCCATCAAGTATCGCAAATCAAAGTTGGTCATAAAAGGTATCAGGTTAGTAATATCATGTATCAAAGTTGTAGTATCAAAGTGTATCAAAGTTGGAGCAGTATCAAAGTTGTAGTATCAAAGTTAGAGTGTCATGTATGCAGTACAAAAAAATTGGAGTATCATATATGTAGTATCATGTATCAAAGTTGGAGCAGTATCAAAAGTTGTAGTATAGGTATATGTAGTATCATCGAGTTTCGGTATCGAAAAAAGGTATCATAAGAGTATCATATATCATAACGCAAAAAAAATATCGATATCGGTGCTATCATGTTGGTGGTATCGTCGAGTTTCATGGTATCACTGAGGTATGAAAAAAGGGTATCATATATCACAACAAAATTATCGAGGCTGGGTGTCGAGTATCAGTGGTATTAGGTTGGTTGTATCATCGAGTTTCGATATCGGAAAAAAGGTATCATATATCACAGCAAAATTATCGGGGTTGGGTATCGAGTTCAGTGGTATCAAGTTGGTGGTATCATCGAGTTCCGGTATCGGAAAAAGGTATCAAAAGGGTATCATAATTTAGGTATTGAGTTATTATGAATAATAGATTTTATTTTACACAAAACGAAATTCGTATAAAAAAGTTCTCAGATTATCAAAATCTAAAATTAGAAGAAGTGAGATGTTGTTTTAATCATGCGACTAACCACTAGCTTGGGGCGGGAGCAACACAAGTGCACGGACAAACAGGAAACCAACTAGTGACTAGTGCAGGAGCAACGCGTGCGCGGGGTAGTCTCGTTGTTTTCCGGCCCCGTTCGGTATGCTCGGGACGGGATCCCGTAGCATAGAATTCCTCGTTATCAATAGGGTTGCAAATTTTGCAAAATCATGGCATGTCCTGCATAACCCTACCAAAAACCTCCCAACCTTCCGGTCCCAAGGTCGCGAATGTTATTCGAAGATCTGCAATTTTGTCGAGGAAGTACGACTTTTTTTTGTTGTCACCACATATACATATGTTGAAAATCCATCACACTCAGCTAAGGAACTCTCCATCTTATCCTACATCGTTAGTGGCACGCAAAGATCAGTGCATAACTCTCACATGGTCTTTTGGCAAAAGCACTCCTAGAATTTTAAAACAAAGCAATTGGATTCTTCTTATTTCTCATCTTCTCTCTCCTCCCCTCCCCTCCCCTCCACCTTAATCGAGCGACTTGAACCTGCCAGCATGGGCGCCGATGACCATGTCTTGTATGGTTGCGCTGCCACCGCTGCCCTCCTGTGTGATCGCTAGTGGCTCAACCTCTATAATATTCCCATTTGGTCTAGCCTCTAAATAATCCTTTATTTATTTACATGATATAGTTCTTCCTCGCCGTCGCCGGCACCCGCGGCTGCGCCGGCGCCGGCGGGCACTCCTCCGGCGGCCGCAGCCGGTGCCTCAGCGACGTCGGCGTCCGGTACCCCTCGTCGTCCGCCTCCACCGCCGTCACCTCCTCCTCCCCCTCGCTGCCTTCGCCGGAGAAGGCCGGGGCGGCCGTTTCTTGCTCTTCTTGGACGGCGTCGCCGGCGCTTTGCTCCATGCGCGCTCGCGTCGAAGAATCGATCTGCTATTCCGCGAGTCGCGCACTATCGATGCGCCGGGGAAGGAGATGCGCGCGGGGGGGCGAGTGGTTTTATTGATGTCTCGGCGGCGGCGGTGGCGGCGGAAGAGTCGTAGTCGTGTTTCGATGGGAGGAGGCGGCGGTTTATGGATGGCGTTATGGATCGGAGGAGAGACCGAGAGAGGGTATTGGATTCCTGCCACGTAGGATTTCTAGTTTGGATACCCCGTTTTATTTACAAGACATCGGATTGGCGGTTAAAATCTGAGTTTTTTTTTTCTTTGTTGATGTTTACATATATGGTTATATACTTATATTCAAATTAAGGCCTTGCATGCTCTTGCCATGTTTTGCTTTGTATATAGATAAGCATATATTGCTATATTTTGCTACGCACTAAATTAGGTAACACATGGTCAGATTAGGTATCACGTGCATGATTAGTTGTTCACTTGTTCCGTTAGGAACTCAAACTCTCAAAAGGATATGGCAACATTAATTTGCCCAACAAACCAAATTAAGTACATGGCTCTATCTCTAAAAAAACAAAATATATATGCATACATGCACCCATGTCATGCGACCACAAAACTTTTTTTTTTGATGATGATGGAACAGTATGCGACCACAAGACTGACAAGAAAACGCAGATATATTTTGGCAGGGGCATGAGCGCGACCTGTGAGCAGGAGCGCGGCATCGGATGCTTCATGGATGGATCCCTTGGGAGCTCCGAGCAAGACGGGGCAGAAGACGGAGATGCGTCATGCACGCATGGCTGTCCCCCCTCCGGCCTCATTCGTACGTACGTACGTGGGACGCTCGATCGCGCGCGCGTGCCCGTGGCTCGACGCGTATCTTTCCCTCGATGTGTGCGTGTGCGTACGTACGTACATATCTCCCTTTTGCATCCTATGCAACCTTATACGTCTAGGTACGCACGTACGGACGTACGGTGGACCATGCATGCATGGCGCCGTCCGTGCGTTGCTCGCGTTTCGCGGTTTATTAAACTGCTTTGCTAGGTATATATAACAACGAATTTGCACCGTTGGATTTCGATCCAAACTGGCCACCTCCAATTTTTTCTTCCTCGTCTCTCTCTCTGATCCGATCCTCTTCCTCTACCTATGCCACCGCGCACCTCCGCGATCCACCTGCCTAGGACAGGTCACAGGTTCCCTCTATCTTACAGAGAGACTTTGGAAGGCGAAGGACCGGTAATGGGAGGCGGCATGGTGGGTGGCATTGTCGGAGCTGCGAGTGGTGGGGGCCAGCAGGTTACCTCTGTGATGGATTGGTAAATGGTGACCACGAGTTAAGGTGGCGGGTGGACGGGGCAGTTGGGGGCATCGGGAGGATGGAGTGGTAAGGCGGCAAGGGTGCTCATAGATTCATTGACTAGTTACAAAATTTGGAGCGGTACCTAGCTAGTAAAGTTGGCGAAGCTTAGCTAGGAATTAGAGGGAGCCAACATAAGAATTAGCGTATCAAAAGTGGACCATTATAAATGATTAATCACCATCCCATATACTACGCATTACTCTATAGGGTACTCACAGTTTTTTTAGGGGTACCATATCCTCTGTCTTCGTAGTGCAAAAGAAAAGTTTGCCTTAGTTTTACTTCAAGGTCCGTCAAAATCTTTCATTTCTTCATTGTTTGGTATTTGGATTTTAATGACCAATAGATATAGAGGTAAGAACATCCGTAGTGAATCCTTTAAGGTTGCCTCAAAGGAGGAGAGTTGTTAGAATATATAGGCTTGACCCAATATATTTGAGAATAAACAAGATAAACCTCAAAGGCCCATAAGCCCATCTTGTGGATGTGAATATGTAACTTTAGTTACCACCTTGTTAGCTGGTTGGGGGGGGGGGGCATATTATTGGGAACTGTTGCTTGCATACAGCCTCCTCCCTATCTCAACAAAAAAAAAAAGCACGAATAACGTGTTTTTTCAGTCATCTTGTGCTAGCTAGCTTAGTTGTATACTTGTAGTTGGTCATGTAGCTCAAACTAACGGTTATTGGGTAAGGTTTTGGCGGATTTCCAAGAGGAATGGACACTACTAGGGAAACCAGCACCGCTTATGAGCAACCGCGACTGATGCCTCACGGAGCATCACAAGCGGTTCTAGGAACCGCTTCTAGTGGTGCCAAAAAAGCCAAATAATATTGGGGGAGGTGGGATTTGAACCCAGGACCTCATCCCTCCACGTGAGCCACATCTCACCCAGCTAGCCAACTCACCCGCGTGTGATCTCTGTTTAGATAGGGGGAGCTTTCCTTTTATCTATTTGAAAAATGGGCCTTTACAAGCGGTTGGGGGCACGAACCGCTGCTAAAGCCCAAGCATTATAAGCGGTTCGTGTCCCCAACCGCTTGTAGTGCTTTAGAAGCGGTTGGGGACACGAACCCCCGCTGCTGTTGCTTGACTGGGGTTCGTGTCCCCAACCGCTTCTAAAGGTGCTCTTCTGGCTTGTGGCTAATAAACCGCTTGTAAAGGCTCGCTTCGGAATTTTTGAACCACTTATGAACATCCATTCCCTAGTAGTGATTTTTTCTTCCTCGTCTCTCTGATCCGATCCTCTTCCTCTGCCTGTGCCACAGCGCACCTCCACCTGCCTAGGACCGGTCACAAGTTCCCTCTATATATCTTACAGGGAAACTTTGGAAGGCGGAGGACCGGTAGTGGGAGGCGGCATTGTCGGAGCCGGTGGAGGCTAGTACGCTACCTCTGTGATATGCACTATAAGGAGAACCCCTCTTTGCCAACGCATAATTAGAGTGAATGGTGTGGGCTTGGATTCTGCTCTTTTGGATGATTCAGTTATTATTATTTAGTTGTCTCAAATGGAAGCGATAATGGGGCTAGATTTTGGAAACGGTGAAAAGGCCAGATTTTGGACCGGCGCTTGGCTTGGGGGCTTATGACCAAGGGTTGTCGCCCAGAAGTGCCATAGGTTGGTTCCAAAAAATAAAAAGGTCTCCGTCAAGCATGAGTTAACTAACAATAGGTGGATGACAATTGCTAGTAAAATCAATAATGTTCAGCTGTTAGAGCAATTCTTCAAGCTTTTCGCTCAAACTCTCAATGTGGTCTTGCAGCCGAACTCCCATGACTCCATCTCTTGGAAATGGACTCCTCATGGTCAATACTCAGCAGCTTCAGCTTACAAAATCCAATTCTCATGAATCATAAAGGATAACAATTTTCTCCGACTTTGGCAGGCATATGCGGAAAACAAATGTTGTTTCTTTGCTTGGATGACTATGCATCACCCCATCCTAACAGCGGATAGGCTGCAAGCTAGAGGATGGCCAAACAATCAGATTTGCATGATGTTTGATGTTTGGCCTCCAGGATGAATCTCATGTTCATTTACTTCACACCTACCTCTTTGCAAAACAGATGTGGCGGAGACTAGCGAATCTCTATAACATCCCCTGTCAGGGGAACAGGCAAATGACTTCGTAGCCATCTCCAATCATTACCAAATTTTTTTGACAAAGGACAAGTTCAAAGAGACTGATGGGGCTCTAATCTACGTGATATGGAACTTATGGCTTGAAAGGAATTCTCACATCTTCCCAAACAGGGCTTCCTCCAGGCAGGAAGTTTGGGATAATATTCTGATCGACATCTCGGCAAGGAGATTAGCGTTTCTTGATCCTCCCTGAATGCTAGATTAGTCGTTTTGTTTCTTTTTCTTTCCTTTTTTTTTATATATTTCGAACCTTTTCCTTTTTTGCCTTCTATGAATACATAGCTCTCTTTGTTGCTTCAAAATAAAAATAAAAATAAAAATAAAAATAAAAATGAAATCGATAAGATATGGTGTTCAAAGTTAAATCCTCTCTTATAATCAAACGATACGTTTGTGTGTTTTCAGCCTAGCAAGGGAGGAGATTGCAAGACTACCTTCACTTGATCGCATTGACAAATCAGATGAAGATTTTCAGGCCGTTCCAAAATCTCATCATCCAGGTGAAGGGACAATAGCAATTGCCTCCGTACCCAATATTATCATATGAATGGTATGCTTTTTTATTCTGTTTCCCAGGATCAAGATGCCTTATTTCTACAAAGTTATATTTTGGCCATTGTGTTCATGCAGTCAGCCTTGCTTTGGTCACATATATCCCGAATAGTTTAATTTCTGATTGCCTAGTATACTAATTGAATATTTTTCCTACGTAGGCCTGGTATACTAATTGAATATTTTTCCTATGTATGCTAGGAAGAAAACAACCGATGGTTTGGACATGCTGATGCTAGCTATTTATATTTTTATTTAATTCTTTCTTTACAAAGTGTTGTTTAGCTGGAGGGCATTTTTATTATATTGTGTATGTAATTATTATAATACCCTGCTGTAATGTAATATATATACAAATTTTTTTGATAAATATATTTGTTTTCTGCTATTTGGGAATGAATGCTAGTTTTGTGTATTGATTTTCTTTTAATATGTGAGACATTTTTATTTTGTGTGATTGATAAAAAAGAAAATTTTGACTGAAAACATATTCGCATGGAAAATAATGGAAAAAATCAATTCCACAGTGCAAATTAACAACGCATAGAATCGTTGTCATGCTCTCAATATATGCATTGTTGGCCCGCAATGCTTCTTTGGGCTAGTTACCAATAGATATCTATGTGTAGTAGTAGATATTTGCAACGGCCCCTGTAGCAACGCATATTGAATCCGTTGGTATAGAGTTCAACAACGCTTATTTGATCTTTTAACAACGCGTGGATGCGTTGGTAAAGGGGGTTTCTCCTTGTAGTGATGGATCGATAAATGGTGGCCACGAGTTAAGGTGGCAGGTGGACGGGGCAGTTGGGGGTATCGGGAGGATGGAGTGGTGAGGCGGCAAGGGTGCTCATAGATTCATTGATTAATTTACAACATCTAGAGCGGTACCTAGCTAGTAAAGTTGGCGGAGCTTAGCTAGGAATTAGAGGGAGCCAACATAAGAATTAGCGTATCAAAAATGGACCACTAAAAGTGATTAATCACCATCCCATATACTACCCATCATTCTATAGAGTACTCACAATTTTTTTAGGGGTACCATATTCTATATCTTTGTAGTGCTAAAGAAAAGTTTGCCTTAGTTATACATCAAGGTCCGTCAAAATCTTTATCTCTTCATTGTTTGGTATCTAGATTTTGATGACCAATAGATATAGAGGTAAGAACATCCATAATGAATCCTTTAAGGTTGCCTCTAAGGAGGAGAGTTATTAGAATATATGGGCGTGACACAATATATTTGAGAATAAACAAGATAAACCTCAAAGACCCGTAAGCCCATCTTGTGGGATATGTAACTTTAGTTATCACCTTGTTAGCTGTTTGGGTTTTTTTTGCTATACGAAGTTATTACGAATTCATATATAAGTAGCAAGTGACCACCACCCAAAAATGTCTCGCAACACAAGAGAAAAGGTTTAGTTTCAAAGTAACTAGACATGATTATTCATCACATTTGTTTAGTTGACCATATTATTGGAAATCATTGCTTGCATACGGCCTCCCTGTCTCAACAAAAAAATAGCATGAAACAACATGTTTTTCAGTCATCTTGTGCTAGCTAGCTTAGCTGTATACTTGTAGTTGGTCATGTAGCTCAAACTAACGGTTATTGGGTTATGGAGTGCACACCTTGAAGAAGTTGGTGACTTGTACTAACTCAGCGACTCCTCTCTCTAAATCTCTCCTATAAAACACTATTCGTGCCTTCTCTACACATCCCTCTAAAATTCCTTCACAATTTACACTACCCTCCAAAATATTCTTTCCCTACAACAGCTCCTCTATCCAATGCTATTATACTCTTTAGAGTCATATGGAGTTGCTCTTGAGTCTATCGCTGCAGCACACCGAGACATGTTCCGAGCATCTCTGGTGAGATTGCTGTAGCGACACACATAGCATCATTGGTTGCACATACTTACCTCTTCGAGAATATAACATTTTAAAATTTATATTCCGGTCTTATACAATTTAAATATTGAGCTATTATTTTATTCAAATTTTTTTTTATATTTTTTAAAAAATTTTGTTGCTGATTTTCTTTACTGCAATTGATATTGACTCTTTCTTTTAATTTTTGTGGATTTTGTGGACGTAAATCGTGCATAGCTGGTTGAGTGGTTGGTGCTTGCTGCTTAATAGAAGTCGCCATCTCATATAGTTTTGTGGATTCTCTTCCCCTCGTCATCCCAACATCCTAAAAAATAGATTCTTAACCCAAAAAAAAAAATTTGTTGCAGCCTAATTTCTCCGTAGAAAAAGGAAAACGATAAAATTTTTAGATCTGGAAAGGAAAAACTGATCTGCCTACTTCTCCCAAGACTTTGACCTCTGGCAACATGCAAAGTATGCAACGCAAGCGCGCAAGTGCTTTCGCACCCCTACTCCACTTGCCCACCACGACACCACCACCCCCCGCGGCCCCGCCCAGTTTGGCTTCGGATCAAGCGTTCCAGCTAGCCTCCAATCGAACGCACCATCGTGCAGCCGCGTTGCTTCGGTCCTGCGCCGCGGTCCACCACCATGAGCGGCGGCGCCGATGGCGACATGGCGGTCGCCGGCGCCGACGGCGGCAGCCTGCAGGCCACCTCCTTCCTGCGCGGCGGGTGGCTGCGCTCCGCGCGGCTGGCGCTCACCGGCGCCACCCCGGTGCAGCTGTGAGTTCGTCACTCCGTCTTATTGTCGTCCAAATCAACAGCCTAAGATATATTGAGGCTTTTTTTCTTTTCTCATGCACTCACGACGGCTCTGCATACTAACGATCAGGCTCACCGAGGAGGTCACCGGAGGCGGCTCGTCGCTGCCGGACGCCAGGGCGCTCGGCCTCATATCCCGCGCCGCGTTCGACCAGGGTGACCGGTCCAGGATCCTGCAAGTTGTGCACAAGAGGTGAGGCGATCGATTCCCAGATCCTTTCATGATTGATGCTGATGGAAATTAAATGGCACGCGCGATGAGATTTCAGGTTAGCTCCTGATGTGCTGTTGTTCTTGCACCGATGCTTGCAACCATCAGGCTGGCCAGGTTTGACAAGAAGCTGTGGAGAGAGTCGTATAAGGCCCTGATCGTCGTGGAGCACCTGCTGGTCCATGGCCCCCGCGGCCTCGCCGGCGAGTTCCTGGGGGAGGATGCGGTGGTCATCGGAGAAATGAGCACTCTCCAGTACATTGATGAGAAAGGGTAACGTATATTACAGTCGCAAATAATTTAGGCTTTGGATATCCACTAGGTTCTCAAATGAAATTTTAATCATCTATTACTATTGCAATTTTTAGCCACTAATTACTATTGCAGTTTATTTATTTAGCATAACAAATATAATATTGCAGGAGTATTTTTTTTCGGAGGAATCTAATCTATTCATACGACTTTTATATGCCCAAACTAACGGTTCAAATTTACTATTATTTTTACTTGTATTATATATATCGAATGATAGATATAATTAATCAGAGAGAGGAGAGAGGAGAGAGAGAGAGAGAGAGAGAGAGAGAGATAGATAGTAATGATATAAAATTTTCATAAAACTTTCCTTCATTGAATCTAGCTAGTCATTTGAGCGTAAAATAACATAAATATAAGCCAAGAAGGTGAATTCCTGATGGGCGATGGCTTTTGCCTTTGCAGGTTCAACTGGGGCCTGGCAGTGAAGAACAAGTCGGAGAGGGTTCTGAAACTGCTCCAAGACCCATCGTTTCTGACCCAACAACGCGACCAAGCACGCAAGGTGTCCCACGAAATCCAGGGATTCGGCAGCTTCAACCTGACCATCTCATCGTCAACACCCAGCAAAACAAACCAGCACCACACTCTGACTCCACCTCCTCTCATCGCGAGGAGCAACTCGCACTACGAGAGCGTCAGCACGGAGGATCCCGACGGCGACGCCATGAGCTGGGGATCCGAGCCATCGCCGGAGACAGAGACGATGTTCCTGGCGCGTGGAGAGGAGCCTACGCAGAGAGACGCCATTGAGACCGAGAGCAGCTTCTACCGCGACGCGCTGCTGCGCATCCGGCAGTGGCCTGCGGCGAACGCGAAGGGCGCCCCGTTTCTTGCCGACGTCGACGATGTCGCGGCGGCGGAGGAATCGAAACCGTTCCTGCCGCGCCGCCGCGAAGCGAAGCGGGTGAACGATGCCGACGAGATGGCTGATCATCCTTTCAGCCTTGATCGCTAGGGGAGGGAGTCATCGGCGTCGTCGTTCCTGCTGCTTTCTTCCTAGCTAGCCAGCTACCGGCTGAAGATTAGAAAAGCTAAAACCTTTTTTGTGTGGAAGACAGCAGGTGCTGAAGAAGCTAGGTTACACAGATAATCAGTTAAAATCACAGTTCATACAAATTAAATGTGCATGTGGTTCTTTTTTATGAATTAATTTCACTATTTGAAGTAGTAAAAAAACACAGCCAATTATACAAAAATGAGAGATGAATATTTCCATGTTGAATACTCCTGTTTGTGGAGTGTCTTTGAAATTTGAAGACGAAATAAAAGGATGGGTTCGACTATATAGCAGTCTCCTGCTATAGTTTGATGTTCTGGTGCATGCAAAAAAAAACAATTTTTACCTTCATTGCCTTTTACAGCGACGTCCTCGGCATTGCCCGCGCACACGTCCACCGCAAGTGTGTGGTGGTTGCAGCAAAAACGGCAAGCAACCACGACATGCCGCTGCATGGTGGTTGTGAGGACGCAACCCACACGACTGACGACTGCATGCGCTGATGGAGTGATGGTGATCCTTTTAAAATGTCTATCACATCAATACATTACTTCAAAAGGAAAAGATGTGAAAAACATAAAACAGACTGAAAAAAAAAACCAAAATCGCATGTGCAAATCGTCAAATTGCAGACTCTTGTTAAATAGCCATATATAGCATAAAAGTATTGGCCCAAAGAAGGCTTGCAGTTTGCAAAGAAATGAGAGGAGGAGCGCATTCCTTGCTGCCTCTGTTCCCTCCTTGCAATCACCTACACCGCGGCTTAGTTTAGTTTGTTTCGATAAGGGAGGAGTCAGAAACAGGAGAGAGAAAATAGCTAGCTATTCACCCATGAAGGGGAGGGACTCCATTTTTCTTTTCTTCTCATCTCCGTTCTCTCCCCGTCCATTCCAAAAAGAGAAGAACGTCCTTAGATCTCTATCTTGGTATGTTTCCTTATTGTTTCCCATTTGCTCTGTAAAATTGTGGCAATCATTGCCCTGTCTTTGGCCTTTGATTGATCTTGGCTAAAGAATCTCATACATTATCATGCCTCCCCCCTAAATCATCTTACGAAGGGAATGATTATTTTGGTCATGGATTCATCGTCCCCTTCTAATTAATTCTGGGATCTCTATAATATACACCCCTACATCTCATGACCTTGGTCCCAAATGAGAAAATAGCATACATTTAACTGACCTTATTATTTATCTCAAATGGAATTTGTGTTGTTTGAAGTACTTAAAAGTGTCAGATATATATAAGCTAGTGTTATGATTGATCAGCCCATCTTTAGGAAAATAATGATTATCAATGACGTACATAGCATTGAAGTTTTTGTATGTGATAGGCATGCATGGGAATGTGGAATATCGTTTTTTTTTTTTGCAAGATGCACTATTGCAGGTACCTAGGATCTAACTTCTTCTGAATTGATGTTAGCTTTTGCCAGAACAATGGCCGAAAGCAGACAGTTCGACTCGCAGACCCCAGGTTGTCTCGAAGGCCTGTTCAACTTCCTTGCCCTCAATCAAAAGTTGCAAATGCCGAAGATGATTGCATATCGAAAGCATAATGATGGAAATACCAATACACTTAGTAAGGTTTCACATATATCTAGAACAAATCTTTCAGTTTTGTGAAAGTTGTCTAGTGTTTACAAGATTGTCAACAATATAAGTGAAGTGTTTTTTTCGTATGTTTTACCAAAGTTGGACTATTTTTTTGTTGCTCATATATATATAAATTAAGTTTGTTTATTAACATTTTAAACATTTCAGGAGTAAAAGTTCCAAAACCTAAAAACCGCACAGAGAAAGATGAGACCATCCTGGTATACACTTGAATTGCAATCTTGCATTTCCTTTCATCTATTAGTAATGAACTCATGGATTCCACCATACATTTTGATGATCTACTAGCACAACCATGAAAAATAAAAAATATGGCTCAACATTGTTTCATCCTCAATCTTTAGGAACCAAAAACCCATCTTGTTGTTTTACAATCTACCTTTTTTTAGGACAACACAACATTGAGTCTTAAATCAAACCCTCAAGTTTTCTTCTAACATACATATACATCCTTTTTAAAAAAATCTCTAACTATGGTCCTAATTGTCAGGAGGGATCTAATAGTGTTTCTCCAACGGCAAAAGTTCGAGCGTTTATATGGAAGACACTCATGTTCAAGAAGAAAATTCCCAGGAAAGATCACAAGAAAAGTAACTCAATAACCAGCTCCCCATCATTGTCGTCGTCGTCACGTTTGACACGCACAAAATCGATACATCACTCAAAATGCTTTGATTATGTGGTTCCTGATGAGTTGGCTTCCCATTGCCAAAAAATGAATGAATTTGGCTCGAATCATACGGATTCATGTGAAAGCGTGTTGACATTGTCACATGAGAGTCCTCAAGGTCCCGGATTTCAAGGGCAATGCAAGGATTGCTGTGGTACTAGTGGAAAACATAATTTAGTTGCAGAAGAAACCTGTGAGAGCGAACACAAGAACCTTACTAGTGAAAACGAGGCATTCCCTAAGCAGAAAAGTCATGATGCTGCAACGCATCACTCAAAGGAGTTCTTGGATTTTCTTGAGTTGTTCAACGCACATAGGGAACTATTTATAAAGATTCTTCATGATCCTTCATTGCTAGTACCACCTGAGCAGCAACAACAAGTAGCTTCCTCGAGTGGTGTGGAGCTAAACAAATCAGAATCATTCGTAAGGCCTAGAGGGTCATCAGGGAAACGTAACCCTATATTTGATAGGGCTGACAATGAAAAATGTATAAACTTGGAAATCAAAAGGTCAGTGCCAAGATCTAGTGCTGATTTAGAGGCCTCAAAAGTCATCAATACAAAAAAGCCTATTGGTGTCGAGGACTCACCAGTTTCTCTTACAAATACAAGAATTCCAAAGAAGGGTGGAACAACCTCAAACCGTTTTAAGGCTATACGTAAGAAGATTAAAGATGTTGTAAAAGAGAACAAGAAAGAGATTGCTCGGATTACCAAGGACGGAGTTTTTCATAAATTGCCATATGGCCAAAAGATAGCTGAATTTACGAAGAGTCCCTCCACAAAGAAATCTGGCCAGGAGGAGAAACAAATACGAAGATCATATTCTATTGCAGAATCAGTGGACAGGTATTCAACACTCTATGAATCAATATCGAGGGGCTCAAAGATTTCTTTAGAAAGACTAAGTTCAAAAATGGAAGGCAATGCAGATATAAAAGATAATTTGTCATTGGTGCAAATGAAAAGAATAACTTCTCTTCCTGAGATGCGGTTATACTCACCACAAAGACATGTTCTAGTCGAAATTTCAGATTCAAATATTGTTCCCAAGACTTACAGTATGGAATTTGATCGCATTTCTTCACTTCAAACTGATTCCTTTAGTATGTGTACCGAAGGAAATTTATATGGCGATGATATTACAGAAAGAACAACAGATATTTATAGTGAGCAAAATTACGGAGGTATGATGGAAAACATAAATCGTTATCTCATGTGAGTTGTTATTTATTTTTTACAATATTTCTGGTGATTTCGTAGATGACTTTATCCTTGGCTCCTTGGAAGAGGATTTACGCAGCATTCTTCGAAGTCCGAGTTTATCTTCTTTTGCACAATCTTTTTCCCATCGTCGCATCAATAGTTTGCCTTCTTTTGATCGGTCTTTCCTTCGAGATCGATGTGGTAGTTTTACTGAGAATTCTATTGCAGGTAAAGTATATTGAAATTTAGTTCTACTATACAATGCTCATTAGCAAAATATTCTTGATAAATTAGCTAACTTTAAGTCGAGCCAGATTATGAATTATAGAGCATCAGTTGTTTTAAAAAATAGCATAAAAGTTTTAAAAAATTCTAGAAATAGTAATATTTTCATAAATATATTTCCAACATCATGTGGGAACCCTATACACTATTTTTTCTAGAAAGATTGTGATATTTTTTTGTTGTCACATCTTCAGATTCGAAACCAACATTTGAACATATGCAGCTTGAGGATGATGAATGGTTGGTCAAGCCACTAAAATCCCTAGGAGCATACACTACCGATTTCAAGGATGATGAGTGGTTAATTAGGCCACTAAAACACTCGGATGTTAATGCTACTGATCATGAAGACGAAGAGTGGTTGGTCAAGATGTCACAACAGCCTACCAATGTTTCTCATCTTGAGAATGAAGAGTTCGGTGATGGTTTGAAATCAGAGTTCCAATTTATACATGAATGTTCCATACAAGATGATATAGGGTCCTTGCACATTTATGTTAATGACAAGAATGAGACTGATTTTCAATATGTCAAGGACATACTTAAGAAATCAGGATTCAGTTGTGGCGAGGCTGACTGGTATGCGGTCAATCAGCCAGTAAGCCCCGTGATCTTTGAGGAGGCAGAATGCTCATGTCATGAAGTTAACATAACCAATGATGAGCCTCACAGTATTATCAGACGCATGCTCTTGTTTGATCTCATCAATGAAGTCCTACTGGACATATATGACTCTTCCTTGATCATTGGCTCATGGCATTCGCGCTTCGATTCACGCACTAGGCCGATACCCATGGGGTCTCATGTCCTTGAAGAGGTGTGGGCAAACGTGAGCAGCTATTTGAGCCTGCAATGGAAAGCATATCAATCAGTGGAGGACATTGTGGCACATGATATTATGTGGAAGGACAGTTGGATGAATTTGGTGTATGATGTGGAGCATGTCACATTGGATGTGGAGGATCTAATGGTGGATGATCTTCTGGATGATGTTGTTCTTCAAATAGTGCTAGTGTCTATTGGCAAATGATACCTAGAGCATTCTCCAGCATCTTGAACTTTGGATAGTACTTATGTTAGTGGATAAGGCTAAACAATCACATGAACGTAGAAGAGGAATATATGATAGATGTCTCATCGTGGCACTGTATTATTACGTGTACAAATCATTTTACTAGAATCATCATTCCCTCAAATGTAGTAAATATTAGCGGCATATAAGTATTGATAGACATAGAAAGCAAAATAGAAAGAAGTGGCTAGCAGCTGTTCACAAGCAATTTTTTTCTAAATTTGTTGTGCTTGACTATACATGTTTTTATTATGTGCATGCAAATTGTAAACATATTGTTATAGGTCATATTGTTTATATTGATATAAGGCATGGCATCGTAAACTGACGGACACAAATTTTTCTTATCATTATGGGCTTTTGTCCTCTGTTCTGAATTTGCATGGTTGAGCGCATATGCTTGGCTACTAGGAAATTCTAATTCTACCACCATGACTATGAGCGAATGGACATATAGGGGTGTGAAAAAATAATCAAAAACTATGAAACCTAACTGAAATAACCAATTTTTCAAAATTTTATTGTTTTCCAATTTTTGCTCAGTTTTTGTTTTGATTTTGTTTGGTTTCCCAAGTTCAATTTGGCTTTTAAACACCACAAACTGTAATATTCGAATTAAACGAACTACTCACCCTGTTCGTTATTCCATCTCCCCCTACTGTAGCACAAGACCATAACCCACCACCCCTAAAGCCCAAGCTCAATTACTTCATCCTAAACCTTAAGTGGACCACCTAACTTAGTACGATGGCATAGCCACTATTTACACCTCATTTTCGTTATTCATCTATTTTTTATTCTCTTTTATTTTATTATCAACAATATTGAAACGTCCTAAAATACATCCATTAGACATGTTCCTTGCTTCACCAGAGTTCACTCCCGTAGCCGCCAATGGCATATCCAGAACAAAAATCATGTCTAGGTAATGCTAAAATTGTCTTTCATTTTCTATAACATAATAATACCAAAATTAAGATAAATATGTTAACTCCAAGATAACAATTCACTGGTTTTACCAGTTACTAACATTACATCAATTTAAAAGTTAAATCTACCAAAATATTGCACGGTAAGAGGAGAAAAACATACTTATGAGAGAATTCAGATTGTTGATGTGCATGGCCATATCAATTAAATTGTTAAAAATGCAATCTGCAAAAGAAAAGAAAGAATAAGAGAGATATAAGTGGGCTTGGATCCTATACCTCAAGGAAAATATAAGTGGGAGTCAAAATCCAAGTCTGGGCCGCCGCCTTGGCAGCCTAGGTGAAGAATCCGCCCCGGCCCTTAGCCGCCAATGTCCAGTCTCCCCACGCTCCACTTTCTTTTTCTTTTTTTTCCATCCCTTCTCTCTTCTCTCCCCACTTCAGGCGCAAGACGTGAGCAAAGGCAGCAAGCGCGGCATCTTGAGCTGCCGAACCAGACGCAGGCGCCGTGGCATCTTGAGTGGCACACACGCGGGTAAGCTACGGCACACTTACAGGTGCAGTGCTAGCAATCAGATCTAGATTTGCTTGTGGCTTTGCTCCTGGTTGGTGATGTTTTATTCGTTGTAGCTAGTTCTTGCAAGGTGCAACCATATGCTAAGTGTTGATGCTAGCTATATATGAGCTGTGACAACCACAAGAGACTTGAGAGTTGATAGAAAGGAATATACTCCCTCCAGTCACAAATATACACTCTGTAGTCATAAATATTTGACATTTGAGAGACTACTAGTCAAAACATTGAAACTTGAGCTAGGAATATCTTTTAAAATATTTAGATTAACTACACAAAAAAAAATACACACACACATGAAAATAGAATGGGACTCCATGCAGTCAATGTTTCATGCTTTGTTGCCGTCGGATTCATCCAAGATATATTCGTGTTTATCAAGTAGATACATGCACAACAACGTTGTCAATTGTCATACAAAGGTGTGAGTGCAATAACTACACAACTACTCCCTCCATCCCATTATACAAGGCGTAACTGCAAAAAACGCAAAGACCAAGGAACACTCGCCCCGATGATGACGCTTCGTGCTACTAACCATGATTTTTACTCGCACGGCGCTCGCGCGCTCAACGCCAATGAGAAATTACATGGGCCTCGCCCCGTCCAATTCGCGCGCAGTTGCCAATTCGCGTGCAACAGCCCGCGTCGACCGCGTCTTACAAAATCGCTCGCCTCGCCCAGGCCTTGCAGGCATGCAGCCCGTGCAGCAGTAATTAAAGCATGCATGTGATTAACGAGAGCAGTAATTAATTGTAGTGAATGCAGATTAACCGGAGCCAAAGAAGCGCCCTATATTTTGGGATCTCAAATAAATCCAGTTACGCCTTGTATTTTGGGAAGGAGGGAGTAATTGTTTCCAAACCAAGCACGGAGCACAAACTTTATGAAGTTCGTGGATGGAATAATAGGCAATTTTAGTGAATTAGGTATGTTACAATAGATGATGTGATGATAATTTTAATGAAATGATGCATCACACACTCGACACTAATGACCACCACAAGAGACTTGAGAGTAGAGAGAAAAGGATATACTTCCTCCAATCACAAATATACACTCTCCAGTCATAAATATTTGACATTTGAGATGTGTGCTAGACTGCTTGTCAAAACATTGAAACTTGAGCTAGGAATATCTTTTAAAATATTTAGATTAGCTACACAAAAACAATATATATAGAATGGGACTCTATGGAGTCAGTGCTCCATGCTTTGTTGCCGTCGGATTCATCCAATATTCGTTTTTATCAAGCAGATACATGCACAACAATGTTGTCAATTGCCATACAAAGATATGAATGCAATAACTACATAACTAATTGTTTTCAAACCAAGTACGGAGCACAGACTCCATAGAGTTCTAAATATTTTTAATATATATGTGTGTGTTTCTAAAAGAGCTTTAGCAATATAAAATTTTTCTAGGTTTATAAATAAATCATTGTGGTAATTAGCGGTTAAAGTTACGTTTAAAGATTGAGAAGCGTCAAATATTTATAATCGGAGGAAGTAAAAGAGAATGGCATGTGCTCTTCTACGTGTGGAAGCATCACGTATTTTCTCTATCGCTTTTGTGATTTTATCTTGTACATGAAATTGAAGTGTTTGCTATATTGTGTCTTTGGTTTGTTTGTTTTTTTGGCGGCGGGCTTATATGCTGCTGTTTCTGCAATGTGATCCATTAATGTGGCTGTGGCCTTTGGACCGTGTCCCTGGATCGATGATCTGTAACGCTTCACTCCAGATAGCAGAATGGATGAAATGTAGTAACAATACCAAAGCTGGATACAAAATTGTTTCGGCAGGATTATGTGTTCACGGAGTCACAGTTACTCAGTTAACACGTTAATGTTTGCGGCATATCTAATACTGGAAAAAAAAGGAACACACAGCCCGTCTAGCTCAGTCGGTAGAGCGCAAGGCTCTTAACCTTGTGGTCGTGGGTTCGAGCCCCACGGTGGGCGAATTTTTCCCCACTTTTTAGTGTGTGTTTTTTTTGTTTTTGGTCCGACGTCCGATATGTTTATCGAATGGTTTTTATTTTTTATGTAACATTTTGTATGTCTGTTGAAACATGATATTGATCTGGTAGAACATGACAAAAAAAATTTGTTCAAACATGATAGTGATCTACTAGAACATGACGAAAAAAAAGGTTTTAACATACTAAATGAATTTATGAACATAGCAAATTGAAACATTTTGTATGCATGTCAGAATATTTCGTATATTTGTTGAAACATGATATTGATCTGCTGAAACATGGCAAAAAATGTTTCAACATGTCAAATGAATTGATGAAACATATAAAAATAGAATATTTTTATGTCTTTTAGAATATTTCGTATGCTTGTTGGAACATGGTATTGATCTGCTAGAACATGGAAAAAAATGTTTGGGCATGCCAAATGAACCGTTGGAGGTAGAAAAAAATGTTAGAACATTTCAAATAAATTGATAGAACATGTCAAAAAAGATGGAACTTTTCCACTATTTCTTTGGACTCTTTTTGTTTCGGGTCCAACTATGGGTCCAACGTCCAATATTTTAAAACATATCCGATGTTATTTGGAACATTTTTTATGTCCGTTGGTATGTCTCGTATGCTTGTTGGGACTTGATATCGATCTGCCGAATATGGTAAAAATATGTTTGAACATGTCAAATGAACTGATAGAACATAGAAAAAAATATTGAAACAATTCATTGAATTGATAGAACATGCCAACAAAAGATGGAACATCACGTGACATGTCCCATGGTGGGTGATATTTTTCCACTATTTCTTTGGTTCCTTTTTGTTTTGGGTCCAACGACGGGTCGGGTGTCCAATATTTTGAAACATTTTTAATGCTTGTTGAATATTTTGTATGTTCATTGGAACATGATATTGAATTGCTGGGACATGGCAAAAAAAAATAAATTGAAACATGCCAAATGAACTAATGGAATATAGAAAAAAAAAGTTGAAACATTCCAAATGATCTGATAGAACATGCCAAAGGAACAATGGAACATCATGTTTCATAGTGATTTATCCACTCCATACAAACAAAAATGATGTTCCAACGAGCGAATTCGAATGTTATATACGTACAATTGTGATATTATAAAAAAATGACACACTTCCTTTTTCACTTTCTTTCTTAAATAAGACGAGCCCGTCGTGCTCGCCGGATTTAGCCATTTAGCTCATTGGATAGGGCTGGCCGCAGTGGCGGAGCCAGCCCAAGGTCGGAGCCTGGGCCAGGGTGGCTGGGCCTCGGTTGGGCTTGGGCCAATTGCCAAAAATATGCTGAAAAATGAGCTGGGCTAGAAGGCATTTATGCCTTGCGAATGGGCCGGAGCCCGGGCCTGGGCCCAGGCTGGCCGGGCGGTGGCTCCGCCACTGGCTGACCGTGCGGCGGGGCGGCAGTGGTGGCGGCTAGCTAGGGTTAGAGGACAGAGGGAGAAGACGAGGAACTACGCCTCCCACGGGAGGAGGTGCTCGCGCGTGGGGATTTTCCATCGATTCAAGCTGCTTTGAGATTTGGTTACTGGGGACACTTGGCACACATCGGGCATGGCCGCACGGGAGGGGAGTTGCGGTCACCCGCATAGAATTTTCTTCCTTGGATAGGAGGTGAATCAAGAGAAAGAGGATGGAGGACATGTAGAGAGAGGGAAGGGAGGGGAGGAGAGGGGAGAGAGGGGAGGAGGAGGAGGAGGAGGAGGAGGAGGAGGCGGCGGCTCCGGCTAGCCGGCGGACAACCCGCCTCTCCCTCCTGCCTTGCCCGTGGAGCAACTGCCTGCAATGGCTGGAGTTGGGAAGGAACGCAAGATATGTGCGGAGCAGTTTTAAGAGGATAAGATAAGGTTGATGCGATTTGTGGATGTGGACAGTAGCACGTAAATGCCTGATATTAGCGTTTTGTCCGAACGCTCGATTGACAGAATGACAGCAATTCCGTTTTGTTTCTCACCGTGCTTGCTTTTAATTTCTGAAGAAACATTTCAAACCGATTTTGTTTTTCGGAACAATATCAAACGCCCCTTCGCTGATCCTACAATCTTTGCTCCTAAAAAAGGTACCCCTTTGCTGATTGCTGAAGCCCCTCTTTTGTTCCCAAACTGATATTGACTTTTGGGGCCTTGTTCAGTTATTCTACATCCTTTCCTTTGTTCGAAGAAGCTTCTCCAAACTTTGACAAAATCCATCCAAAGTTTGAGCCCATGGAGGGGGAAAAAATATATTTTGGAGTTTTGCCCTTAGCTGTCCAAGAAGCCTTCGTGGAAGCAACCTTTTCGAGTGAAAGCAGCATACCTTTTTGTTTGTGTGCGTTTGATTCAATAATGATGAGTACGTCTCAAACTTCTTAAAATAGATTAAGGAAAGGGCAAGGGAACTCAAATTTTTAAAATCAATCTTGGTTCCGTTTTATATTCCGATAGAAGCAAGGTCACAAGCATAGTAATTAGGGCCTTGCCTTGTTATTTCTTCTTGTCATTTCTAAAAGAACGCACCTACCTTTGACATGGAAGCAACCTTTTAGAATTTTTTGGCCACAGCTGTACAAGAAGACATGGAAAACCTTCCTGTTTGAATTGGAAACCACACCCTAAATTTCTGATTTTAATTCCGTCAATAGCAAAGAACTATGATTGAAATCAATCTATATTTGATTTGTGTGGTGATAAAAACGAGGTCCTTATCCCAATAATTCAAATTTGAGACTCTTTCTTTTGTTGCTTCCTCAACATGATCTCTGGAAAGGTACTCCCAATTTTGGACAAAATCTATCCAAACTTGGACAGTTTGCATTTTGCAGAGCATTTTTTTCCATAGCCAAACAAAAAAACCGTGGAAAGAACGTTATTTGAATGGACATCAACCACATTTACGTTGTTTTTTTAATCTAATCATGCTCTGCAAAGAACAAGGACTCACAATTATTTCTAGTTATTTTGTACCAGACTACATTTGAAACCTTATAGGGACATGAGGTTCTCACCAGATTGGGACTTGCTTCTGTTATTTCCACACTATGATCTCTGGAAAAGATCATACAACTTTGGACAAAATCTTCCATAATTTGATTTTTTTTTTCTTTTTTTAGCCAAAAAAAGGTTTTTTTTCTGTAACTTTTTGTCCATAGTTAGATATGAGGATCAGCAAGCTTAAATTTTATAAGTAAAGGCAACCTTCTTTTTGTTAATTTAAGGTTGAATTAAACCAAAAAGAGTACACTATGAGTTCTTGTTCCATGAAGGAGCAAGGAGTACGATGTTGCTCAACCGGGAAACATACCATTAAGCTATTGTATGTATCCTCCTCTTGAATTAAATGGTAGAGTTCATGCCAATTAGTTAAAAAAGAAACGTCAAAATTGCCAATTGAAGCCGGATTTGAGAATGTTCGACTTATGACTGAGTTTTTAGAAAACTATGCCAAAATGTCAAAAGCGTTAAAAAAATACAAACAAATAATCCATCAAAAAGGGCTCATGGTCAAATAAGTGAAATTAGGTGTTACATGGTCATTAAACATGCTTCTTTCATCGGTAGAAGGAAAAAGACTTCAAAAATCAAGATGCTACAATACTATTGGGGATTATATCCCTCCATGTCAATGACAGGCGGAACCTAGACCCACATGTCATAGACACAATGATTGCAGGGAATTAGGATTTTCAGCGGTGTCATGCAGGAATTTGACCCTACTATTTGCTGCAAACCTACCAGTTTCAACCCTGATATTTAAATAAAACAAATTAACTTAATGATGCCTTGGAATTTCTGGCCACTCTATAGGGTCATGGTATGCTCCATTAATGGTTGAGTTTTACTCTCACTTATTTCTTAAGTCCCTATAAATAGGGGCATAGACGTCAAGCAAATGCATTGCACTCATCTCAGGCTTCGCTCTCTCTCCACATAACAGTTTCTGAGGTTCTAGCTTACAACATACAAAAAAAATATGTCTTGCTGTGGAGGAAGCTGCACCTGTGGCTCGAGCTGCGGCTGCGGCAGTGGTTGTGGCCCTTGTGGGTATGTTGGTAGAGTGGCGTCTTTTGTTTTTATTCCGATTCTTGTACAAGTTAAATCAAGCTAATAAATATGTTCAATGTTGTTAAACCTTAGTTTGCTGTGTAAGCTAATCATGTTCAGAAGTGGTTCCCACTTCCATGTGAGCCGTGGTAGAAAATTTCTCTCTTTTTTAGTGATATTGTCAGTTATCTAAGGTGAATAACTAACCCATAAACTCTGTAAAATCAAACCTATTTGTTTACTCTCATCAATTATTGGCTTAATAGGTACTGAAAATTTTCCCTCTTCTTTTGCCGGTTGCAGAAGCAAGTACCTGGAAGAAAAGATCACTACCACCTCTGCAACCATAGTCCTCGGTGTCGCACCTGTGAAAGAGTATATAACTTCTCATGATTTTTCTAAAAAGGAAATCTTCAAATGTCAGTATGTCACCCAAATGCCAAGTTACTTACGGAAAACCATTTTAATTTTCCCGCAGGGACTCTATTGGGTTTGAGAAGGCTGTTGAATCTGGTGAGGCTGTCCATGGTTGCACCTGTGGTTCCAGCTGCAAGTGCAACCCCTGCAACTGCTAAGGAGAAGATTATCTGCAAGCATGCATCAACATGCCAGTGTCAGTATGTATAAGTAAATAAGAAGCCATCTGGTGCGATGGCTCCTGTGTGAGTCTGCTCTTGTGCTATTGTATGATGTGGTTTTCTGAACCTTCTGAGGATTTCTCTGTGTGATCTGACCAAAAGGATGATAGGAGAACTCGAGGTTTTCAGGCTGCAATGTTGTATTATGCCAGTGTGGTTGTATTTGGTCGTGGAAATATATAATATGGTTTGCTTACCTGTATTATCTCTCTCTAGTTTTGACTTACTTTTAGTGATACAATGACTTTGTTGCTACTTGATACTTAACCAGAAAATTTAAGACACGATTATTTTGAACAAAAAGGGGCAGGCGCTCTGCCATTTCATTAAAAAGTGAAAAATATATACAAGAGAACAATAGCAAAACATCAGCTAAACTAATCCATATTAGCTAAGTGGGTCGAAAGGTCTCAACAACGGATATCCTCCCTAACGAGGATGTTTAGAGCATGTTTAATGGGTAAACCCATTTGTGATATTTTATGGTTTAGTGTTGGATCACAAATGTATACTATCATTAAACATGCCCTTGCGGATCCTAACAAAAGAGTTCTCAGAATAACGGACAGAAACATCAAATATGACTATATCTAATAAGTGGTAATAATTTGTATGCACATGGCTTAACCTAACAAAGTTCTCAAGTGGCGATCTGGCATCCGAGCAAGATGTTGCTCTTGTAGCCACGAAAATGCGGCAACATGCCGAACATGGACTTGACCTGAGCCTGCACAAGAACTCAACTCAAATTTAATGGTAAAAGAACCAATTTAAATTTAATCTTTGCTATGACTTAACTATTCTGATCCTTTTCCTAAAATAAGGAATTGTTTGAAGATCGTAACTCAACAACAAGATTTAAATCCTCTGGCACTCAAACGACACTTTTAATTCGTTTTCCCCTCGATAGTCGAGAGAGAGAGGATTTTTCGTTCACAAATATGTCAGTGCCAGAGCATTTTTTGTTTCTATTTTGTTGACAATTATATGACCGTTTGGGTTATCTTTTTTGCTTGCTTGTACGGTGATACTCCCTCCATTTTTTTATTTGACGCCTTTGACTTTTTGACACGTCTTTGACCATTCGTCTTATTAAAAATTTTAATGAAAAGATGTAAAAAAAGAAGACATATTTAAAGTATCTCTATTGATAAAACAAATCACAACAAAATAAATGATATTTATAAAAATAATTTGAATAAGACGAATGGTCAAAGACGTGTCAAAAAGTCAACGGCGTAAAAAAAACAGAGGTAGTATTTTTTTTTCTTCTCTTCATCCAATGAAAAACATCCCTGAGACGCTTCGAAAAAAGAAAACAATGGGGGCGGTGCGTGGGGTTGATCTGGTCAAGGGATCAATCAGCCGCAACAATTTGTACGTACAAGTTACGCATGTTTATGAATTGTGTGGTTAGGGTAGATCCGCCGGTAGAGAAGTAACGTAGGTCTGGTCAATTGGCTTAAACAAATTTGGATACAACTCGTACACGAAACTTGAATTAAATTCACAAAAGAAGCTTGAGTTTTATATACCAGATAGTACAAGAAACTTAGTAGTCGTGTATTCGTACCTGAACTTAACAATCGGAATTACAGAATAAACACACATTACAGATCGATTAAATCGAGACAGTGCAATATGCGAAAACATGTTAAAGATCGGTACTCGTACACGAAACTTGAATTCAATTCACAAAAGAAGCTCGAGTTTTATATACCAGATAGTACAAGAAACTTGAGTAGTCGTGTATTCGTACCTGAACTTGATTCAAATTCAGTTTTGTGCAATGATGGATAAAAAGTCTAGGTTTGAGCTGTTTCAGGACTGACTTTGCTAGGAGCAAGAAATTTGAATTCAATTCGTAGAAGAAAAGTATTCAATTTCAAGATGTGCCATCATGTGTCTTTTTAATTGAAGAGTCGGCATCATGACATGGAAGCAAATTAAGGACCTAATCAAATCCAATGCATTTTGTGCAAGAAATTAGAATTCAATTCATACAAGTTACATGTTCAGTGTCAAGATGTGTCACCATGCATCTATTATAATCAAAGAGTTGGCATCAGGACACGAAAGCAGGATTAGAACCAGCTCAGAACCTATTCAGATTCAACGCATTTTGTGCATGAAAATTTGAATTCAATTCATACAAGATATGTATTCAGCTTGCTCAGTTTAAATATGTGCAATAATGCATCTAATTTAAGCAAACAGTCGGCATCACGGTATGGAAGCAAGGTTTGTGCCAGCTAGAAACAAACCTGATCAAATCCCACACAAATCGTCTATGAAAGCCAAATTGACAAGGCAAACAAACTTGTATTTGAAGTTTGAACCACCTATAGCATCCTGGCATGTATTCGACAATCTGGGCTTCTCAAGCACTATAAATAGGGTGGCATATGTGCTTCTCTGGGCAACTTCTGCGTTTTCATCTGATCTCAAGCTTCCTCTCTTCATTGCAAACAAGTACCTCAGAAGATCAAGATGTCCTGCGGTGGAAGCTGCAAATGCGGTTCGGGCTGCGGCTGCGGCGGTGGCTGCGGGTACGATCATCTACTCATCTAGAGCACTCTATAAATTGGAGAGGTGGGACGCGGGGTGGGCGAGTCTCCCCACCACGAAACCCTAGCCGCCACCACGCCCCACTCCTCTAAGCCCTAGCCGCCGCGCGCACGGGTGCTAGCACACCAACGCGCAGCGTTCCTTCCCTGGACGTGTGGATACCGTAGAGGCGTCGTCGCTCCTGCGCCGGCGCTGATCGAGAGGATCGGCTACATCCGCGACAAGGAGGAGTTGTACCGCGTCGAGTTCGACTACGTACAGTGCTTTGCAGCACGCGGGGAGGCTACACCCACTCTTCTTCCGCTGCTAACGTGCTGCAAGGGTAACGATCTGTGATCCCTGACTCGCTTGCTTCCTGGGTGGTCGCGGTAGAAAATTTTGTTTTCCGGCTAGCGTAGCACCGCGTCCTCTTTCACTCAAGACAAAGTCTTGAATTGTAACAAACGAAAACAACCTTGTGGAGCTTGTTTTATCCTAATTTGTTGCGCGGCTTCATGTGAATGAAGGCGAAGGTACTCCAATTTCTCTCACATCCACTAGAGGACGCGCACTGACTCATGAGCTTCTTGGCAAGTTTTTGAAGCGTTGGCGTGTCCGTGCCAAACATGCTCCACCATTGCCCTACACGGAACAACATCCATTGGTAAGCAGTCTGCTCCACCATTATTGTAGAATGGTATATCACAAATCACAATTACCTGGGTTAATTATTTCATGTATTGCCATTTGATAAGCAGTCTGCCCACCGAAGGAACCACTCTTTCTCCTCCACATATCTGCCTCCACCAATGCTTGGGCAGCGGTAATACTGTCTGTCATTCTATCAAATGCCCATCGCTGATCTGCTAGCATGGTTTCAGTAGTGCCCCCACTGAAGTGGAGGGCTGGACTCAAAGCCGCAGCTGCATGGAAAAAATACATAATTTAATAATGAATATCTAGTATTACACAATTTAGTAAAACAATTCAGTACCAACCTACCCCAATATAAGTGTCATACACCACATCTCCAAACATGGTATCAACAACCCTTAGGTAATGCGTGCGGTCAGGCTCTTGGATGTCTCTGTACATCCATTCACGGACATAACGGTACATTGGTAGCACGTTGCATATGGATGAAAACTTGTCTTGGTCAACCATATAGAGAAAAGCATACAAATATTCCACTGAATCGGTGCACTCTTTAACCCTAGCCCACCAACGTAGATCTGAAAAATTTCGATGTGTATATTGTCCGTCCTCAGACTGACAGTAAGAGGTTGCCTGGAACTCTGTACTTGCCATTCATTTCATGAAGGCGCTCTTATGCCTCAAAAAACTCGCTAAGAAAATGTTGTTGGTGCCAAATCTAGTTGCATTCCATTTAGCTAACTCTCCGCTAATGGCTTGTTTTATCATAGCATGAAGCTTTCTAGAGTTGTATAGCCATCGACATATCCTCTTTGCACTATCAATGATTGCTTTATTTTTGAAAAATTCTTCAATATCCTTCAACATCAGATTGATAGTGTGAGCCAAACAGGATTGCCAAACGATAGACAGGTATTTCTTACTCAATTTGATAGACAGGTAGTTCGTTTTGTTTGTTGAGGGACCTCCCAAGTCCGGTTTTGAGCTTTAGGGACCAAAGTGGTCCAGCGGCTATAGTTGAGGGACCAAATTGGTACTTTTTCCTATTAATTTTGCAATAGCAATACTATTTAGGGTTAAATCTCTACATGCCACTGCAAATCGCCCTAATATCATATATATCATCGTCTGTGTCAATGACAGGTGTGACCTAGACGCACATGTCATGGACACAATAATGGTAGGAAATTTGGATTTTCTGCAGTGTCATGCAGGGATTTGACCCTACTATTCGCTGCAAACCTACCAGTTTCAACCCAGATATTAAAATAAAACAAATTGACTTAATGACTGCCTTGGAAGAAACAATTTCTGACCACTCTATTGGGTAGGGATGAAACGGATCGGATACGGATCGGAAACCACTCATATTGTATTTGATCCATTTAGTTTGACCGGATACGGATTCGGATACGGATAGTACCGGATACAAATACGGATACGAATAATATCGGATACAAATACGGATCGGACGCAGATACTCCCTCGGATAATACGAGAAAATATATACTAAAGAAATAAGTATATCCAAATACATATAGTTATCTCTTTGTGACTAAACTTTATGGCTCATAGTCATGAAAATGATGGTGCGTAAGTATCATACCCGATAAAGCAAAAAAATGTAAAATCACATACATCTAGTTGTTATATGTGTTAGTCATTTATCCTATAGAAATATAATAGAGATAGTTTATAGATGGATTTAGCTAATCGGATACTATCCATCGGATATTATCTAAGAAAAGCTCGGATAATATCCATCGGATATTATTTGTATCCATACCGTATCCGCCTTGTCGGATTCGGATATCCATAAAATTATCCGACTCAATATTTTTGGATATTATTATGCCTCGGTCGGTCGGACGGTCGGAAATTATCCGTACCATTTTCATCCCTACTATTGGGTCATAGTATGCTCATTAATGGTTGAGTTTTGCTCTCACTTATTTCCCAAGTCCCTATAAATAGGGGCATATGCGTCAATCAAATGCATTGCACTCATCTCAGGCTTCGCCCTCTCCCCACGTAACAGTTTCCGAGGTTTCAGCTTACAACAGAAAAAAAATGTCTTGCTGTGGAGGAAGTTGCACCTATGATTCGAGCTGCGGCAATGGCTGTGGGTATATTGGCAGAGTGGCGTCTTTTATTTTTATTTTGATTCTTGTACGGGTTAAATCAAGCTAATAAATATGTTCAATGTTGTTAAACCTTAGTTTGTTGTGTAAGCTAACAATCATTTTCAGAAGTAGTTCCCAGTGACCCATGGTAGAAATTTTCTCTTTTTTAGTGATACCGTCAGTTATCTAAGGTGAATAACTAACCCATAAACTCCGTAAAATAAAGGATATTTTTCATGTATGCCATTATAAAGTTCGTTTTCTTCGGTTTTACCACTACAAAACGCATATTGTTATTGATGTCATTATTTTTGCAACAATCTATCAGGAATGCCATTCTTGGGGATTTTTGGACTTTTCTACCATATACGAGATCCGAATACGTGAGAAATACGCACCTGACAGCTGGGTCCCACATGTCATCCTCTACCTCCTTCTTCCTTCTCTCGTCCTCCCTCTTCTCTCTTCTCCATGGCCGGCGACGAGCTGGGCGGTGGCAAGCTTGCCGGAGGAGGAGTCGGTCGAGCTTGAAGGCAGGGGCGTCGCGCAGCGACGAGCTCGCCAGAGGCGGAGGCGGAGGAAATCTTCAAATGTTTGTATGTCACCCAAATGCCAAGTTACTTACAGAAAACTATTTTAATTTTCCCGCAGGGACTCTATTGGGTTTGAGAAGGCTGTTGAATCTGATGAGGCTGTCCATGGCTGCACCTGTGGTTCCAGCTGCAAGTGCAAGCCCTGCAACTGCTAAGGAGGAGATTATTCGCAAGCATGCATCAACATGCCAGTGTCAGTATGTATAAGTAAATAAGAAGCCATCTGGTGCAATGGCTCCTGTGTGTGGGTACGCTCTTGTGCTATTGTATAATGTTGTTTTCTGAACCTTGTGAGGTTTCTCTGTGTGATATAACAATAAGGATGATAGGAGAACTTGAGGTTTTCAGGCTGCAATGTTGTGTTATGCCAGTGCCGTTGTGTTTGGTCGTGGAAATCTATAATATGGTTTGCTTATTTGTATTATCTCTCTCTTGTTTTGACTTACTTTTACTGATACAATGACTTCGTTGCTACTTGATACTTAACCAGAAAACTTTAAGACACAGTTATTGAAAGGTAGCTTAGGACATGTAACACATGTTTAATGGGTGAACCCATTTGTGATCCTTTTGTGGTTTAGTATTGGGTCACAAATGTGTACTACCATTAAACATGCCCTTGTGGCTTCTAACAAAAGAATTCTTAGAATAACAGACATAAACATCAAATATGACTATATCTAATAAGTGGTAATAATTTGTATGCACATGGCTTAACCTAACAAAGTTCTCAAGTGGCGATCTGGCATCCGAGCAAGATGTTGCTCTTGTAGCCACGAAAATGCGGCAACATGCCGAACATGGACTTGACCTGAGCCTGCACAAGAACTCAACTCAAATTTAATGGTAAAAGAACCAATTTAAATTTAATTTTGCGATGACTTAACTATTCTGATCTTTTTCCTAAAACGTGACTCAATAACGAGATTTAAATCCTGTGGCACTCAAACTACACCTTTAATTCGTTTTTCCCCTCGAGAGTCGAGAGAGAGATAGCCGTTCTGCATGGTGCCAGCGGCGGCCATCGACGGTGAGCAGCCGGCGACAAGCGGCGGAGGCGGTGCGGCTCGGTCACATATGGAAGCATGGCGCTTCCAAATTCTGTGAATGCTCAGGGAAAAAAAATTTAAGAGTCAAAGGTGTTATATGGAAAACCTTAAGACTTCAGATATACCCGGCCGTGCGATGAAGATCTGACGGCTCAGACAAGACCAGCACGCCGATCGCATCTGTACTGGAACCTAATTCCAGTCAAACTCGTGCATGAACTGATCATCCAAAACTCCAATCTGAGCAGTGACGCATCTATGCGGTTGGCTGGTTGGGGGATAGAGCTGGTTCGAAAACAATGGGGTCGATCGGTGGCTTCTTGCTTAGACCAATCGGTGTCTTCTTGGATTGATAGTCAGAGCAAGGACAAAACCCATTTTTGGCTTTTGTTTTACATTTGCTGGTATATTTGGCTAGAGCGTAACAGAAGGATCTTTCGTTCAATAGATATATCGGTAGCTGATGTTTTTCAACTTATGCTTGGGAGCGTTCAGAGCATTCTTGATTTCTATTTTGTTGGCGATTATGTGACTGCTTGGGTTACCATTTCGCTTGTTTGTACGGTGATATTTTTTTTTATCCTTCTCTTCTTCTAATGGAAAACGTCCCTGAGACGTTTCAAAAAAAGAGAACAATGGGGCGTGGCGCGGGGTTGAGCTGGTGAGGGATCAATCAGCCACAACAATTTGTACAAGTTACGCGTGTTTTTGAATTGTGTGGTTGGGGTGGATAGATCTTTGGGTAGGGAAGCAACGTAGGTCTGGTCAATTGGCTTAAACAAATTTGAATACAACTCGTACACGAAACTTGAATTCAATTCACAAAAGAAGCCTGAGTTTTATATACCAGATAGTACAAGAAACTTGAGTAGCCGTGTATTCATACCCGAACTTATTCAAATTCAGTTTTGCGCAATGATGGATAAAGTCTAGGGCTGAGCTGTTTCATGATTGACTTTGCTAGGAGCAAGAAATTTGAATTCAATTCGTAGAAGAAATGTATTCAATTTTAAGATGTGCAATCACGTGTCTTTTTTAATTGAAGAGCCGGCATCATGACATGGAAGCAAGATTTGAACCAGGTAATTTGTGCAAGAAATTTGAATTCAATTCATACAAGTTACATGTTCAGTGTCAAGATGTGTCGCCATGCATCTATTATAACCAAAGAGTTGGCATCAGGACACGAAAGCAGGATTAGAACCAGCTCAGAACCTATTCAAATCCAACGCATTTTGTGCATAAAAAATTGAATTCAATTCATACAAGATATGTATTCAGCTTGCTCAGTTTAAATATGTGCAATAATACATCTAATTTAAGCAAACAGTCGGCATCACGGTATGGAAGCAAGATCTGTACCAGCTAGAAACAAACCTGATCAAATCCCATCTGCACTTGAACGTAGTTTGAATTCAAACAAATCCCACACGAAACGTGTATGAAAGCCAAATTGACAAGGCAAACAAACTTGTATTTCAAGTTTGAAGTTTGAACCACCTATAGCATCCTGGCACGTGAATGCTTGACAAACTGGGCTTCTCAAGCACTATAAATAGGGTGGCATATGTGCTTCTCTGGGCAACTTCTGCGTTTTAATCTCTAATCTCAAGCTTCCTCTCTTCATTGCAAACAAGTACCTCAGAAGATCAAGATGTCCTGCGGTGGAAGCTGCAAATGCGGTTCGGGCTGCGGCTGCGGCGGTGGCTGCGGGTACGATCATCTACTGATCTTAAATATTCGGATCATGTGTTTTCAGGCTAAACTGAGATAGCATGTTCAGATAAGGGGACTGGTTAGTTTTAACAAGAACATGCCCCATCTCCGTCTTTACAAGTCTCACACATATCTCCCATATATTATTTGCATATTGTTTAGAAGCTGTAAGCCTGTCGTACCAGCTGCTTCAGAGCTGTAGCAGCCGGTGATATTCAGAGTTTCAGACACGGTCACATACGTACATCAGATGAGCAAAGATTGCCCCTTTCTTGTCACTGAGACCTGTGTGCTGCTTCTCTCTGACGCAGGAAGATGCACCCTGACTTGGCAGAGAAGAGCGCCGCCGTCTCGGCAACCGTTGTCCTCGGCGTGGCGCCTGAGAAGGGGTATGTATGCATGATATAGAGATATACTCCATATACGAATCTTAGCTTGGAAAACCGAACAGAATTCAAGCCCCCAGCTGCGCTTCCAACCTGAACCTGACGCACGCTTTCAGTGGCTGAACCTGTCTGATTCTTTCGCAGGCGCCTCAAGGAGGGGTTCGAGAAGGTGGCCGAGTCCGGCGAGGCCGCCCATGGCTGCAGCTGCGCCCCCAGCTGCAAGTGCAACCCCTGCAACTGCTAAGGAAGAAGGTGACCTGCGTGTCAGCGTGTATGCATAGCTACGCGCCTACGCCTATGGATGTGTGTCTAGCTCCCTCCCCGAGTGTGAGCGTGAGCAAATAAGAGAGGCCACACATGGTGTGACGCCTCGTTTCTGTCGGTCTGCCTGTACGCTGCTGTCTGGATGGAATGGTTAATCTCAACGATCCCTAGAGATTGGTGAGGACTTACTTCGAAATCCTCGTTAATCCCTGAGGATCTTGGCCAGGATTGGTCTTTCCAAACAGGCTAGGCGTGTGTGAATCAGTTTTAAGTGTATGGCATGTGTGGTTCTCAACCTGTGGTCAGTGCAAAGTGTCGAGTCCAATCAGTGTGATGTGTAATGTTGTTGAATGAAATATCAGTCGTTTCGCCTATGCAGCAAGGAGCATGATATAAAAAATATTATGGGTTTAGTCGATCAACTTCTTAGAGGGTCGTTCTTGAGACATAACAAATTCTCATTATCTACTGAAATACTTGGGTGAATTTTGAGAAATTGTTGAAGCAGATATAAGAAGTTGTTCCGTTTAGCCTGTAATATTTTATAAAACTATTATCAGTTGCTTAAGATTCTTTTAAAGCCATGATGAATAAGTAAAATGAGAGGAAGAATTTCTGGCCAACGGTGATAGATACGCCGAACCTTAATGTAACACCCCAACCCAACCGGGCTCGGAGTATTACTAACTTTACGAAAAATTACAAATTTCGACAACATCTCCCTAGAAAATACTCTAATCCACAATCTCAATTTAACAAATAGATGCACAAACATATTCATCCATCAACATCAATTTCGTAATTGACAATAACACTACCCACTCATGGGTTCATCCCAACAAGGGTCATCACCATCTATCAATTCATCATTACCTTTAAACAAAGAACAAACTGATTATCCAACGAATGAAATAATCATACGTCTCCACACAAGACAAGAATCATAATTAGTTCTCTAAATAGCCTAAGAAGTAAAGATAACTAAATCTAGTGAATTTAACGATAATATTAAGATATGAGTGTGCTTGCGCCAAAAGGAGCTGTGCTACAATCCCCCATGCATGTCGCCTTTAAAGATCACCTAAAAACCAAATAAAGAAAGAGTGAGTATCGGAGAATACTCAGCAAAGTATATCTGTAAACATAAAAGGCATCAAAATCTCTTTGACAAATACAATAAAAGGAAACAATCATTATATCAACCACTCCATCAAACTCACTCTCCAAGGATTCGATGCAATGCACATGCATCTGTACTGTGAGCTCATACTAGTATAGCTAGGTGTGCACCCGTCGATGCCACACCTTGCCCGTCCTTTTCAAGCTGAGACCAATTACTCCACTCCCATGGAGTGCCTACTAAGTAGGACTTTAGAGCACTCCGGACTAGTCATTTTTTACTTTCTCACCGACCTCATCGGACTAGTCAAAAGTAACTTTCTCACCGACCTGACTTATATGCACATGATGCAACATGCTCTTCTTTCATACCGTCATCACATACTTCCATCGTAACAATAAATATCAAAATACTCAATTTAATCAACATATAGGCATTAGAACTCATTCACAACTAAAGGTCCAAAAACATAACACTATCTGTTTAACATATACTTACCTTTAACCGCGAGGATTCATATGAAGTGTAGATTGACACCAATCCACTCCAACACCTAACAAAGTGTCAAGTCTCAATACAATACTCATTTGGGAGCGCAATAAAGAATACTCCGTTGCACCCATTCTCATCTCTCTTTCGCCCAAAGCTCAATTAACAAAAACTAGGGCCAACGCTCTATAAAAACATACGATTACACTTTCTGGACAGCAATACTAAATCAACGAATCTCCAAAACCGCTCGTCCGATTTTGACGTTCTTGTACTCAAAACGAAGCTAAGACATAGACGCATGATTTCTGTAAAATGACGAAGATCTGAATCATACTCCAAATAGATCGAAACCTCGACCGAACCCGCTGCACAACACTGATCCACTACAACAGCATCCCTTCAACCTAATCCTCCATTACCCACGGTGTTTATCATCTAGGACAGGGTAATATCAAGAGAAACTCGTCTTATTTTGCTTTCTAATCTTGCAATAACAAGAATCAAAACCCTAGTTTCTCCACCTTAGCCATCCATAACCAGTGCTGCCCCTCTCCTTCCTCCTTTCTTCTAGCTAGCACAGATCCACAGACCCTTCTCCTTCTTCCCTCTTCTTCCCCATTGCCTCCACAACACAACCCAAGAAAAGATCGACGACGAGTGTCAATCGGTGGCGGTTACCTTGTGCACAGAGCGACGACACGGCTCCGGCGCGGCGGTAGGGACGGCGATGAGGATGGCGGTGGGGACGAGAGAGGACAGGAGGGGATGGAGCGGCGGCTGGGGAGGATTTCCCCCTGGAAGGAACCGTCATGTTCCACCCCCTCCCCCCACTGTCTAATATTCATGTTAAATGGGCCAGGTCTAGGCCAAGGGCCCAACGGGTTATTACACTTAAGTTATTATATTAAGGTTATTTTTTACGAAAACACTTTCAGCCGGAAGGCCGGCGCGTTCGGACGCGCCGCACCGCGCGCGCGAACGCGGGAAGTTGTACTGTGCCGGCAGCAGGGGTGGGTCCCATGGTATTTTTTTCTTTCAGTGGCCATAATTTTTGACTGGGTGCTCTAATCCACAAACCGTTTGCACCAACGTGTTCCTCGTATTTTTACGAACAAAAAAAGATGTATGTTGCCATATAAATCTTCAAACTTACCTGGTGAAACTTGGGGTTTGCCTACTGAAACTTGGATTTCGCCTACTGAAACTTGGGTTTCATACTCGTTAAACTTTGCTGAACTGTCAAGTTTTATTAGGTTTCATCCAAGTTTTCAAGTTTCATCAGGTTTCATCCAGTTTCTTCAAGTTTTATAAAGTTTTCACAGGTTTAATCCAAGTTTCATCAGGTTACATCGAAGTTTCATCCAAGTTTCATCAGATTTCATCAGCACACGGCCAAGTTTCATCCGCACACGGCCAAGTTTTGTTAGTATAGAAGTAAGTTTCATAAGTGCCTTCTCCTAGTTTCACATCAAAAAAATTAAAAAAGTAAAAAAATCAAAAAATTTAAAGTATTTAAAATGGGTTGCTCTCGATTTTAGAAGAATTATGAAATTTATTCCACGCATTTTGAACACTGTTTGAATTTTATACAAAAATCGGAAGTTTAATTGGAAATTTAATCAACTGATCGACTAACAACGTCCGCGCTTGTTTTGATGCAGCCGGACGTCCGCATGCATGCGCTGCGTCGGATGCGCTTGGTTGCCATCGATCTAATGACCGAGGTTGGTCCGGCACGCTGGCGTCCGGACGGACATCCGGACGCTGGCGCTCGCCTATTTTTTATTCGCGGTTGTGATTTAATTTTGGTTGTATTTGCAAAAGTTTAGTCATTAAAAGACACAGAAAGGATAAAAAATATTTTAAAAAATATTTTGAGATTTTTGAGAAAAAATCCACCAAAGTATCAAAAATATTATAAAATATTACATCAAATGGTCTATATAAACATAACAAATTCTACGGATCGAATCAGAACAATGAATCAAAAGGTCCGGATTTACACAACAAGCCCATGCAGCCCGTCGCTCCGTCCTAGCTTTAGAAGAGCCCAGCACAGCGTCTGGTAGACTGGTACTCTGGAAGGAATAAAGCAAATGAAAATGTACTCGTCGAGGTTTTAGATCTCGGCGGCTCGTCTCTCCTTCCTCTCCAAAACCCTAGCTTTTTTCTCCCTCCTCCTCCCGCGGCGGCGGCGGCGGCGGCGGCGGCCATGAACATGCTCGGCGACCTCGATGGCCTCCCGGAGGAGGACAAGATGCGCATGACCGCCATGATCGACCAGCTCCAGATCCGCGACAGGTCCGGACCACACGCTGCCTCCCTGATACTGATAGTAATACGTTCGTGCCGGCGCCTGCTCCTTCGATGATCCAGGTGTTTCGTGTGCGGAATCGGGCAGCTTAGAGAGGCGATTTTTACTAATTTCCTTGCATGTTGGCACTGAATTTACTAATGTTGCTGAAGGGTACAAACTTTTGCCATGGTATTCTTGTTGCTTGAGAGTTGAGATTGTTATTCGCTCGTGTACTTGTCGGATAAGCTGCTGTCTGTGATATTAGTGTAGTTTGTTCATCTGCATGGTGCTCTTAGGTGCTTTGATGGTCATTAAGAAATATAAGCACTAACACTTAGTATTTTGTAGGTATGATCAGCCTATTAGTAAATTGATCCTAGCCTTGCGCGATCCAATCACTTTTCGCGCTGGCCATGTTAGTGGTGATCATGGATATCGTGGGTATTAATAGTTTCACGTTCTACATAGGTGAGAGTGATGGCATTCACCCTAAATTTTATTTGGCATCTTTTGTATGTTCAGATATTGTGCGTTTGACTTGTGTGAATAATAGGTCAATCCGTTGATATTGTGGTGATCATGTCCTCATATTGGTTAATGACACCACTTTATATTGTGGTGGTTTGGCAGTGCTTGTTTGAATTATTGATTGATCAGTAGGTATATCCTTTTATTTGTTCAGATGGGGTAAGTTCTGTTCATCTTGCACACACATTCAGAAATTCAACTATAATTGTCAATTTAAAGAAATAATTATTCTTGCAAGGTTCATGAGTTGCTGCTTAAGGTTGTGTTTGAATAATTCTGTTGCCCATCTGTTTATGCAGTATTTATTCAATGATTCATGCCATTGAAACAACTTCAGTTTGAACATTGGCTGCTTGACAGTTTTATGTGGCATTATGTGAAGTTATTCAAACTCATTGAGTCAATGAGGATGATGATCTTTGTTTGCGTATTTTATAGCCCATGAAATTAATGCTTTGTAGTATGTCTGCTCATAGTGACATACCATATTCTTTCATGTAGCTCGATAAATTTGTCATCAGTATGCCAATTTTCCTTTTTTTTTCCAACACCCCAGAAAATTCTGTTATGCCTGATGGATAAATAATGGTTAATTGACTCTTTTATTGTTTTTGCATTGCAAATTTTGCAACTGAATAGTGCTCGATTTTTTTTCTTTTCATTTCACAGTTTAAGAATGTACAACTCGCTGGTGGAGAGATGCTTCACAGACTGTGTTGACACATTCCGTCGCAAGACCCTGGACAAGCAAGAGGAGTCCTGTGTCCGCCGCTGTGCTGAGAAGTTTCTGAAGCACTCCATGAGGGTTGGCATGAGATTTGCTGAGCTTAACCAGGGCGTTGCCACACCTGACTAATTGAATGGGTGTTCTTGCCCTGTCAAGTGTCTAACTTTGGGGATTTGATCAGCAACGATTTGTAATTCTTAAATATTTGAGCACTTCTTGAGGAGACAAAGAGTTGAGAGTTATTATGTTATCACTTGAACCAACCGATGGTTATCAAGTTGAATAAAATTACGCTGGATTCTTGTATCGAAGGCTTCTTCCTGTTATATCCCACATTGTTGCTTGATAGTCCTATATAACCTAGAAGAGCTGGTAGTTTGGAATCTTTTATCTGAGTCTTGACTATCATGTCATCAAGTTACTTAGACCTAAAGTATATGATCATTGCTGTCTTCTTGGTATTTCTCTGAACTGTAGAAACAGCATGGTACAAGATCTGTAAAGGCACTTTTCCCCTTGCCTTCTCTTTAGGCATCTGCTTTCTTATCTCAAAGAATATAGGACCATGCACATGAGTACATCATGCCATTAAAACCACCATGCTTCAAAATTTTTCTGTTTGTTTCACTGATAAACTAATCAATGGATTATCATGTCCAGATGTTCTTGTCGGTAGTAACAGTGGTGACTAGCGAGGGACCCAAGCAGTTGTACACTTGTTCTAGCTTTAAGGCACAAAAGAGCTAGCACATCCGAGCATGTGACTCCCTAGTGGTAGAACACACCTGCTTGCTGCCCTATTTGCATCGACCCTCTTCATCCTATCATGGATGAGATCCATTGCAACCACGCTTGGCACCCTCTTCATACCATTGGATCACACGATGACACAAATAGTGGTCCAGAATTTCATATTAAGTTGATGGTGTTTGGGTATGATACATTGGCCTCTGGCGTCTCATGGTTTGGAGCTTTGGCCATTAGCAGTATGGAGAGGTTGGTCACTTTCTGCCCACTAGCGTTCTCAAGTTAGTGTTGTTTTTACGTGTGGGGCAGTTCAGGCAGTGGCATGGTGTGGTGACGGAGCCAAGACAGATTGGAAGCTTGTGGCATGTCGGTGGTGTACCCTAGTGAAGCTGCGCTTGTTCTACTGTAATTCACAAGTGGCATCATCATTGTGCCAGTACTTGGTACTTGCTCATCAGTACTGATGTTGGCATCAAGATTGGAGTGTGTGATCCTGGCAATTTTGCGCTTGCTTGCTTGAGATTTATGTACTTCTGTTCTGATGCTTGAGCTCTTATCTTTCTTTATTTCTTCTGCTTTCTTTGGACAGGTTGGCGTTGGGGAAAATGAGAGGAAAAGATTGGTGATATTGGATCTGTTCCAAAGCATTCATGAATCATGATCCTGTCCTGTGTTTAATTGGAACTCTGAAGGACTCTCATCTTGCCAGTTTATATTGTGAATTACCAGTGTATTTCTTCTCATTTCCTCTAGGCATGGAAAGCAAGAATGCAGGTTGCTGATCACATTAGTACGGGCGTGCAGCAGTAAAATCATTCACTTTGTATTGAGGGCATCAATTGTGCAACAAGGGCTAAAAAAACATACAGCTTATCTTTTTTCCCTACGCTGTGGGGTAGAGCTAGAATCTCATGGCTGTAAAGACAGTACAGCTAAACATGAAGCAGCTATAAGTTCAGTTCAGTTAAATATGGATGATCATGCTCCCCAACTGAAGCATCTACTGTGTTGGAGATTCATTCCATAATGAAGCACCTGTGCAAATCTGAGCCATGCTGACACACACAAATTTGCCAAATTATTGTGCCTGGGGTCATGGATCCACAGATAATAGAATAAAACCACAATCAAAGAACGGAATTGACAAATTTGCTGTATAAACCAACCACATAGCTCATAATAACAACATGACAGCTTAAAGATATTCTCTAAAAGGAAAGCTAGAAGTCCAGGACTAATAAGGATCAGCTTCTCGTTTTTCAACCTGAAAAATGCTAACTTTAATTTGTAAGTGAAAATTGTAATGCCATCTTCTCTGGCCAATGAGCCAGCTGACAATTGAGGCGAGAGAATTTAGCAATTTGCTCAATATCGATCCAAAAGAAAAAGCTCACATTCAGAAATTAATACGCACGCCAAAAGAAAATGAAAAGAACAAAGGAAAAAAAAAAAACGAACTCTATTCACAATTCCTCACGAGGCAATGTAAACGTATCAATGCACGACGCCCACCGGCGCCGCGGTGGCGGCGGCGGCATCAATGCTCCTCTGGCCAGGGAGCGCGAGCATGGCGGTGTGGTCCAAGAAGTCCTTGAGCCTCGCGACGGCCTCGACGACCGCCCTGAGCTCGTCGGCGCGCGCGAACCCGCGGGCGCCGGCGGACCGGACGGCGTAGACGTAGAAGGTGACGCAGCCCTTGCGGAACTTGAAGCGGGCCATCTCCGGCGAGCAGGGGGCGGCGCGGAGGAGGCGCTTGCCGACGTCCCCGAGCGGGACGACGTGCGGCCAGGCGGCGTCGACGGCGGCCTTCATGGCGGCGGACTCGAAGACGAAGACGGCGGCCTTGGAGTTCCGGGTGCCGAGGCCAAGCGTGAGGGTGTGCCATGCGTGGTGCGCCAGGATGGCGAAGTTGGTCGGGATGTACGCCGTCGTCGTCGGCGCGAACGACGGCGGCGGCTGCTCAGGTTGGCCGGCGGCGGCGGCGGCGGGGACGCGGAGGAGGTGGGGGAGCTCGAGCGGCGCGGCGCGGCGCACGGTGAGCGCGCGCGTGACAAGCTGCGCGCCGAAGCGGAGGCCCTTCACGTCTGTGCAGGGCTTGAAGTGCGCGTCCAGCGACGGCGCCGCAGCCGCCGTGGCATTGACCTTGGCCTTCTTGGGCGTTTCGTCATGGCCGTGGTGGTGATGGTGGTGGTTGGACCTGGACTTGGCCTTGCTCTTGGGCGCCTTGGCCTCCGCCATTGCCGATGGCTAGCAAGTTGTTCCTGGCGTTGGATTGTCGGTGGTTGACTGGTTGGTCGCTGAGTTGAAGAGGGCGAGGTTTAAGGCTGGGAAGACTGAGGAGCGAGAACAGAGCTGATCAGCTGAGAGCTCAGAGCAGAGGGAACTGGAGTATATTATGTGGCTTTGTAATTTGTGAACAAGGCAAAAGTTTATTTATGTTTCATCTTATCGATATAGGTGCACGAGACCAGGAGTTGGCCTAGTTGTTATACTCCGGGTATTTATTCTTTTGAAGAGTATACGTAAGTAAAATTTTTAAAACTTTCTCTCTAAATATATTTTGAACTATTTAGATTGAGTATGTAAAAACTATGCGTAAGTTTAAAAATTTTGGTTCATCTCGAATAGTACTTTTATAATTATAGTTATGTTAGATTTTACAAATTAATTGTACTCATAACAACGATGAAAAATAGATTTTGGAGACAATACCGACGCCCAAAACAATAGTTATGTGTTTATTTTAAATTAAAATTAAAAGCTGCCGTTGAAAATTAAAAGAAATCTCATTTCGTAGCATTTTGTAAGATTTTTAGTTGTTTATCTTAAAACTTTTAAAACCATTTTTAAATATTTCTTTTGGCTCTTCAAAATTCCTAGCGAGGGTCCTCAACCTTTTCGGTTTATAGTCTACCACTAGTTTCGGCCTAAAAGAATAACGCCCAGCACAAACTATATCTTCACAAAAGCATAGAAAATATTTCATGGTCGAAAACAGGGAGAGAGCACACGATATTATTTTCTTAAAAAATTTCTTTCCATGATGTTCCTTTCCCCCTACTGAATGGTATACAGTGGTATAGAAAAAAGTAACACGTTTAAAAAACAGTAAAAAAAAAAGTATTATTAATTGTATACATAGCATTATTATGTCGCAAAATTGTATAATTGAATCACGAAGTTTTACGTTGGATGATACTACTGATTAATACTCGCTATGTTGTTAAATGTTGTAGGATCGTGTAGTATCTTTTATTTATGTGTTAATAGGATATACTGCTCAACTGCGTTACTCGTTTTCCCCACTATTCCTATGCTTTTGCGATAGATGCAATTATCAAACCATGTTTCTTTGATATTTTCCACTCGTTCTTTCTATGTTGTATTTGCATATTATTACCATTTTGTCCTCGTTTTCTTTCTCCATCCCCTCGACTTTCTTCTTTATTGCAAAAATTAAGTCATCCGCCTAGCCGCTACCGCACTCTTGTCCTGGCATCGCTACCACCTCTACCGTGCCCCCTCCACCCTCATGTCCCATCGTCTCGCATGCAGCAAGGGCGATGTTGTCTTGTAGGCAAAGGTGCGATGAGCTCGTAGGCAAGAAGGCGGCAAAAACCCTCACGGGTGGCAGCATGGCGAGCTCGTGGCCGAGGAGGCGAAGGCAGCCTTATTAGTGCCGACAGTCCAGACGGCTGGGTAGGGCAACGGCAACGAGCCACCGTGGTCAAGGGCGACGATGTGGTGGGCAACGGCAGCAGCCTCATTGACGTTGAGAATGAGGGAGGTGGATGACTTTTTTTTTTGGGAAATAGATGATGGAGATGAGGGTAATATTGATAGATCTTGAAAATACCATGCTAAAATGGAACATGTGGCACACGGAGCGGCAAATATTGTAGAAACATGGTTTCATCAATGGCACCTATTGCAAAAGAAAACAAAGAGCGGTAAAAACTGAATAACGCAGTCGAGCAGTGACAAATACCCTATTAACCCTTTATTTATTGGGAAACAAACTTTACCATGCATTGATGAACCCCGAGGGGTTAGACCATTTGGCTAATTTAAATTGTCGATCTCCATAAAAAATAGCCCATATAAAAAAGATTGGGAATTCGTCAAACTTCCATGCCAAAGATTACGATTCCATTTGAAATTATGAACATCTAATTAGAAACCCAAAATTTTTAAATTCAAATTGAATAGTTTGTCCAAAATTCAAATTTAGAAATTAAAAACAAATTTCAAAATCAAAATTTTAAAATTCAAAATTTGATGAATCCCAATCTCAGATATAGGAGTTTACAAATTCAAATTTTGAATGAATCGATCATAATTCAAATTCAAAAACTAGAAATCAAATTTGAAGACTAAAATTTTCAAATTCAAAATTTTTAAAATTCACCGATCTTTTTTTGTGGGTCATGCTTTATGGAGATCAACGATGCTGATTAGCCAAATGGTCTAACCCCTGAGGGGGTTCATCGGTGTTTGGTAAAGTTTACCTTATTTATTTGGTGTTAGTTTAATTTGAAAGTCTGAAAATCAAATTTTATGACCAAAAAAATTCAAATTCAAAATTTTAAGAATCCCAATATCTGATATGGATATCGACGGATTCAAATTTTGAATGATTTGATCCAAAATTAAAATTCAAAAAATAGAAATCAAATTTTAAGACTAACATGTTTGAATTTAAATTTTGAAAAATCTCAATCTTTGATATGGGAGATTAGCGAATTCCTGAACATTTTTGTGGGGGTCATACTTTATGGAGATCAATAATTTAGATCAGCTAAATGGTCTAACCGATGCGTGGTAAAGTTTATCTTATTTATTTGGTGTTAGTTGGGTGCAATTCTTTACGGATGAGTTTTCTTTTCTTAATAGCTTCCCACCTCCTCGGCTCCCCTGGGAATCATGTTTGAGTGTGCTCCCCTGGGAATCACGTTTGAGTGTGCAGCGAAAAAGGTTGCTGAGGATTTCAGTTCCATGGCAGATTGTCTGTATACATTTTATGACAGAGGCTGAAATTTTATCCCATTATCTAAAAGGAAAGCTCCATGACAGATTTTTGTCCTCCTGTTTTTCTGAAGAATCTGAACATGTTGCCTCCCGCAGAGCGCAGGTCGCAGCATGCATATATCAGATCAATCTACGACACGGCTAGTGCACTGGCCTACTGCTACCTTGAGCTCCATCTCCATGGGGCATGAGGCATGAGCTAAGGAATTTCTCCACACCAATGACCAACCTGTTGGTACCTGAAGGTATCAGATGCGATTACGCGTACCCATCGACTTGGGAGTGAAAATCTTTAGCCGCTGTTTACGGGCTTTTAATTTTTATTTTCTTCTTCCGATCAATAAAATAGGACGCAGTTCTTCTGTCCCTCTTTTAAGAAAATCTTTAGCTGCGAAGATTAGACATCGCTAACCATTCTATCGCGCTTGCATGCTGCCGTCGCCTTGCAAGAATGAACTGAACATTCATGCACACGCACACCAGCACCCCAGATCTGGGGTTGCAGAATCGCAGGCTTGCAGAACAGGAGCATAAACGAACATATATTAAATTTCCTCCTCTTGGAGGAACCAAGAGAAGATTGTATGATTCATATCAAGCTGGTTAACTGGTGGTGAGGTGACTACGGAGTACAAGAGTATAATAGCAATGCATGCGTGATGCGATTATAATATGGCATGATCTTGCTGGCCCGTGGCTGCAATGCGTGGCGTTAATCAGTGCGGTCTCATCTCTCATGTGCTCTGAGACCTGCTTCCATGTGCCGCTGCTCGGTTTGCCCCGGAGCATGTGAGCGCCCATCAAAGACAGGTCATAGCTGCTACTCACCGGCTCACTGCTACTGCTGCATGCAGGTTGGCGAGCAAAATTTACAAGTGGCAGATCGCAGTAAAAGGATTTGAATTTCAACGAAATTTTGCTGAAATTCGATGGACCTCGTTGGTTTCGCTGACGAACGAAAATTTTGCTCGCCCGAGATATGAATCCTTGCACCTTGCCTGTGAGGCGCGAGATGACCACGGCTCGGTCACTGCATACGTGGTTGACGATATTATTAATTTATTATTGAGCTCCGTGTTTCGACCAAAAAATTTAACGGAGCAATATTGTTTGGCCAATATATTCTGTAAAACCGGCTAGCGCTCAAGTGACTATTCTTGTGAGTGCCTAGGTGGCAATGATCATCGGCATAAGCGTTATTAACATATTGTGGTTATAAGAGCGTTCCCGCAGAGCCCACATATCACTGTAGCTACAGTAATGCACGGCTCGCCAGCGGCCATTTCAAACCGGCGCAGACTTGGGCGGGCGGGCGGGCGCGCGAGCATCAGCAATTGATGCCAGCGCATGACGTCGGAGCTGCTGTTCATGCTCTAAACCTTTGGCATGTAATGTAAATAAAAATATTGTACTTTTTTTAAAAAAAATCAAAGAACGCGTGTTTTTTCAGAAAACCATCAACGTGTTTCGCACCGAATAGGGAAGGGGAAGAAGAGGAGTGGGAGCTGAGGAGGGGAGTTTCTCTAACCTAGGCCTTTTATTTAAATGGTAATTCTCACTCTCTCTTTTCCTTCAACCAATTACAAAAATAGCTTTTCTAAAACTAAACTTCCTCTTTGCTAGTCTCTCTCCCCTCCAACCTCCACCCAAAACAGTAAGCTGCATCACGATTCGGCGCGGTGGTGCCTGACGGCCTGGTGCGTACGTGTTCTTGTTTACAAAAACCGAAGAAATCGATTACCAGGCCGACCGTCTCGTTCCCCGCGCGGCCCATTAGAATCCAAGCGTCCGCCAGTGGGCCCAAAAAGCCCATACGGCCAGGCTTCGGCATTTTCGGCCGGGCTTCATGCCGCGTCGGAGTCGGCTCTCTCGTCGTGCCGTTTCGTTTACGTACTCGCCGGCTCAGGCTTCATGCCGCATTGCCGCGCCTCCGCCGCCTATAAGAACACCTCCTCGGGAGTCGGGAGTCGGTTCTCTCGTGCAGGTTAGGGACTCACCGGCCATCCAAGGCCATCCATCTCGCCGTTGAGCCGGAGAACTCCGAGTTGGAAGGCTAGCCCCAGTGGCCTGCTCCGGCCGGCAACCATGGCGGCAAGCCGGTGCATCGCCTATGACGACGAGATGAGCAATATCTGCCGCAAGCGCGACCGGGACTCGGACGGACGCCGCCGCCGTTGCGGCCGTGATGAGATCACGATGCGGAGGGATGGCAAGAGGCGCCGTCGCGACGAGGACCACGGCCACGAGGAGCGCCGCAGGAGGAAGGAGCCAACGCCCCCGCCCCCGCCGCCGCCGCCGCTGCTGCCGGAGATGATCCCCGGGCGCACGGGAGGGATCTACGTCCCTCCTTTTCGCATGGCGCCGCCGGCGGCGCCGGAGGCGGCGGACACGGAGAGCCTCGAGCACCGGCGCCGCAGCTGGGACGCCCTCAGGAAGAGCATTATCGGGCTCGTCAACAAGGTGAGCGCCGCCAACATCCGGAACGTCGCGCCGGAGCTCTTCGCCGAGAACCTCCTCCGCGGGCGGGGTCTCTTCTGCCAGGCCTGCATCAAGTCGCAGGCGGCCTCCCCCGCGCTCGCCGGCGTGCTCGCCGCTCTCGCCGCAGTAGTGAACGCGAGGCTTCCCGGCGTCGGCCGCCTGCTCGTCGCCCGCGTCGCGCTCCGCATCATGGGCGCGCACAAGCGGAACGACAAGCCGCAGCTGCTCGCGGTGGCCAAGTTCATGGCGCACCTCGTCAACCACCGCGTCGCGCACGAGGTCGTCGCGCTGGGCCTCGCCGCCGTTCTCCTCGAGGACCCCACCGACGACGGCGTCGAGGCGGCGGTGGCGTTCGTCCAAGAATGCGGCGCTACGCTGCAAGAGTGGTCTCCCAAGGGGCTCCACGCCATCTTCGAAATATTCCAAGGGATTCTGTACGAAGGAGAGATCGACAAGCGCGTGCGGGTTCTAATCGAAGGACTCTTCGCGATCAGAAAAGCTAAATTCCAGGGCTTCCCAGCCATCCTTCCGGAGCTGGATCTTGTCGAGCGAGAAGAGCAGTTCACCCATGAGATCTCCCTCAGAGGCAAGCTAGATCCTGAGCATGATCTGAACATCTTCAGGCCAAACCCCAGCTTTGTCCAAGACGAGAAGGCCTATGAGAGGCTCAAGAGAAGCATCCTAGGAGAGGATGAATCTTCCGATGAAGACGCCGATGCTTCCGTCCATGATCAGGAGGAGGAGGAAGAACCTGAAGAAGATGAACAGCAGATGGAGATAAGGGATCAAACCGGGACCGACCTCGTCGGCCTCCGGAGAACCATATACCTGACGATCATGTCGAGCGCCGACTTCGAGGAAGCCGGTCACAAGCTCATGGAGATCAAGCTCGCCTCCGGCCAGGAGATGGAGCTCTGCGCCATGCTCCTCGAGTGCTGCAGCCAGGAGAGGACCTACCTCCGGTACTACGGCCTGCTCGCCCAGCGGCTCTGCGCGATCGACAGAGTTCATCGGGAAAACCTCGACAGGTGCTTCGCGCAGCAGTACGCCATGATCCACCGCCTCGAGACGAACAAGCTCAGGAACGTGGCCAAGTTCTTCGCGCATCTGCTGGCCACCGACGCGCTCCCGTGGCGTGTTCTTGCCTACATCCGGCTGACGGAGGAGGACACCACGTCGTCGTCCCGGATCTTCGTCAAGATCCTCTTCCAGGAGCTGTGCGATCACCTCGGCGTGCGCCTGCTCAGCGAGAGGCTGAACGATCCCGGGATGCAAGGTTCGTTCGAGTCGATCTTCCACAGGGGCAACGCGAGGAAGACGAGGTTCTCCATCAATTTCTTCACCTCCATTGGCCTTGGGGGCGTCACGGAGAACATGAGAGAGCACCTGAAGAAGATGCAGGTATTCTGATGCGAACACGGGGATTCGCTGACGTGGAGACATGCCGTTGTGCCCTCGATCGTGTTGTCCGACAAAATGTTCATACCAGGGTCGTGTAACTTTCTTCTTTCATCTGGCTCTGTGAACAGAATTAGATGCTTGTATGATTGTACCCTGTCACATGCTTGCAGTTTGTGCATTTTTTTTTCTTTCCTTTCTAGACATGAATTTCATGTCATCGATCTAATGCATTACATCATGTTGTATATCATAGGAATTCATAATATCCAAAAAGTTTTGAAAAGTTTTTTTTTTTGAAAAATTAGGCGAGCCGTCTAATTCATTCAAAAGTAAGGAAGGAAAGAAACATAGTTTTAGACAAAGAGCCTAGGGTCTCCCAAACAACTGAGCACAACATTATGCTCTACGGCTACACATTAAGCAAAATCGACAAGAATAGTGTTAACTACATCAGCCGGCCAACGAGCAATATTTCAAAAAATTCGGTTGTTACTCTCAATCCAAGCATGCTAGCAACACAAGGATGATGATGCCATCCTCCCTTAGCCTAGCCGAAAAAGTTCTGAAAAGATTTCAGCTACATTGCTGACAACTCTGATAAATGAAGCGGTTCTTCTGATCAACGAAGTGCTCATGCAAATTCTACTTGACAATCTTCAGTACCAAGACACAAACACAGTCCCTCTCAAAACAAACTGTGGTAAGAACGCCCCAAGCTAGGTCCACGCAGAATGGAACTCACAGATTCCTCGTATCAAAACGTGTCTTGAAACCAACATTGATTTCATATTGAGCTCCAATTACACGCATGCGCTTCAACCAGAAGAACTTCTTGCGCAATTCCTGCTTTTCCGCTTTAGTGACTAGAAACTGCTTCTTGGCATGCATTGAAAATTGCTCCCTGGACTTTTTATCAATATGAGGTGATCGTAGGTATACAAGGCTCGTGATTCGGGCAATCCAATCTTCTGTATGTTTTGCATAAGCCCCGGCAACTGGTTGATTTGGTTAAAAGATTTCATCACTATGCGTATCTTGGCAGCCATGACTCCGCAGCAAAACCAACTTTTTCACTGTTTGCAAACACCATGACAAATGGAGACCGTTAAAATTAGCCTTGTCATATGGCCATGAAGTAATTCAGAGAAAATTTTCAGACAGTTTCAGGCAGCTATCATTGCCATGATGGATAAGGTAAGGCTGTCTCCAATGGCGACCCGTATACGACCCCGAACTGGTAAAATAGAGGATTTCGAGCACTGTTCGGCCTCCAACACTGTACCCCAAACGACCCCCTATCTGTCCAGGAGGAGACAGGTTCCGTACCAGTCCAGTAAACGCGATGGGACGATGGGGAAGCCATCTGTGTGAGGAGGAAGGCGGCGGCGCGGAAGGGACGAATGGCAAGGAAACCGGAGGCACGGCGAAGGAAGGCGGCGAAGCGACATACAACGAGGAAGGCGGCGGCGTGGAAAGGACGGACGGCGAGGAACGTGGCGGCCGGCGGGACAACGAGGAAGCCTGCGGCGCGGCGAAGTAAGGTGCCAGGTTGACGATTGGCGGTGGCGCGGTGGAGTAAGGCGGCAGGTCGATGATTGGCGGTGGCAACTGCGGGGGAGAGAGAGAGAGAGAGAGAGAGAGAGAGAGAGAGAGGGAAGGAGGCGGAGGGGTGGAGCTCCGGCCTCTGGCAGCGGTGCGGACGAGAGTTGAGAGGAAGCGGGGCGGAGGAGTCGAGGGGATGGAGAGAGAAAAGGTTGGGAAGAAGATTGTGAAGATTAAAATATTGGAGAAGAGAGGATATTTAGTGGATACTGTTGGAGATGAGGGAGATATAGAGAAGGAATTTTTCAAGGGATTTGTATAATAGAGGTTTAGGCTGTCTTCAACAGTAATCCCTAAATTTGATCCCCTATAGCCTCATATACAGGTTTCCTTTAAAAAAAATTTCTCCCTATATTTCTCCCATCTCCAACAGCATTCCCTATATGGAGAATTGTATAGCGAAAGGAGAGAGAATCCCTACATATAAGGGAATGGAGAGAAATTCTCTATTTTAGGGAACGGAATAGGAAACATTGTTGGAGCACATAGGGAAAGAATTAGTCCGCTATTTTGGGGTAAAGGGTGTTTTAGGGAAGCCTGTTAGAGACAACATTATGGGGTGATATTTAAGGGGTAGTGTTGGAGACAGACTAAGAAGAATGAGCATTGAGCAAAAAAAAAAGAAGATGTTTTAGCATACATATTGTTCTGCAATGCACTGGCAGAAACAACAGAGATGGAAATAGATACAAAGCACATACAAGATGAAATGCATGACGCTCAGTCATGAAATGCTATGTTAGCTTCCTGGACTTTCAGCTACTGCATTTGATGTTGTAATTGAACCCATTACAAATTTTCTATTGCCAACACCAAGAAAGAGAAGAAAAATAACAGAGTTCAAAATAATTTCAAATACCAATGCTCACAATACACGGATGATGATCTACATATTTCTTGTCAACTAAGTATTACCGTGAACCATGTTAGATATGTATAGGATATATGGACTGTGTACATATGGAGCTAGGCCCATTACCTGTTGTGTTAGGGATTTCGTGTACTCTGTACTTATATCAATACACAAGTGCTATTACTAAGATGGTATCAAAGCTTTAGGTTAGGTTTTACCTCTTGCACACTTTTCTTCCCATCACGCCGCTACCTTATCTTAGATCCAACGGACTGAGATTCCTTTCGGATGAACCCTAGCCCACACCACGCCGCCACCTTGTCTCCCTCGTGGGTGCCGTCTCTGCTCCGATGAGCTCCACTACCGGCGGCCCTCCACACTTATGTGAAGCATGAGCTCATCAAACATATTGGTGTTAATGCTTCTTATATGAGATCGTAGGTTCAGGATCAGGTTATGACTCTTTAGTACGTGCTTTTAGTAGATCAATTGACAGATTTCTTCACAAAGACACAGATTCGACAGCACCATTATTTTTGTCTCTCCAAACTCAGTCTTTTTGATCCACCGTGAGTTTGAGGGGGCGTATGTATAAGATATATGGGTTGTGCACATATGGACCTAGACCCTTTACCTATTGTGTTAGAGCATCCCCAGCAGGGGCATCAAATTCCTCTGCATCGCTACAGTAATCGCTACAGTAACCATCGCAGTGCAAACTGCTACTCCGGGGCATCAAATTCCCTCCTGCTGCATTTGAAATTTTTTGAAGTAGAGGCCTTTTTTAGGGGTGAGATGGGGATGCTCTTAGGGTTTTCTTTTACTATGTATATATCAATACACAAGTGCTATTCCTAACACACCATTCCTTTAATTTCTAGTTTTATGTTCATAACAATTTCACCTTGGTATCTATACATACAAAGGAGGAAAGAGTCCCGTGCAGTTGATACCACACTTAACACTAATTTCTGTTAGATATTTAAACAAGGACATGATGTACAATAGTCACTAGTCACTAGTCACTCTTGCATTACAAAATCCGAACTAAAAAGGTGAGTAGGACAGAAGTTGCCACTACCAAATGTAGGATAATATGCACTCCGTAGATGCAGGCATAGGTTAGTCATAACAGCATAAGGCCTCTCTCTTCCGTTTTCCATTGCACGGCCCAAAGACGGGGCGGTTAATTCGAAGCCTGTTTAGCCCATGGCCCAAAGGCCGACGCTCTCCGTCCTCAGCCGTGCTCGAATTCTTCTTCCTCCTCCTCCGGCTGTCGTCGTCGCCGGCGGCGGCGGCGGCGCTCCTCCTCTTCGTTTCCTCGCCCTATACGGGGCTGGATATTTGGCCCCAGAGTGGACGCACGTCCGTGCATACCGATTCCATCATCGGAGCTCTGTTGCTCTGGTTCGCTCGGCGTGAGGCGTGCCCTTCTCTTCGCCAAGTGCCAGCCGAGTCCGAATTCTCCGGAGGAGTCGGCGGCGGCGATGGACATATACAACGTCGAGGCCGCTGAGATCCTCGCCAACGAGGCCCTCGTGAGTCCTAACCTCGCCTTCTGGTATCTTCTCTTCTCTGTGCGTCAATCGCGAGCCCAATTGAGCTGAGGTGTTGCGCTTGTTTTTTTTTTTCCCCTCCAGCTGCTCCCCGTCGGCGAGGCCACCCCCATATACGAGAAGCTGCTAGCCACCTTCCCTACCGCTGTGAGTCCAGTTCAATTCTGGCTTGATGCTTGTTTGATCCATCAAATATCTAGGTTTACTATCCTACCAATGTTTTGGAGCTTAGATTTGAGTTTGCATTTACCAATTACGTGCAGGCCAAGTACTGGAAGCAGTATGTGGAGGCTTATATGACCGCGAAGGATGACGAAGCCGCGAAGCAGATATTCAGCAGATGCCTGCTCAGCTGCCTTCACATTAGTCTCTGGTGAGAGGGCATATTTTGATGGCCACTCACCGTAGATTGCATTTTGGTTTAACAAGGAAATCCCTTCACTGTCAGTTGGCAAATTATCAGTGCCACTATTTCTATCAGCATGTTCCTCCATTGGTGTGCCTTTCCTTTTGGCTGTGATGACTGCTCACTCTCGATTCATGCACTTGAACTGTAAACTACCAGCAAAACAGCATCTATGTATTTCCCGCCCGTTTCTGTGATCACTTATTGTGATTAGACCATTGTTTTGTGAATCCATTGCCAATTTGACTGCACCTTGCAATGCTTTTAGCTTAGTGCAGTGTTCGCATTAAATATATTGGGTTGGGTTTATTTTGCAGGCGTTGTTACATCAACTTTATCAAGAGAGTAAATGATAAAAGGGGCTCTGAGGGTCTGGAAGAGACAAAAAAGGCTTTTGATTTCATGCTGAATTATGTTGGTAAGCACACACTTCTGGTTTCAAGGCTTTAAGCAGTATGATGATTATGTATGCGACTTTTGGAGCTGATTTTTTAACTAAGAATACTTAAATCTGATAGGCAATGATGTTGCTTCCGGCCCTGTTTGGATGGAGTACATTTCTTTCTTGAAGTCAATGCCGGTCTGTTCTATTCCATCTTATTTCCTGTTCTATGCCCATGTCAACATTATGGCTTTTATTTGTGTTTGTATTCTGTGTAATTCTTGCTTGAAATGTTTTTAGGTTGTGACTCCCCATGAAGAGTCACATCGCATGACTACCGTGCGGAAAGTGTATCAGAAGGCAATTTTAGTTCCAACTAGTCATGTGGAGCAGCTCTGGAAGGATTATGATAATTTCGAGAATTCGGTTAGCCGTACCTTGGTAATTGGAGTTTCGATTCAGAATGTTGGTCTTTCTGAAAATAGTTTGCAAATAACTCTATTTATTATGTGGGTACAAAATAAAATAGTTCTCCATTGTGAGTGCGAAAATTTTCAGTTCTACTGTGTCAGGAATGTACTGTTTAGTAGGCTGCATCTCTTCTTTAAAAAACGTAGGTTGTATCTTTTCTATTTTCTTGCTATTTTGGTTTTTATCAAATTTCAGACAGTGTAAATTTGGCTTGCCATTGTTTGTATTGAGTTAATGATTATCTATCCATGTTCCAGGCAAAAGGATTGCTATCTGAGTACCAACCAAAGTACAACAGTACTAAAGCCGTATACAGAGAACGTAAGAAGTACATTGACGATATTGATTGGAACATGCTGGCCATTCCCCCTACAGGATCTTACAAGGTAAAACATTCGGTCAGGTCGTCATGTTAATTTTACATTAGGTAGGATGCAAATTGCAAACATATGAATATTTGATTTCACAAAGTTTTTTAAAAATTATTTGCTGTATCAGTGTTGGAATCCAGGAATGTTTTTTACAATCTTGCAATGTTGCATTAAAGTCTTTCCTTTTTTCTCGATGTCATTTGTTATTGTGGTACTGCTGATAACAGACAGGGCAATTTAGATGTGTTACAAAAATTTGCAAACAGGGATTTTTTCCCTTACCTACATTCTCGTTATCAATAGGAAAATGTATTAATTTGGTCCCTGAACTTTTTCCCTCAGCCAATTTTGGCCATTTCCAAACAGCACCCCCTATCCTCTCTTGTTCCCTAAAATTTGAGGATAGGGGCTCCCTAAACTTGTCCAATAGCTCCCCTATCAGCCCCCCTGTTTCTAGAATCACTATCTATTTAGGGAATCTTCCTCCTCCCCTATTTCATTTTCTATTGGAGTGGGGTATTAGGGGTGTTATTGATATTGAAGAGTTTAGAAACACAGGGAGAGAATATTTTTAAGGGAGCGGGTATAGGGGGTGGAATTTAGGGGAGCTGTTGGAGATGGCCTAAACTCCAAAACCGGGTCAGCTCGGTCCTCAAACTATCAAAACCGGACTAAGTTGGTTCCTTGACTGGTCAAATGGCGGTTTGGGGGTGGTTTTCGCTAACATGGGCAAGTGCCATCACACATAGTTGGTTTGGGTGCTGTGATGTTACATGTGGCTGAACATGTCGAACTGTTAATTGCCTTTCCCTTTTGCTGCCCATGTGGAGGCGAAGTAAGCTAAAAACTATCCACATGGATGCCACGTTAATGAGAAACCCCCAAAACCACCGTGTTGACCGGTCAAGGGAGCAACTTAGTCCAGTTTTAATAATATGTGGACCTAGTTAGCCCGGTTTTGAAGTTCAGAAACCAAAATGGGAGGAGGGAGAAAGTTCAGGGACCAAATTGGTACTTTGTCCTTATCAATAATATGCACAACTATCTCCTTTCACATCACTCACAAATTCCATCATTTCTCCAAATTCTAGCTGGCTGAATTTACAAGTTCAAACACCCTAGATAGCTCTTTGTTTCTATTTTCTCGTTTGCACCCCAACAACAGAAGGTTACAATTGTATATTTGAAAGACACGTGCTTTGATGAAATGGTCAGTTCATTCTCTCAGTTTGAGATGTACATGGTGCAACATTTCATCCAATTTAGGTCTAGACTTCTAGTTGTTCTTTAGTTTCTCTTGTTGCTATCAAAGTTAATTCTCCTTTTAACTTAACTCTAATGTCCTTCTCCTTCCCTAGATTATATTTCTTGTTTGGTTTACTGGTGTAATGTTTTTCTGACAATTTCTGCATTGGAAAATGTAAAGTTTGTTATGCGCTCTGGTAGATGCATGACTAGTATTTAACTGTCAGGTAACTCATTAAGTTATTTGACAGGAAGAGCAACAGTGTATGGCATGGAAAAGGCTTTTGGCATTTGAAAAGTGAGTAAACATCTGTGTCACATATGCTAAGTGTCATAATGAGTCAAAATTTCAGTTAAAAAATTATGTTTGGTCTCATTCTTTAAGGATCGTTGTGTTCTTTGTTGTAGTAGATATATATCAGCCAATCTTAATTCTTCATATTCCTTTTCTAACATCTCTGCTCCAGCCAAGTATTGTCTGCCATGTTGATAAAATTATCTGCAATTTTATTTTCACTGAGCTTTTCTTTTTCTGAAACAATGGCAGCAACTGATGGATAAAATTATTTTCCTTAGTTCTAACTTGATATCTCTGTTTGTCACCTTTTGTCACTTCATTCCAACATTAGGCCCCAATCCCCACATTTCTTCTAACTCCAAGTGTTCTGTTCCGTTGCAGGGGAAATCCTCAAAGGATAGATGCTACAACTGCAAATAGGCGTGTTACCTTTACTTACGAGCAAGTAAGCCATCTTTAGTTTGTGGTACATATAGTAAGCCATCTTTAGTTTGTGGTACATATAGATGCATAGGGATGTTTGGGCATGCAATGACGCTTTACATGTTAATGTTTTCTATTCGAGGCATTGTTATTTGTTGTGATCATATTGTGGCATTATTTAATTTCTTTCGTAGTTTATTATATAGTTGTAATGTTTTAGCTCCATTATCTAATTATCCAAGACATTTCAAAGAAGTCTTACCTCGTTATGCCATTTACCCTATGTAAAAATTCTTTTAGCTAAATGTTTTGATCATTAGTTTTACCATTCTCTATTTTGTTAATAATTTATGGGGCTGAATTAAATAATTTGATCATCCTTTTTTTGTGTAGTGCCTGATGTATCTGTACCATCATCCTGATGTATGGTATGATTATGCTATGTGGCATGCAAAGAATGGTTCTATGGATTCTGCGATCAAAATATTTCAGCGCGCTGTAAAAGCAATTCCTGGTAATGAAATATTCTCTGATGTTTTATCGATCAGTTCAGTTGAGATACCGATTCCAATAGTCAATATGTCCCTTTTGAAGATAGTGCCTGGATTGAAGCCAATGTTTATGACCAAAAGTTGGCAAGGGCTGTGTTTGGTTTGAATCCAATAGCATTCTTGTGATCAATGAAATAGGAAATATTAAAAAAGTATAGAAAGGCTGCATGTGTTTATATGATTTTCAAAATATTAATTATGTAATTTGAACCATAGAAGGAATAGATATAAAAATAGAAATTCAAATAGGAAAGTTAAAAAATTTTGGCTGCACCAGGAATGGAACCATCGACGGCAAGTTGGACTGACTGAGCACTACCACTATGCCACGTAGGTAGTTGTGTCAGATATGAAAGCACCGCTTTATATCCCGTGCGCAGTTAATTTGGCTGCCAACTCGCGGGCGGAGCATTTCCGCCACTGCGCCCCATCGATTCCATGTTTACTGTTCACAGGCATGCCAATTTCTCCCATTGGCAAGCCAAATGTTGGCTACACTCCAAATACAAACCAAATCACAAAGGCATAACCAATTTTTGGTAGGGTAATCCATGGCCATGGTCCATGAACCAAACACACCCTCCGACTCTCAGGACATGCTCTATGGAGGCTGTATCCTCGGGGAAGAAATGGGAGGTCCCCTGTTGTTGACAAATGTGTCTAATGTGTTATCTGCTTACTGCCTTAGGGCTAGTTTGAGTGGGCCAAGTTCCTATCCACATGTTGATGTAATTCACTAATTTGAACAAAATTTCACATGGATGGGCTGGGACCAGGCCCAATCTTTGCCCATCCAAACATAGCCTTACCGTTGGAATTCAATAATTGTTCCTGGATGAACCTTTTTTTTGTGTGTGTGTGTGGGGTGGGGGGGTGGGTATCTACCCCACATGACAGGAAATACAGTTCAAGTGTTCAACATACAGCTTAGATCACTATGACGGACCCATGTGTAATAGAATGTAGGATAGTTTATTACACAGCCAATATGAATCATGGATGTATTGAAGACTGTTAAGACCATGGTAGCACTAGGTAGGTCTGTGTGATCCTTGTACTCTCATAGTTTGATTTATTATTAGAAATTAGGGCTTATGATTATTGTGCCTTTTGGGGAGGAGTTGCCAGTACTCAATGCATGCCCCTTCTTCCCCCCCTTTTATTAATGTGAGTCTTGTTTAAGCTTTTTCCTGTGTATCTATTAATATAAATTCTATCAGTGCTTAATGCGCTTGATAGTTGAGCAAGGATTTGTTCAAAATGGATAGGTAGCAGTTACTCCTAGTTTTGCATGTCTTCTGTGATTGACATCACCCACCAAATCTCAACTTCGCATATAGAAAAAAATGTGTGTTATATACAATAAAAACTGATCTACAATCCAGACATGTATCATGGCATGTATGTTATGTGATTATATTATGTTGAGTATGCAAGGATTATAAGGAGTATTTTTTTTTGTTTTTTTATCTACAGTATCATTACTTGACCTTATTTCAACTTCTGGACATTTTTTTACTTTTTTTTCACAGATTCTGAAGTACTAAAGTATGCCTTTGCTGAACTGGAAGAGTCTAGAGGGGCAATTCAGGTTGATCAGCTTCCTTTGCCTCCCCCCCCCCCTCCTCCCGCCTGAAAGGATCCATTAGCTCTCAATCAATACCGCTACAACCTCATATCAGTCATTATTTTCTCAAATACGCTTTCTATTGCAGCCTGCTAAGATAATATATGAGTCTCTTGTAGCTGAAAATGCGAGCATTACTTCACTTGCACATATTCAGGTTAGTTGCCAATACTTTTAATGCACTCTGCCTTTATCACTGCATTGTGTGCAATCAGTATTTTGGTTTCCTATTGCAGTTTATTCGGTTTCTAAGAAGAACTGAAGGCATCGAAGCAGCTCGCAAGTACTTTTTGGAGGCTCGGAAATTGCCAAGCTGCACTTATCATGTGTATGTGGCTTATGCTACAATGGCGTTTTGCCTCGACAAGGATTCAAAGGTTGTGAATGATGGCATATATGCCCCCCCCCCCCACACACCCACCCACCCAAAGAACTTCCATTCATCTTTAGATTCTTAACTATTCGTCTATTCGATAATGGTACTGAAGAGTAGAATTAGAAAATAAAAAAGGTTTCATAGGATCTAGGACATAGCTCTAAGCTCAAATAGTCAAATATAAGAAACATCAGTCCATCACAAGTTGAGATCTTCTATTTCCATGCATAAATTGTCGTCATCTTGCGCTTTCAGTTTCACATTTCATAGTCTGCCATTTCAGCTAGTACAAAGCTTTCATCTCCTTTCTGCGATATTACTTGTCCTCTTGGAATCTGTCCATACCAAAATGTAGTTGTTTGGGTCATTCTGGGAGGATTGGGTTGGCATGCCGTACCAAGTTTTCATGCTATGCAGCTCATTAGCAACCATGTAAACCTGAAAAGATTATAAGATTGAAGTGAATATTTTTGAACCCACTTAGAATAGTGGAGCATGGCTTTATGCCTACAATGATGAACCAACACATTAGTTTATACAGGCATTGCTTATGGTTTCCATGTATCATTGCACATAAGCCAGAGTATAAATAAAATCGTCATAAAGATGTAAGTGTTATCAAATTAAATCCTTATCTATAAATTTACTGAAAAAGGATAATTCAGGGAGTAATAAAATTTTGCTGGGTATTTGGAATTGAATTTTTTATTATCATGCATTAATTATGTATTCAAGTCTTCATCCAATTAACCTTATCTTTTGTAATATCTGCTAAATATTCTTTTTTAGGTAGCTCAAAGTGTTTTTGAAGCTGGTTTAAAGAGATTTATGCATGAACCAGGATATATCCTTGAGTAAGTTTTCATATTTGGCTAAGTGCTGCTTAATACTAATTTTCATTTTATGGTCCACTAATGTTCCATTGCATGAACCAAAAGTATCTCCCCACTAGTTTTCTGTGGTACCTTTTTCCAACCATATGTTGGCAGTTGAAAAGGCTTCATTTCATTGTCATGTTATGTACACATCAAAATTGGTAGATTATTGAAACTAATGCTATTATTCAGATATGCGGACTTCCTGTGTCGATTAAATGATGATAGAAATGTGCGTGCTTTGTTTGAACGAGCTTTGAGCTTACTTCCTCCAGAGGAGTCCATAGAGGTAGAGCTTCTATTTTATTCTCTAATTAAAGTTTCAACATCGGTATCAAATATTATTATGAGATGCCCCAGTGTCTCCTTAGTAGCAAAGATAGCAGTAATGTATGACCATTTTCACCCTTTTTTATGGTGTATTGCACTGGGTAGAAGCTCATGTTGAAATCTGGTTGTAGAGGTGCCATGCAAATAGATATCAAGAAGTCTCTGAATTAATGTACCATGTATGTTATCCTCTTGTAGGTGTGGAAACGATTTGTTCAATTCGAGCAGACTTACGGAGATTTGTCAAGCATGTTAAAGGTATGAGGCTCTAAGTGAAGTGCATATACAGGTTATTATGTTTTAGTGTTGTTTATTCTCCTCTTTAGTTGTCCAATTCATCATATGGTCAGTTGATGCAGAGGAATGCATGTATGCTCCTCAGCTTCTGCATTCCTGGTATCATTTTTTTTCATCTGCAATTCTTTTCCAAGTCCAGGCCCTCCCTCTGGATTTTTATGTTTTTAGTCCTTTTTTTTCAGGTGGAACAAAGAAGGAAGGAGGCATTAACTAGGACATCAGAAGATGCCTTATCCACCTTGGACAACACACTTTATGATGTTGTTTCTCGGTACAGTTATATGGATCTTTGGCCATGCTCATCTAAAGAATTGGATTATCTGTCGAGACAAGAGGTTTGCACCATCTCACGTACACGTTGACCTTGCATAATATATCGGTTGTGTCTTTATCATATTTGTAATCTAGCCTCAAGCAACTATTCCTTAGTAAAATGAATTATGAAGTCTGCCTAAAAGATGTATTTCCATGTGTGGCCTTTAGCAGTGACCAGTGATTGATGTAGATGCTGGAGTATGTCCTTTGCAACTTGCAAGTGCTTCCATAAATAAAAATCTTATTATTTTATGCAGTAATAATATCATACTCCCTCTTGTCCAAGTTTACAAGGCATATTTTGGTTAGCACATGCACCAAGACATTGAAATGACTATACTATTTATCATCTCTAAATATTTGTTCCGATGCATGTAAAATAGAGCTTGATATTTATTAGGGGCATAGAGGGAACAACACACTTAAATTGCATTTAAATATGAAATAGGCCTTACATTTGTTGACGATGTCATTTGGAAACTAGAATAGCCTTATAAACTTGTACGGAGCAAGTAGCCGAGTACTTCACTGTAGTTCTTTTTTACCTGATGTTTCTGATGCAGTCTGTGCTATGTAACAGTTCTGAGTTCATGTTTTGTTCCTATTGATGAGTTTCACTTGTAACACTTTCTTGATGTTAATATTGCAGTGGCTTGCAAAAAATATTTTTAAGAAGGCAGACACGTCAGTTATGCTAACCAGCGGTGCTACATCAGGTTAGCTGCTTTGTCTAAAGTCTAAACAACTCAACATAAAAGCAAAGTTTGCTGGTTGTGTCTAAACATATTTTTGGCTCAGATAAAGGCACCGCTGGACCTGGTTCTGATGCAAAGTTGTTGCCGCAATCTGCAAAAGTTGTTCGTCCTGAGACTTCTCGAATGGTTGTTTACGATCCTAGACAGATGAAAGGTATGATTCTCACTTCTGAGTGATTCCGAAAATCTCATGATTGAGCTCTTCTTTGCACTGAATAGTTTAGGCTAGATTTATTTGATCAAGTCGTACTTACCTTAATTGATGCAATTTGCGATTTCCCACATGCACCTGTTCTCTTGATTATACGTTGACACCTCATGATCAAACATTCCGTATCCAGATTTTTCATATAAGCAGGATTAAAGTCTTTTTGCATGTTTAGACATGATATCCTAAAAGAAGATGCAACCCCCAGTCACACACCAAAAAGAAAAGTTATTAAGACCATAATTAGCACTGGGCAATTGTTTTCATTTAGCTGGTACTGAAAATTTGTAAATCAGACAATTGCATTCTTCTTACTTGATGAGAAAGAACTAAACTCGCTGTTGTTCCTGTTGTAAATACACCAACTATTCTGTTGATTTGTCAATCTATCTTATAAGACAGTATTGTTGATTTGCCAGGCACAATGTTTTCAGCCACATCCAGTGGGTACACAAAGCAGGTAGAAGAAATTTTCAAAATGCTTTCTCCATCGATGATGTCTTTCATCACGAATTTGCCTGCCATTGAAGGTACAGTTGTATGATTACTTGTCCTCCATATTATATATCAGATACTATTAAAGATCAAAGCATGGTAACCAATCCATGATAGTGTAGGCCTGGGGCATGTCGTGCATTGGTTGAGAAATGCTGAAGTGTTTTGAACTAGTTCTCGTGAGCATGCTGCTTCTGATTTTTTTTGGTGTTCAGCACCACCAGGTTCCATAACGGAGAACATGCTTGTTGGGTAAAGACTTAATAGAAAAGAAAATACGGGTATGCTTGAGAGCAGCAAATAGCCGTTTTGCTTGGTGATTTTGTATATTTATAGCATATGTTTCAATTCTTTGTTTAGTGCTCAGGGTTTCTCATTTGTGTGGCATCAACAGTCAATGGTCTGAAAACGTGCTACTAAATCGTAGCGTATACCGCATATTATTCTTTTATTCGAAATTGTAAATTTGGGCTTCTGAAATACTTTTGTTGTGAATCTATATTCTTGTCTTGACAGGACCATCACCAGATACGGATGTTGTGCTTAGTGTGTTGCTGCAAAGTACGTTGCCTGATGCTGGTAAACCAGCCATTTCTGGTCTGCAAGCTCCTGGTGCTGCCACTAGTGACCTCTCAGGTCCCAGCAAATCCGGGTTGAACCAAAATGGATCCATCCATAGGCCTCCAAAGGATGGGCAATCCTCGAGAAGGAGGGGATTTGAAAGTACACACACTCTCTCTCTCTCTCTCTCTCTCTCTGTATTAGTTTCAGAATCTGATCCGTGTTGACTGAGTTGTATAATTTATATTAGGGCAAGAGGAAGACGATTCGGCAGCAGTGCAGAACCGAGCACTCCCACGAGATATATTCAGGCTCAGGCAGATTCAAAGGAGCCGCGGGGCGGGTGTTTCTCAGTCCGGATCGGCGGCAATGTCCAGTGGAAGTGTGTTTTCTGGGGACCAGTCTGCCAGCTCAAGCTAGCTCGATCCTCTGTAGTTCCGGACGCATGTAGGCTGTAGCTCTCTTTTCCTTATGCGCTTAATTTATTACGAGTATATTATGTAGCATAGAGTATAGACTATAGTAGGAATAAAGTTGCATTTGAGTTAGGGTCAGGTTTAGTTTAGTCATGGTTAGATGGTGCTTTGATCAACTAATTAATCAAGGGGAAATTGCATACATGACACTACAAACTTATCTCTAAATGTAAATGTCACCTCACAGCCTCTTATATCATAGGTTGTCATTATGAAGTGTTGGAATATGCTTATATGCCATTACGAGCCTTATTCTAGAGATTAGGTGGGATGCTATGACAGGTGGGACCATGTAGAAAAATATAGTCTAGGCCCATCTTAACACTCTTCACAACGGCTCTGTCCTTCCCTTTCTTTGCGCCAACTTCCTTCACTCTCCAAACCCTCTTCTCTCGATGTTGAGCCGCCGAGCTCCTCCTCCACCTCCCATCGGCTTTGGGTGATGAGGCTTGAGGCGGTGGCGGCGCATGCCAATGGTGGGCGAGGGCTGAGGTGGCGATGGACGGCAGGACTAGTGGCCAAGGCCAGGCCAAGAACGCCTTGTCCAACGCGGCGGATGGCATTGCGACCTGCATGGTGAGGAAGGGCAAGAGAATAGTTGGGAGGAGGAAGAAGACGAGAGTACGGCAGGTGGGAACCACTCGCCAAACTGTATATTAGACTTTTTTGATTTTGTATCTTTCTCAAGTCCTATGCATGTTTTCATAATTTATAATGACGTCTACGACATAAGAAACTTTGGGTGGCGGTTACATTCAGAGACAACTCTGCAGTGATATGTATGCAATTTTACCACCAATCATTGTGAGAATAAAACTGATTTTCCTTGAATGAAGATGTTCATGATGTTGCGTGGCATTTTGAATTAGCTCGTGAAGGAATAAAGATGCAAGGGACAACACCCTATATTTTATGATAAAAAACTTTACAAAGTACAAAATAGGAGAAATATGAGTATATGGAAGGGCCTAACTGCAAAAACAAACAAACACCGCCCCGCACAACGCTACCGTGCCGGTAAAAAGCATGAAGAACGCCTGGCTGTGTAGCCATCGTGGTTATCAAAAAACATCTTAAAGATTTATCGCTTTTAATCCCTTGTACTATGCTTAAACCTACGTGCATTATGCTTCATATAAATCGAGCCTGCTACTACCCTAACGACAGACCTACACATGTTCTCTAAATTTATAAATCCTAACCGCAAACTGAACCAAAATTAACATACGCATTAAATCAACGTATTGCCCTCCCTTACAACCCTAGTTATAACCCTAACTATAGACTACAAACTACCGCATATATTATAAAACATTAAATCCTAAAACTCATTTACATACTCATACAAAAAACATATCGGAATATTATTCTAATGTAAACCTCTAAATCAAATGTATATAAAAATTACATAAAATACAGGTACTTATTATCGGAACCTAATCGCTAAATTTACGCTTTAAACGAAATATTGCTAACCTACCTTGTTTTGAAATATTGCGAAATAAATATACGACAGGGTTTAAAAATTACCTTCCTTTTCTCTCCTCTTCTCCCTCTCTTCCTCCTCCTCTTCTCCCTCCCTTTCTCCTCTCCTCCTCCTCCTCTCCCTCTCTCTTTCTCCTCTGCTCCTCCTTTTTTCCTCTGCCGGCAGCGCCAAATGGTCACTGTGCCGATCCAGCGCCGGCGCGCGAGGTAAATGGGGCGATTTAGCGCCCGTCCAACGGACGATTTATTCCCGCACGCATTAAACGCCCACCCAACGGGCGGTTTTTATGCTACAGTACATAAAAAGCCCGATGAACGGGCGATTTTTACCGGGCCCACGCCCAGAGCCGTTGCAGGTATTAAACGCCCGCTGGTTAAACGTTATTAGCTGTGCAGGTCTATAAGCGCCCGTTGAATGGGCGATTCATAAATACCGTCCATTCAGCGGGCGCCAGGCGGCTATTTTTTTAATTTTATTAAACGAAAAATTATCTTATTATTTTCGAATTAAATTGATGCTACTACAGTAATAAATTCCTTTCCCCCCTCTCTAGCTTGCGAGCCTTCGTGACTCGTGAGTTGGATGAAGCCTTGACCAAGCCCAGCCGAGCCTCCGTCCTAGCTTGTGTAGTTGTGTGAGCCCAAGTCAGAGCCCAAGTCAAACCTCTCCCAACTCATGCAACTGAACAAGTATGAGTGAAGCCAGTCCTAGCTACCTCTGTATGATTATTGTGTTATATTCATATTGTGTTGTATATCATATGATATAAGAAGTATTAAGAGTACTATTAAGAGTGCGGGACTTTTGGTTAGGGATAAGGGAACACAACGTTAAGATTGGTGTCAACATTAGAGAAACACTCTTAATGCTACCTACTGTGTGTTTAATACACGGTATCAAATATGTATCCAACCTTGATCCGTGTTCCTTTCATCTTTGCCCAGAGGTGGTCAACGGGCCAAACCGGGCCAACTCGTTTTTATATGGATCAGTTTATTTTAATTAAAAAGTTAAGTTATATTGATCAAGAAAACATTACATTTCATAAATATACATTATAAATTAAATAAATATATTATATATTATAAGAAAATATACCTAGAAATGAATATTATATTTATATGCTACATTAGCGATCCACACCGAGGCCGAATGGTCGAAGTGCTGGATATGGTAATGCATTTTTTTAAAAAAAAGGAAGATAAAATTACTTTCAAGAACCAAACATCGAGTTGATACAAAGTCTTGAAAATAACTCCCGGCCTTTGCATACAAGATACACACAGCCAAAAAGAAGGACAAACACACTCTCAATGACACTCAATCCTTCGACTAGAGCGTCACCCATGAGGATGGGAAAAGAAGGCCTTGGCCATCTGCACCAAACGAAACGTAGCCTCCATAACTGAAGATTGCAGCTCCTGCTTCTGTAGCACAACCCAAGACCGCAGCCAGTGGGTAGTAGTAAAAATAATCTGCAAGGGAGATAAATTAAGTTTATTTTGAAAGACTAAATCATTCCTACTCAACCAGAGAGACCAACAAGTGGTTGCTGCTCCTAGTAGGGCTAGGCTTCTAGAATTCTTATCAAATGCATGTTTGATCTGGAAGGCAGAAAGGTTACAAATATGACCATTTTCTTGCAGCAAATGATTCTTTCAGCAGTGACCATACAAGACAAGCAGTAACCTAAATCGCAAACTGGGCACACGTCGCAATACGCAAGTTTCTGAACTTAATACTAAATAGTTTTCTGTTAAAAATGTTGTTAACTCAGATCCCGCGTTTCCTACGAAGACAACTAGGCAAGGCAGCACATTGTGAACTGTGATTACGACAATCGATAACTTCAGCCCCGTTTGTTTTCAATCTGTCTTAATTTCTCATTTATTCAATGCTAAGAAAGGAAGGTTGGCACGATCAAAGGCTGACAGAGAAGAGAAGTGATTAAGGCAGTAGCATCAGCACCAGCATTACATTTCTGACGAAGTGACGAGCTAAAGAACAAGTGAAAGTGAACTGAACTGAACTGAAGCTTCCAACGGTTGTAAAAGACAAGAGAAAGAAAGGGGGGAAGATGAAGAAGTGCAACGAACGAACAAGCTTGCATGCATGCATGAGCATGGCGTCGTCGTTTTCAGGTTTCGCGTGTCACGTCCAAGAAAGCAACCGGAGGTCGTTGCGGCGGCGGCGGTCACCGGCCGTTCATCTCGACGGCGGGCCAGCGGCGGCAGGAGCCGACCTGATCGAGGAACTTAGTGAGGCGGGCGTGCTTGGCGGCCCACTGCTCCGCCATCTTCTGCTCCTTGAGCTCGGCGTCGCGGCGGAGGCCGGCGACCTTGTCCCGGTACTCCGCCTCCACGCGCTCCACGGCGGCCGCCTGCTCCTCCCGCAGCGCGCGCATCTTCGCCTCGAACTCCTCCGCCGCCTCGCGGCGCCGGCACAGCCGCTCCGAGTCCAGCTGCAGCTCCACGCGCTTCAGCCGCCACGCCGCCTCCTTCCGGTGCGCCGCCCACGCGCGGTGCCCCTCGTCCAGCTCCCGGCAGCACTCCGCCAGCTCCGCCAGCGCCTGGCCGTCGGCGCCGCCCATGCCGGGCAACCCGAACGCGGCGGCGGCGGCTTCCGGCCCGGGCGCGCGCTCCGCCTGCTGCTGCATCCACGGCGCGGCGGCCGGCGGCGGCGCGGCAGTGGTGACCGCGGACGCGAGGCTCAGCGTCACGGACGGCGACGGCGGGCGCGGCGCCGCCGCGGCGGCGGGGGCGGCCACGGGCGCCGCCGCGTTGGAGCCCACCGTGGACGACATCCACGGCGGGAGCATGGGCGCGGCCATGAGCAGCGGCGCGACCTGGCGCTCCTTGACGAGCTTCTCGGCGAAGTTCTCGAGCAGCCACTCGTACCTGCCTCGCTCGTCGGGGCTGGGCTCCGGCGGCGGACGGCGGCTGTCCCTGAGCTCCCGCTGCTGCTTTTCCTTGAACACCTCCCACCACTTGCCGAGCCGCTTGGCCGTGCGCCCGGGCACCTCGGCGGCGATCTTCTTCCACTTGTTGCCGTGCTTGGCCTGGAGCCGGATGACGAGGCGCTGCTCGTCCTCGGTGAGCGAGCCCTTCTTGATCCCCGGCCGTAGGTAGTTCTTCCACCGCTCCAGGCACGACTTGGCGTCCCGGTCCAGCGCCACGTTCATCCGCTGCGCCACAAGGTTCCACTCCCGCGGGCCATACTGCCGGACGTACGCGCGAAGGATGGCGTCTTCCTCAGGCCGCCACCGCTGTCGTTCCTTCATCTGCTGCAAAGGCCATCGCCCATCCCTCCACCTCACTCCTCATGCTGCACTCTGCACTCCCATCCATCGCAATTTGCAATCCATCCAAAAAAAAAAACAGATCTTTAGCTCAAGCATGATAAACATTGGATTCCACAGGAGTGGGGGGAAAAAAAATGAAATCTTTTATCTCAACGATGCAGCGTACATCACAGCAGAGCATGAATGTTGGCTTCAATCAGTGCCTTGCTACAGCCAAATTGGGGAGCAATTTGCAGCTGCTTGCCCTAGAGGAACAGTGCTTAGTAGGGATGGTGTAGATGTTTCAATGCACTTGGGTTGCAACAGTGGGCAGTGATTATCCAACCCAGAGGAGATGCTTGGGCTGGGTGGTTAGTTGCTTTATTCATTGCAGCATTTATAAGTTTTCAGTTTGGGGTGGCAAAAGCAGTATGCAGTAGAGTTATTAGTCCAGGGATCCATTACTGTGACCTGCAGCACCACTCTCCTACTAGTAGTACTTCTCTACAACTACTGACTCAAAAAAAACCAACCAATACCAAGGTCCTACAGCATGCTGGCTGGTGCTCCCAAATTGTGCAAGATTATTCTTTTGACATTGTACAGATGTTACTCTAGTGGCAGGGCAACCTGCAAATTCTTATGTTACAGTTAATTCAACAAATCACATGTGCCAAACAAGTGATTTTTTTTTCAAGAAATATTACCAAGGCTAGTTACGAATGACAGTAAACCAGTGGCAAAAATGAATTTGACAAAGTTTAGTGAACTCTTAGCTAAAGCCAAGGTGTAGCATTACTATCAACAATTAACGTGGGGACAAATTCAGAGAGGTAGTTCTAAGCTAGGGTGTGGGCACATCTGAGTGACGAAATAATAAGCTAGCACTGTTTTCTCGCGAGCATGTCTTGTATCTTGAGAAGGTGTCGCCGTCTAACATTAATGGGGTGTTGATCAAGGACAATTTAATCTGCCAAATACCTACCTAATAACCCGGGAAGACAACAAAATAAGAGAATGTGCAAGAGCCGGAGGCAAATCCAAATTAATGTGATGACTCTAGGACCATCTGCAACCCCACATACTGCTTTGCTAATGACGCATTAAAGGCGTCAGACCAGGGTTAATCAGACGCGAGATGAATATTTGGTCTGGACACTGAGAATTGATTAGGTATACCAGGTGATGATGCTAGTTAGGACCATTTTCAACCCCACGTGTTGCTGGGCTCCTGGCTAATTCCGCAGTAAAGGCGTTCAGGCCAAGGCTGATCACATAAGAGATTAAATTTTAATTTGGATACTGAAAATGATTAGGTATACCAGGTGAATTTGGGGAATGGGAAACAAACAAAGGGAGACATTTTATTTTGTTTCCTTTTCACCTTGCAGTAACTAATGGAGGGCACATGAAGAATCTAGAAGATTTTTCAGGCGAAAAAATCAGTTGGTGTCCTTTTGCAAGCAACATATTTTGGGTGAGTTAGAAAATTCAAGAAAGAAAAGAAGTTATTTCCGAAAGATTATGAGCAACGAGTGCTGGAGGCTGGTCTGAATCATCCTTTTGAACTTCTAATTCAAGCATTAAACACGAAGAAACAAAAGAAGAGAATGTGGAGGGTATAGTAGCAAACCCAAATAAATCAATGTGGTGGACCATAGCATCCCACTGGCTACATGATGCCACTGACAAATTGAAGGCACTGGGGGTATACCACAAGTATGATGATACATGGATCTGTGTAGTGCTGGGCATTATTGATCTGCCAGATAACACAAACAGCAAACTCAATCACTCAGCATCTTTCATCCTCAGTTAATTGTTTTTTTTTTCAGGTGCGAAGAGAATATTCCAATGGGTCTGAGGGATTGGGGGAAGACACAAGTAAAAAAACTATCATGAGCCAATCACATGGGAAATGATGAAAAACAAGTAGGAGTAACCGAGTAGCCTCCCAGGGAAATCTCCACAAAAGAAGCTGACTATTTTTACTTCTCTTTACCAAGGAAACGAGGATATATTCCATACCATAAAAAGGCTATAATTAGTGGCATGTTTTAACCGGATTTCAAATCAAAGGGGAACAGAAATAAAACCTATCTGGTAGCAGCAAGGAGAATCCCCAATAAAACCTTTGCTAGGCCATCCAACAACCATTGCATAAATGATAGAAGTGACGGTACGATAAGTAGGTAGCTTTTTAAAATCAAGAACACATATTTCCTTCTCATATACATCACAATCCATTAGAAAAACCAAGAAAACACCAAGACTTCACTATACCAACACTTTACACTCCCTAGCCATCCATCCTGCATCCCAAGTAGTAAAAAAATAGAATCAAGAACTAGGAAAAACCAACGGTCCTTATCATGAAAGCAGCTTCCACCCCCTTCCCTACTAGACAGAAAATCTAACTAATAGAGAGAGGAATTAATAAAAATCATGAAAACAAGGCACAAACAAAGGAACATACACAAGGTAATCCACAAAGCAGACAGCAACCATCCCAATAATATACACAACATCTTCACTAACACCACCACAGCATGATTAAACACAATCAAGTAGACAAGTACGGAGCTTGCTCAGAAAACTGGATTTGGTTGAATGATGGTATGAATCCACTTACAGAGGCACCACTACACCATCCTGGGCTGCTCAGTTCTTGGCCTCTCCCTCGAACACCTCCACAGAAGCCCCAAATAATTGCAAGAAGTAGCAGTAGCTTGAGGCCTTGAGCTGGGTAGAGAAGGCAGACAGGGATAGGGAGATGTGAACTGAAAGATTCTCCCCCCTCTTTTCCCCCAGCTCCGTCAGAGAGCCTCCCTCTCTCTCTCTCTACCTCTCACTCTCTCAAGCCTCAAGTATCCCAATGCCTCTGCATAGTGCTGTGTGCGTATATATGGAACGAAAGTAAACTAAAGGAGGGGGGAGAGAGAAGGCGACGGGTGGTGGTAGTGTGGTACTGGTGGGGAGTGATGAGAGAGAAAGAAAGAGAGCGAGAGGAGACAAGAAGCAGCAAGAAATTAGGGCACGCGAGGGAGGGAAAAGACGGGGGAGGAAAAGGGATGGGTGGAAAGGGGAGGCGCGCGTATTTATAGACAGAGACACAGCGGGAGACGAGGGAGGGGGAGAGAGAGAGAGAGGGACAGCAGCAGCAGCAGCTAGCGGCAGTAGAAGTAGATGTGAGCTAGACTCGCCGGTGCTGGTGCAGCGGCAGCAGCAACAGTGGCGAGCACCATCGGCGCCCACGCATGAGGGCACATGGCACACGTCCATGGAGAGATCGACTCGAGCTATAGCTTGAGCTGACCTCACAGTGGCTGAGCACTGAGCAGAGGGAGAGAGGGGCACTGTTGGAGAGGAGATGGAACAAGAAGAAGAGATCGATGGAGCCTGGCTCGAACCAAGCAGTAATAGTAGTAGGAGTTGCATGGAAATGCTGGCCTTGCCTTGCCTCTCTCTCTCTCTCTCTCTCTGAGGCATGAGCTCTTTCTATTTTTCCTCACTTTATTTGCACAGCGCATGGGTTGCTCTCATGCATGCATGCAGTGATCAGTGATGCGCCATGAGCGGGTGGTTACTGCTGATCAGGAGCTGCTGCCGCTGCGCGCGCGCGCGCGCATGCACTGTGCTGCGAATTCGCTCGAGGCGATCGATGGGAAATGGCTGTGCAGACATACCCTCCACTGTTTCAGGGTTCACAGCATCGACGACTGCTGCGTCCTCCACAGGGAAAATAAATCGCTCCAAATTCAAACAGATTATATATATTCTTTTGAACAGAAAACCACCAATGGATGGCAGTGGGATAGATCACCCATCATTTTACAGACATGACCCTTACACATCAGAATGCAATAGCAATGTCCTGGAGGAACCCATTTGCAAAATTAGCGCGTGCATGCTGCTCCGCATCAGGATCGACGGCGACCATCGCCGGATAAGATCACGAAGCCAAGCCGGTACATCCGCCTGATGAACAGCCTCCAGCGCCAGCGGCCACAACCACATCAGGTTCTAGAACACGGATAAACCTCAAACGATCGAGCCTGAACATGCACAGTGCATGGGTTGCTCTCATGCATGCATGCAGTGATCAGTGATGCGCCATGAGCGGGTGGTTACTGCTGATCAGGAGCTGCTGCCGCTGCGCGCGCGCATGCACTGTGCCGCGAATTCGCTCGAGGCGATCGATGGGAAATGGCTGTGCAGACATACCCTCCACTGTTTCAGGGTTCACAGCATCGACGACTGCTGCGTCCTCCACAGGGAAAATCGCAGGAGAAATCTCTCCAAATTCAAACATATTATATATATTCTTTTGAACAGAAAACCACCAATGGCAGTGGGATGGATCACCCATCATTTTACAGACATGACCCTTACACATCAGAATGCAATAACAATGTCCTGGAGAAACCCATCTGCAGAATTAATTAGCATGTGCTGCTCCACGCCACGAGCGACGGCCACCATCGCCGGATAAGAATCGATCGCGATTACGCATCAGGTTTGATCCAGAACACGGAGGAACCTCAGACGAGCATGAACAGCGGTTGCACCGCCACCTTTGTCCATGAAGATCGAAGAGGGCTTAGAGGGGCAAGAGGTCTCTCACTTGCCATTGAAGAGGTCTCTGATGTAGCCACTGATCTCATCCTGAGATTTGTGCATAGCTTTTCTTCTCTTTCATTTGGTTCGCATTTGGCTGGCTAAAACCAAAATCTATTACTTTGCACAGATCATTCAAGGCAACATTTTAAATAGTTTTTAACATTTGTGGGGTTCTCGAAAATCAAAAAAAATATCTTTTAATAATCATTTTTAACTTTTTAAATTTTTTTTCTAGTTTTTTGTTTGATCAATCAAAACCGAAGCAAACCGCGAGTAAAAGAGACCTTTTATATGTGATTGCACATATCCTTATACGGCGGCAACGCCATTGGCCGTCGTGGACGCATGTCGGGTCAGGATTACCCGGCCACAAGTAGGAAAGAGGGAGGAGTCATTTGCGTCCATAAAAGGAGAGCAGCACAGCAAAAAGCTTTGATTCATTGTGCGAGGAGGAAAATGGCAAAGAGAACACTGTGGTTCACTTTACTACAGTCTCTAGTTCTTGAGAAGGACAAACAAAATAAACTTGGTTGAGGTTTCTGTGTTAGAATCGCGCGGTAGGGGCTCCCCTCAATAATACCGGGACAGCTAGCTTGCTGAGTAATATTGGGTTAACGGAGTTATGTTATTTAGACTTGTTCTTTCTAATTGGAATTAGCTGTGCGTATATAATTTAAAAGAGTTAGCTGCTCTCGATAGGGTTTAAAGAGTACAAATAACGGGTTTAAAGAGTACAAATAACTACTAATAAATGGCCATAAAGTGATATAGTGTTTAGGTTGTACAAAGATAACAAATTTCTATCGGTAGCTTTAAATTTTTTTTGAAAGTCAAAATAACGAGGCTTTAGTTGGTTGCACCACACGAGCATGTCCTTTTTGAGTTTTTGGTCCTATTCTTTTAAGCCGATCTGGACGGCTGAACGGCTAAAATGACTGAACTTCGAGAGCCTCTCGAGGTAGTCTTGAGATTCAGATCCATTTCGTTTGACTTGCTTTTTAAAGCGTTAGGACCCACCTTTAAAACAGCGAAAACAGACTAAAAAAACTCAAACCATATGACTTTTCAAAACGTACATAAGTTGTTAAGCTGTTAAATCGTTAAGTCGTTAAGCTGGAAAGAATGGGACCTTTGTTTGTTTGTAGTGTATATATATGTCTACCTATGTGAGCCTTCTTCGCACAAATCGTCAAACCACTAATATTGCATAATTCTCCATGAATAGACAAAGTTGATGAAATAATCGATTAGAAAATAGCTTTTTACGGTCCATAAAAAATACTAGTGCACTGAAATGCTATATGTACGAGGAGTATAATTATTACTTCATTTTTCTAATGTTGTATGAAACCCTAACCATTGGTAGCGGCTAGGCGGGGTGTGGTCATAGTGGCATAAGGGCGATGGTGCGGAGAGGGGCAAGGATCTTTATGCCCGCCTAAAGCCCTCCTAACCATCAAAGGCAGCCAGCCGTGGTGTAATCACGGTTCCTATCCATCAACATCAGCCAACTAGGTGTGGTCATGGTGGCATAAGGGCGATAGTGCACAGAAGCAAAGTTTATGGCCAACTCAAGGCCTATGGTGCTAACTATAAGTATATAGGCCCCTCTAAATGGTCTTTATCAGTTTTGGCGTTGATGATCGGATCTCAAATGGAAAAATAATGGTTTTCTTAGACCCTTTAAATCCTTATTGTGGTGGCATCAAGTGAAAAGATTAAGGATCAACTAGTAGGTGAACCAAAAGGCGAGATGGTTCATCTTTAGTTTAGGTTTTTTCTTCTTTTTTTTTCTATTTGCTCGTGTGAGTAGGCTTCATGGTACTTCATCCACTTTAGCTTCCCTAATTTCATAAATTGCACAACTTTAATAACAAATTAAAATTAAAATGATTTATTTACCCTGTCTAGACCAATTAGATTCTTTTCACCAACACAAGGAATGCGTGTGCCAACATATATACACACATGGATAGAGAGTGAGATAAAAATTGCAAAAGGCATCAAAGATTGGGGACAATATGACGAACACACTCGCTGGGATACACAAGAGAGCTTTGTTTCTATAAATCTTCTATATCCTTTATTTCGCGTATACCAATGCACTAGATTAGGGTTGTTATCTCAAGATCGATGAAAAGCGATGAACCAGAATATTTCGTCGTGATTGCATCGATGTTTCTGTTGTTCATGGATAGGGTTTCTAGGTCCTGTAATCATGAGAAACTGTCGCGGGTGGAAGATTAATTTCGACACATTGATAGACAAGGCATGGATGTTGGTGATCGATAGAGAAGATAGAAGGTGAAAGGAAGAGGAGAAAAATATTAAGATTTACTTTGAACCTTAGTACCCCTAGATAGAGATGTGATATATACCTCTTGGCACTGCCTTGTGAGGGTTGTCAAATGCAGGATCTAGCTCGATAGATGCCTTAAGTTCATGCTACCTCAGTGTGCCAGGGTATGGTATAATTATATACGATCAGCATTCGGAAAACCAAAATGTTTGGCAGAGCTTCGATCCAGGAGTGGCTTTGCGGAAACAGAATGTTTTATTCGACCGTGCTTTGAGAGATTTGGGAAGTAGCTTTAAGGAATTAAAGAGCGATTTTATTGAATCACTGTACATGCCCTTGTTCTATGAGATCCGTGAAATATTCACATTTCACTAATCCCAGAGCACATCCTACCGCTAGCACCGAGATATCCTTGTACAAAAAAAAAAAAGGTCGGCTTGCACGCGTGCTCTCTCCATTGATATAATCAATATGATATATCTTACAGTGCACCGGTGAACACCCTAAAATTAAGGGGTTAGACTATTTAGCTAATCTCAAATGTTGACATCCATAAAAGGTGTTCCATGCAAAAAATAAAAAAATAAAAATCGTCAATCTCCAAAACCCGATATTAGGATTCCATTTCAAATAATGAAAATCAAATTAGAAACACAAAATTTTTAAATTCAAATTTTAAACGATTTGATTCAAGATTCAACCTCAAAAGCAAAAAATCAAATTTTAAACAAAAAAATCAAATTCAAAGTTTGAAGAAGAATCCCAATCTATGGTACGAGATATCAATGAATTCAAGTTTTAAATTGTTCGGTCCAAAGCTCAAATTAAAAAATTGGATATCAATTTTGGAAACCGAAACCTTAATCCCAATCTCCGATACGAGAGATCGATGAATCCCCCATTTTTTTTCATAGATAAACCACCCTTTATAGAGATCAGCAATTCGATCAGATTCGTTAGGTCGATGGTCTAACCCTACGAGGGAGTTCACTGGCCGGTGGCGGTGCGTTGTAAAGAAGGAAGCTATGGAGGGACCCAAGAGTGTGTTTGTCTTTTTCATTGTTGCTATAGAAAACCCAAGCGTTTCTCGCGCGTCCTCCTCCTCCTCCGGGCTCTGCCCAATGGCCTCGCGCGCGCCCGTGCATGCTTGCATGCACCAGCACTTGTGCATGGTCCCCGATCGATCGGTGGATGCATGGACTAGGCACACGCATGGCGCCAAGCGCAATGATCTGATGTGATCTCTGGGGTCTGGGCACGCAGCGCTAGCTTATAGCTATACTAGCTGTTGCAACCATAGAAACCCCCCTCCTCCTGCTGCATTATTGAACGAACAAGGAGAAGGGACCTCACCTCACTACCCCACTTCCTCTACACTCTTGCATGCTGTGCTAGCTCTCCAGTGTAGTGTAGTGCCGGGTGTAGTTTAGGTAGGTGATGTGCTTGCTGCTCAGAAAAATGTTTTTTTTTTCTATTCTATTGGATGACCTCTTTACCATTTTGCCACTCTGAATCAGTCCGTATATATGATATATGGGTTCATCTGTGTCTATGACAATGGGACAGAGTGACAAAATGATAAGAGCTAATGTTGAGAGTGGAAAAAAAAAGAAGCAATTGCTCCGCTTGCTGCTGCTGCGAGCTACGCTTTCTTGGGTTGTATGTGTCTGCCCCTACAGATGAGCCACCCATGGACGTACTGACGTACGCACGTACATGCACTCATGCATGTTTAGAGAGAGCAGACAGAATGTTTGTGTGGTCACCGTTCACCAACCGTAAGATGCATGATCGAGGATCATCGAGTGCCGCTGTACTGTGTGCGTACTGCGTCTCCCGGCCCTGTCTCTGTACGTACGCCGCCGATCGATGTAGCGATATAAATTAGGGGTCAACGTAGCTGTACCTCGAGCTAGCTGGATTTATGTTTGCATTGACATCGGTTTGTCATCAACATCTATGGGAAATTACTCCGACGATATAAATGTGTTCCATACTGGAAAATGTCTATCGATCGATGGATATTAAAAATATTTAAAATTAATTACTCTGGATGTATATACGCCCCATTCGAAACACCGGAGTTTTTTCTTTTCTGATTTCCAATGGCTTTTAAATAGTAGAAATAAATAACCATTTGAAGTCGGTTCTACACAAACATCAATGTCAGTTTTTGACCTAATTATTTTTTTGGCGCAAATGGTAAATAATAATTGGCACTAGTTGGCTCACAAGCCCGCGTCGACCACCACCTGCTCGAACTTGCCCCATTGACATGAGGTACCCCAGGGCCACCATGGAGGAACTGCCTCGAGCTGTCATTGCATATCCTGCCATGGAGGAGCATCGCACCTCATCGGCGATCACCAGATCCAGATGTTATAGAGCCCGTTGTAGAGGAGTTGTCATTATGGAGGATCTGTCATACCTCATAGCCTGTTGGATCCTACCATCGTGGAACATCATGGAGGAGTCACTACCATAGGTCCCACTTGTCATATCATCGTGGAGCCTGCCAAGTGGTATTGGATCCCACCGTCTCGAGGTGGCAACGGAGCCCATGCCATTGTTGGCCGTCACCCTCGCTAGTCGTGATGCCGCTTTTGGGTCGCCACCGCCATATCGAGAGGGTCAGAGGTTAGCTAGTGAAGGGGGTGACCATTGGAGTTGATTAGGGCGGAGGCTGGATGGACAAGGACACGGAGGGGCACAATGGACAAAAGAAATAAGGAATGTTTTAGATAAGATTGAAAAAGGAAGGATAATGAAAGAATCCGGTGAGCCTTTTCATGTTCTCATCTAATTTTTCCATTAATGTTGGTTTTCCTTTTAAATCAACACTGAGAAAAATAACGTGTGAGTTGTTTCAACATGGAACCAGCAAAGATAATCAATCATCTATGTCAGTTCAAAATAAGGGTGGAGGAGCGGTGAGGGCACCAGTGCAGTAGAGAGTCATGTATAGCTTGCAGTGACGCGGGAAGGAGCAAAGAGGATGATGGCAAGGCGTCGTTGGTGAGAAAGAAGAAAGGGTGCAACGCGGGAAGATGGATCGTTCTGAGAAAGAAGAAGCAGTGAGACCGGAAGATTGTACCGAGCAATCCTTACTTTTAAACAATGGCCATAGAGGGAGTTCTTTATTTTTGTTTGGTTTGTTTTTTCTGAAAAATAATTTTGTTTCTCTTTTTAAAAATATATTATTCATCATAGCACACGTATATCCTCTTTGTCAACCAAATCAATGTCCACATGACGAAATTTTGGTAATTAAGGCACCTAGGGCTAGGGGCCATACCAAAAAACCCCCCCGTAGCCATCGATCTTGGTCATCGCACTATGTGCATGCATCCAACGGTTCAGATCGAATGACAGGGAAGAGGGCGCCATTCATGCAACTCGGCAGGAATGAATAATGCACATCCTTTATCAACAGAAGCGGCCATCGTCAATCTGGTACCACGAGTCTAGCCATCCTACACACAAGATTGGCAAGCAGAATTGGGTTTCTGGCATCCAGTACCCCCAATAGTGTAGCCATTTCCGGCCAGGAAGAGCTAGTATATAGTCATGCATGCACGCAGAGCTCTATAGCTACGTACTAGCGAGCCGTCATATATGGCAAGCCGAAGGCCTCCTTTCTTCTCTGCATCTGCAGGCTGGCTCGCAGCTTCTCGCCCTCTTCCTCGAAGAAGATCTCACCCGGATCGTGTGCTGCCATGCCTCTGGCCAGAGACACAAACCCTAGCTAGCTACCATATATCCTAGGCGAAGCTAGCTATAGCTTAACGTAAACCAAACATGGCAGCGTTCATGGCTGCAGGGCACAAGGAGCCCAGAGCCCCGCAGACGTCATAGTGGAAATAATAACTGATGCCGAGGAGGCGAGGAGGAGGAAGAAGCAAGCAAGCAAAGCACAGGTGCCACGTGGCCGCTCCCCACTGGCTGAGAGCCCATATACGTACGTACGTACGCGCATTGTGTACGTACGTACGTATGCAGTGCAGGAGCTAGCTAGCTGTGCTGGGCTAGTCCAGCTAGTGCGCTGTGATGCGACATGTGCATGGTACACCACTGCCTAGTGCCTATCGTCTTCTCTCTTCGTTCTTCCGGTGTTTGCGCGAGCAAGCAAGCAACCAGCTAGCTGCATGCAGCTGCTCTGTCCCTCGTTGACATGTTTCGGAGTTCTGAGTGGAATTAAGCTGCGTTCAAAAATGCTTTTCAGTATGTTTTTTAATCCTGTCCATGTCGTATGCGTTATTGTTATAAGACTTTGTGTGGCTTTTCTTAAAAAATATCAAAGTATTTTTCAATATATTTTTTGTCTGTTTTAGAGGCTGCTAACTTTTGGTTCAACCAAACAAACCAAAATTTAAGTCAAATAGTGTTTTAGCCTCTTTTTTTTTTTCTGTTGGAGCAGTGTATGCATAGAGTGATGTTTTATACGTGTATTTGTTGGGGTTGGTTTAGGTTTGCACCGAAGGTTCTATCGGGCCTGCCTGCATGCGTCGGTGCCCGACGGTGCATGCAGAGGCAGCAGTGTTTTACTGGCGGTGGGCATGCAGAGCTGCAGGCCGAGCAGCGAGAGACACACGACTACACGCGGAGGCAGACACGTCTAATCCAAGTCCAAGGCCATCGATCGCCTCTACCGATCTACGAGCGCACCTGTGCATGCATGATACATCGCATGATGCAACTACGTGCAGCTTCCTTTCAATCTTTTATTAGCATCAAAAGGCAGTCAATTACGTAATGTAATTAATGCGTCTAACACTTCATATGTGTATAGTAAAAGTATTTGGTGCTTTATAGAGCTTGTGCTGCATACCTTGTTTGAAAACAATTAAATGTGCAGTTATATATATGGATATGCATTGTTCCCCTTGATTCACGGTTTAGATTTGATTCATAAAATTTATTATTTTTGTATGAATCTATCAGTGGTTAGAAATTGGAGTCCTCGAATACCAAGTTAAATTTGATGAAATGAAAATCAATAGCCCCTTAATCGCACTGTACTAGGGCATTCATTGGCCCTAAAGATCGTGGCGACCTCAAACGAATGGCACATCTATTTTTACCTTGATTTGGATCTCCCACTATCGGGATAAAAATCTTACGTACAACCTTAAATTTTCATAAAAGGAAAATCACAAGCATACGTATAACAAAGACATATGTGTGGAGAGCTTGCATAGGCAGGAAAGAGAGAATGAGTACAAGAAATAGAAATGAGGGGGAGTCCTTCAAAGAAAGTGTACTTCCCCCTTATATAGGCCAAATAGGGTACTATGACATCTTGCAAGAATTTGATATCATATTTGGATCACTCCTAGATGACTGAGGTGGCTTTCGAGATAAGGCTCGCAATTAGTATGATCTTTATCCACAGTAGTTTACGATGCCAGCTTCACCTAATACTCGATAAAATCATTCAGTGTAATATTTTACGGTAGTTTTATGGTTTTTATAGGGCTTTTATTAAATATTTATGAAAATTAAATATATTTTTTATCTTTCCATTTTTAAATACACTTTTCAATTACAATTAAAATTAAACCAAGCCCGCCAATCAATCAGGTCTGAGCATAAAACGATGGGGAGAAGCCGAGAAGCTAGGAAGAGGTAGGAAGAGGGCTCGCACGGGTACGTAGCAAGGGATCTATTTGTGATCTGACATCGATCGCCAAAGTACTGCTATATATGTTCCTATGTACTATACTCACTATGTGAAAGCTGCTCAGTTGACTTGCCTTGATACTTCGGCCGTCTGATAATTAATGGCTTGGTCCCAAGTCGGTAAAACCGTGAAAGTTAATTCGTTGGGTGATTGCCATCACTCCAGCTAGCAGAAGCTAGTGTTTTTTTTTTTTTGGAAAAAGAAGCTAGCGTTTTGGGTCCAATGATACAATTTCACGTCATGACTTTCTTATCATACATACATACATTATTAATAGGTAATCGCTTCTGATCTTACGTTCGACGTGACCGGCCGAACACGGTGTGCTGCCTTTGCTTCGCCGTAACATAGGGACTAGGCCGGCTTGGCTTGGGCCAACCATTGCCGCCGTCCTACAACCCATGTAACTCATAGAAGGAGCTAAGGACATGTTTGGTCGAATGGTTCATGCTTAACCTGATTAAAGCGGTACAAATCTCATGTGTTTGGATGGCTGAAAGTATTGTTTCAACCGGGTTGAGATGCTACAAAAATCCTCTAGTGGTCGGGCCCAGCAAGAACGGAAGAATCGACCATTCCTCGTGGGCCTGGCTCTCGCGTGCAGGTGCGGGACCCATCGCGATCTCCTCCCTCCTCCCTCCCCCTTCGACCACCGCCCCATCCGCATCCTCCCCATCACGACCTCCTCCCTCCCCCTTACGTCTCCCGCAGACGCGACCTCCTCACCCCCTTCCACCACTGTTGTGGCCTCCTCCCCATCTTCCTCTAGCCGCCGCCGCTACCCCATCTCTCCTCTAGCCGCAGCTTCTTCCCCATCTCACACCCCAGCCACTGCCGCCACCACATCTTCCCCTTCTACCAAGGCAAGTGGATGGAATAAACGGTACATAGTACGATTTAATTTATCTAAAAGCAGCCTCTCAAACATTGAGACACCACAATTACTGTCTCACACCGCTGTGCAAGCTAGTGCTTGGATGACAGTTGGTGCCAAAGATTCTCCCGTTAGCAATTAATATCTGCAACCTCTTGTTTCCTTTCTCCTCTTCAGGCCATTGTTGCCACCCTGATCTCCTACCTTTGTCTCTTAACAACCTTGCTCTGGTTGTCGATCGGTCTGCCGACTTCGTCTGCCACGTTTCCACTAATTTGCAACTAAGATAATGTTGTTTCCACCTATCTCTTGGCCTTCGCCCCCTCTAAGTCTAAGCGGTAGTATGTGGTTTAACTCCAAACCTGATCAAAAGTAACCCTGATTTGTTGGCGGTTGCAAACAAAGCGTCAAAGAAAATAGTACACAAGAGACGGTGACGATGTTAAGTCAATTGAATGAAATTAAAAATATTCGGAGACTGTGCAATGTTCCCTCACGGTTTTTAAAACGTAACGTTTTGGACACTGACATGGTCTTCAAAATGCAGCTTTGAATACTATTTATCAATGCAATTTATTTATGAAATATGTAGACATTATGATTTTGAAAGTGTTTTCAAGACGAATATATATATGCATGATTTTCATGTTTTCAATTTAAATAGTTTAAAATATCGAAAAGGCTTGTGGCCGGGAGTCCGGCGCCTCCGGACTCCCGCGCCTTGTGCGCGAACGGCGGGGGTTGCACTGTGCAGCTGGCACTGACTTAAAGTAACACTAATTTGTTGGCGGTTGCAAACAAAACATGAAAGAAAATAGTGCCCAAGAGACGGTAACAATGTTAAGTCAATCGAATGGAATTAAAAAAATTCGAAGACTGTGCAATCTTCCCTCGCAGTTTTTAAAACGTAACGTTTTGGACACCGACATGGTCTTCAAAATACAGCTTTGAATACTATTTATCAATGCAATTTATTTATAAAATATATAGACATTATGATTTCAAAAGTGTTTTCAAGACGAATATATATGCATGATTTTCATGTTTTCAATTTAAAACATGTTAAAAACATCATGTTTCTATGACATGACAGGAGTGGTGTCGTTTATGTTTAATATTTGGGTACGTACCATCCGTTCCCCCCAGCTAGCTTAGGGCATCCTCGTCCTGTCCGGCCTGGGAAAACGCCATGGCCACGCGATGAGCAGCAGAAGCTCGGCGAGGCATGCCCATACCCATGGATCGATAGGCTCCACAGTAGCGGCCGGCTAGTTATATAAGTAGTTGGCGAGGTTGGTAAAGGTGTGGTGGGGGAATGGGGGATCAGATCATCAGATAGAGAGAGAAGTCGCCATGCATGCGACCCCCCCATGGCCCTTGGATGCGACCCAACCAATCTCCCCTGCCATTGCCAGATCCCACAGCACGGCGAGCACCCCGAGGACGACGAGAGATCTGGAGAGAGACGCTCATCAGACGGTCCAGGATGGCCGGCCAGTGGAACGGCCCTGCAGGTGGGCCCGGCAGGGACATAGGATAGGTAGAAGAGGGAGAAAGAGAGTGTGTGTGTGTGTGTGTGTGTGTGTTCACTGTGCGCTGTGCGCTGTGCTTTGCGCGAGAGTGGCAGGGGGTGGTTCAGAGAGAGAGGGAGAGAGGGGAAGCGGGCGGGTGCATGTGTCCGTGCCGCTAGCTGCATGCACTGCTGCAGCTGCCGCCTACAGCCTGCATGGGGGAGCAGGCATGGCGAAGGCCGATCCACCGATCCATGCCATCGGCCATCGCACGGCGTAGAGAGAGAAGAGAAGAGGAGAGAGAGAGAGAGGGGGGGTAGAGGGAGAGGGAGAGAGTAGTCCGTGTTTCGCGGCACAATGTGGCAGCATGGGTCAGTACTCAGTGCTACTACTCGCCGCAGTACGTGCGTGGGGGCCCACCCGGCCCGGCCCGGCCATGCATGCGAGATGCGACCGGGCGGATCCCCTCTCTCACCTTTCACATCTCTCTCTCTCTGCGATGCGCTCTGGTTTCTCTCTCCTCCGCGATCGCCCTCCCGGCCCGGGCTGCGGGTGCGGGTGCGGGTGAGAGTGGGCCGTGGTTGGCATGGCGTGCGCGCGAGCCGCGCCGTGTCAGAGGCGGGTAACGTCGCTGTCCCGCCCACGCGGAGGGCCCACGCACGGGCGGGCCGGGCCGGCGGTGGGCCCGAGCAGCAGCGTGCGTGGCGGAGCCGCTACTGCTGCTCGTTTGTTCCACCTCGCCACGTGTACAGTCGTTAGCCACAGCCACTGTTCTGCATTTGTTCCTAGGAATGGACTAGCTAGTAAAATCATTCTCCCCGAAAGATCTATGATGTTAAATGTGCCCTCTGCAGTATTATTTACTACGCACTCTATTCATCTTTTTAAATTTTCTCATGCTTTACACTACGTTTCTACTCAGTACTACTTACTCGCAGCAGTACGTGCGTGGGGGCCCACCCGGCCCGGCCCGGCCATGCATGCATGCGACCGGGCGGATCCCCTCTCTCATCTTTCACATCTCTCTCTCTCTCTCGCTGCGCTGCGCTGCGCTCTGCTTTCTCTCTCCTCCGCGATCTCCCTCCCGGCCCGGGCTGCGGGTGCGGATGGGCCGTGGTTGGCATGGCGTGCGCGCGAGCCGCGCCGTGTCAGAGGCGGGTAACGTCGCTGTCCCGCCCGCGCGGGAGGGCCCACGCACGGGCGGGCCGGGCCGGCGGTGGGCCCGCGCGGCAGCGTGCGTGGCGGAGCGGCTACTGCTGCTCGTGTGTTCCACCTCGCCACGTGTACAGTCGTTAACCACAGCCATCATTCTGCACATTTGTTCCCAGGAATGGACTAGTAAAATCATCCTCGCCGAAAGAATCTAAAATTCTAGATGCATCCTCTGTAATACTACACATTCTATTTATCTTTCCAACTTTTTCCATATTTTTACACTGCATTCTATTTTTTTTTCTTCCATCAGACATTTTATTTTAATATATTTTATTTTTACAACTTCTTCCATGAATGCTCCAAGACAGTTTTCATCCATAACTATTGGTTGCATTCGTGTGTTTAATTACATGAAGTAACTATCATGGTAGTCCTACTACGTACAAATCCTCGTCGTATAGAGGGGCTACAAGCATGCACTGGATTGCATAGGATAGCTAGCAAAGGAGACGCGTGTTTGCTTCCGAAGCAAGCACGCGTATCCGTGATTCCTCCTGGTTTCGGATATAAACTAGTTTTAATGTGAATATTTTTCTCGGACTAACTACATATTGTATATGGATTGATTTGCCCCTCACCTATCTCATCGTTGTTTTCACTACTTTGAGATGTGACAAGAATATATATGCAGCTAGGTGGGTTATTGCGGAAATATACAGTATCCTGACCGATATGTATAAATTTATTTGACGATTTGGTAATCTATTACTCCTTTAATGTACGGTAGATGAATATACCTAGACCAGACATATATTTGATTCAGCAATTTGGTGATCTTAATTTTATCCTAGAAGTAAGGTGGAGCATGATTCGAGTGTAAGGACGATATATTTGGCTTAGGATTCAAGTGTTGGCTTTTTTACGTACAGAGCAGAGGGTTGGATTATTAAACCAGGCAATCACTGTCAGGTCATGTCGAATTAAGCTTACCTAATCTAGCTAAGACAAGATTAGCTAACACGGTTAATCTAATCCGAACCAAAATTATGTAGCCTTCGAGATCGACACATGCATCCACTAATCATTCCAGTCCACGTCGTCCGTGCAACCGCGCATGCGCATATGCCGCATGCAGCGCTAATGGGAGAAGATTCACACGCGCGTAAGGCGCTAGCTAGTTAAGTTAGGTACGTACGTATATACATGCCGATGTGCACACGTACGTACAAGCGTCACACGCGCGTACGGTTGTAGCTAGCTAATCTATCGCTAGCCAGTATATATACAATATAAACACACACATGTATACATATATGTACATATATACATGTAGATATACAGTATACACACACACACACGCTGCTTAATTACGACGTCGTCGGTGGTACGCACGTACTCATTTCGATTTGGAGCTAGGTGCGATAGATAATAATAATATTTCGAATGCATGCATATATATATGCATGCATGGTCCCGGCCGGCACGTACGGGGCGGTCTCTTTCTCTCCTTCTCCATGTCGCGCCGGAGTCGGCGACGTACGTACGAGCGGCCTACGTACGTGTGCATGTCCATTCTACGCGTGACTTGGACGTCGATCGCACGTACGAACCCAATCATGCGCGCCTACATCACTTGAATGGGTTCACACACACGCATGCATGGTGGATATTTATATCGATCATAATTCATAGGTACATGTCGATTTACGTGTGCTCTCTTCTTTTGTTTCCTCTGATCTTTGTTTGGGGCTCTCGTAATTTTTGAAGCCTTAGTGTCAATTTGGAACATAAAATTCCAAACTTTAAAATTTTGGATAGTTAAAACTTTTGAATGTTATGTGTCAAGAAAATTTAAAATTTAAAATATTTCTAATTCAAAATTCTGAAAATGCAGTCAACATTTTTTTGAATTGAATTCCATATTAATACTCAAGTTAAACATTTCAGAACTATCAATTTTGTTTTTTACGAATTCTTAAGGGTTTTGTATTTTTGTTTTTAATTTTTCAAACCTTTTTCAAGTGACTTGGATGTCCATCTCATTGAAAAACCGCTTGCATGACAGCTACCTCAGCAATAGAAAGTCAACTAGCTGCCACCTCATTGACCTAACAGATGTGGGACTACGGTGTAATTGTGTCAATTTTTAGGGGAAGAAAAGTAATTTTAAAGTTTATGGGGCTAAGTAAGATTTCGGTACATTTTTTGGAGACAACGGTGTAATTTACTCTTTCGAAAATATGGCATCAACTATTAAGGAGGACATCAAGCTCCTTATGTAATCATCCTAGTTTTTTGCCCTAAGCGGCTAGGCCTGGGCAGCCTCTGTGTCCGTTTTTGTAAATATTTTGTTCTCTCCCTAATATACAAACCAGATTCGCTCTGCTTCATTGAAAAAAATTAAAAATTTTAAGATTAAATATTAATTTAGTGAGTATACCGATAGTTTAATATATAGAGATGAATCTCACAAGAGAGTTGCCTGGGAAATTCTCACAAATAAGAAGAAAAAAGTTAGGCGCCCTCATATTCAATTGAAATCATCGAAAGTTTGGTGGGACACATGGGGGATTCATAAATAGGTAAATATTGCTCGAAATTTTGGAGGGGGCTAAGTCCCACCTTGGGGTGGAAGCAATCCAAGACTCCCACCCGGGCTCCAACAAACCTCCCTGCGTTGAAATACCGATGATTTTGTGTGAAATTTCTTTGAAACAATCCTTCAAATTAGAATCCTTCAATTTTGTTTTTAAAATTATTTTATCGGTCACGACCTGTATAACTAACGTGTCCTTTTAAAAATAAAATTATATATTTTCGCAGACACGACCTATGAAATAAAATAAGTATTAAACAGGGCGGCGGGAACTGCCGCCGGAGTCCGGACCGTCGGTAACAGAGGCACCTCCGTGACTATGCCTACGTGCACCTACACATCAGCTACTCATGTGTTGCTGGGAGGAAAGTAGTAGACTAGTAGTGTCCCTACTGTACAGTGGTGGGGATAAGATAACACAAAAAAAAACAAAAACTTGAAGCTAGCTAGCTAGGGTTCATGAGTGGCATCCATGGCGGTGGAGCCCGGACGTCCCGGAGGAGCGAGAGAGAAGAAGAGAGCCGGCCTGGCCGTGGCTGCGGGACCAGGTAGTCGATAGCCACTCCGAATGGTAGATAGATTCCCCGTTTGGTTGGGTTTTATTCCGTCAAAATTTGTTATTTTTTATGCAGGCTATTTATCGTAACATGTTGTAATAAATTTTTAGAATTTTTCTTGGGTTTTCTCTCAATGTTTTTTAAAAATATTTTATAAATAATTCTTTAACAATTTTTACATCTCTTTTTAAAAGTTACTCACTATAAACTTTTAACTCAACTCAATTGAATCAAACCGAACCGCGCGCGTACCAGAAAGGTCTATACATAGGCACAGGGGCCGACCCAGCATCAGGTCAGGTGGGGCTCGAGCCCCACCAACGCTGTCTATGACAGTAGAGCTCCACTAAACCTTTAGCTCAACCCAATTGAAACAAACCGAACCGCGCGCGTACCAGAAAGGTCTATACATAGGCAGGATCGACATAGGAGAGCGAGAGGGGAGGAGCAAAGCAACAAGTATGGATCGCCATCAAGCCCCTTGGAAAAAGAGGGGCGTGCAGCCGCACGCCATGCCTGGTGGCTGCATGGTCCCCCGGCGGCGGCGAGCTCGCCCGGCCCGCATGTACGACGTCGATCGCCGGCTGGCCACTGTAACAACAGCTGCGTGTGTAGGAGATGTGTTCCCAGCTGCCTGCACCCATGATCCACGCATGCCCATGCATGCATGCGATCTTTACTTACTTTGCGCTGCTGCATGCAGCGCAGATGCTACAGCACTGCCTGGCGCCTGGTCAGTAGTGATCCCTCTACCCCTCTACCTCTCTCTCTCTCTCTACGTGAAGAAGGTGAGAGGTGAGATGAGAGGGAGGAGGCCATGGCATGGCAGGGGGGAAGAGGTGCAGGCGCAGAGGTGGTCGCGCTGCATGCTGGGCGCAGTGGGCAGTGGCAGTGGGTGGGCGGGCAGGACGCGTCTCATCTGGGAAATCTTTTAATGCCGCACGCGGTGCGTGTAGTGTGTACCGTGCGGTGCGGGGCGCAGGCCTTGCGCCCTCCCTCGCGCAGGCCCACCCGCCAAAAGTCGCCGCACCGCACGGCCCCCACGCCAAACTAATCACCCTTCCTTAACCCCTCTCGTGCAATGCGGAGACTTCGGCCCCCTGCTTGCTTCGCTAGCTGCTGATTTTGTCTAGCCTGTACGTACATTAGTTAAATATAGTTAGCCATATGTTCTATGGCTAACAATTTTTATCGCCATGTGTTTAACTTGTCTAAGAGGATCTTTTCATACTTTTCTAAGTCGCATAGGAAAGTTATCTACACATTCTAGACATTAGTATAATATTACCTCCACATTCTAGCCATCCTTTAGGAATATTCACATTTCAGAGTAACTTTAAAGCATTTCTTCATCCGATAGCCCCTACCTATAAAAAGTCAAATGAACCATTGTTCTCTGCTGGGAAACTTCGAAGGTGGAAGAAAAATCTATTAAGGTGTTTAATCCGTTATGGTTGTTTAAAACTTCGGCCGTATTAGATATAAGCCACTCCTTAGTTCAAAATCATATTCCGTACGTATATATGTCACTGGAGTGGCATTTCTAAAACACAAAACCTAATTTCCCAACTTAAGAGTGGTATATATCAATCGAATAAACCCTTTAGAAGGATTCTTTAAGGATGGCTATAGTTCTCTTGGGAGGTGCAGTGCGTTCCCGGTCAAGGTCGGATAAAGCGTGGCGGGCCATGACAGCCGTCGCCACCTGCCCACGAGCGAGCGGATCACCCGAGGGACCTTCTCCCGGGCTTCGGGATAGCCCGGGAGGGACACGGTGTCGCACGGGTTTGACCTAGTTAAGCCCGGGGACGCTGCAAGCGAGTCAGGCGGCTTCGTTGGTACGGCCCAAAGCGGCCTGCCTGGTCCTCTGTTCGCGCCTTGGGTCGATACGAGATCGGCCTAAGGCCTGCTTCAAGGTGGGCCGTTTGTCAATCACCAACATCCCTGAAGCTCGATACCGGACTTGGGAGGTCCCTCAACTAACAAAACCGGACTTAAATAGTTCTTTGTCCCGGTATTGAGCTTTAAAACCGGACTTGGGAGGTCCCTAAAACCACTTGCTGACCGGGTCAAAGGACTATTTAAGTCCAGTTTTGTTAGTTGAGGGATCTCCCAAATCCAGTATTAAGCTTCAGAGACCAAAGTGGTCCAGCGGCTATAGTTGAGGGACCAAATTGATACGTTTTCCAACGTTAAATGAACAATTCTTCTCTGTTGGAGGTACTGGAGATGAGCTATCTAAACGCACGATTCTTACTTTCTATGACCCTTACTTTGAATTAAAGAAGCTTCGAAGGAAGAACGGAGGAATCCAATCAGAAGGTGGAAAAAAATTATATTAAGGTGTTTAATCCAATATGGTTGTTTAAAACTCTGGCCGTATTAGATATAAGCCACTCCTTGGTTCAAAAAATAGATTCCGTATGTATATATGTCACTGGAGAGGTATTGCTAAAACATAAAATCTAATTTCCCAACTTAGGAGTGGTATATATCAAATAAACCCTTTAGAAGGAGTCTTTAGGGACATGAAATTCTCCTCAGAATTTTGAGGATTAACTAGCGCAATCTTGAAATTCATCTTCTTGTGAGGCAATGGAACACACCTTTTCAATTATTCATATGTTTTTCTTTCGTACGGTATTCAAGGTTAAAACACTCAATCATGTGTTTTTATGTTATTCCCGTGTAATCGTGTGTTACCTATCACTTTCGCAATCGATGTTCTAGCTTACTTTCTCCTCTATTTATTTTGCTGGAAGACACGCCGAGCAATCCTAAACAGACTTTTACATGACTAAAAACAATCTAATGTCTTCGTTTTGCGTATAAAAAGAAGTTGGAAAAAAAAGAGACGCAAACAGACAATGCCACCTAGACCCCATTGAAGACCGCGAGATGCGAGCATGCAAGAAATCTAACGTGAAATTATTGCCCCTAGATATACGGGGCAGTTGTCTGCAACAACAATCAGATGGATACAAGCATCCATATACGCTAATAAGTAGGGGGCTTCACGTAGATTGGTGATAGGCTGTAACCCCATCCCCCTTTGGTACGACACCATGATCATGATGGTCGCCGCTCTGTTCATTTGTCACCCTCCGCCCCCCCAAGCCGAAAGATGGAAACAAAAGCAGATACGATACATTTGCCAGCCTTTCTCCCACAGCCCAAATCATAGGCAGCATGCACGCACTTTTCTGTGCCTGTGGCACCACATTTCCTTGCCGTTCAGAGCAGCATGATAAGATCCCATAGCCATGGCATGCAAGCAGACCAGGTACCTTCATTGGCTCCATGATTAAAGGGCATTGCGTCGGAGCTGAGCTGAGCTAAGCAGCATCCACAGGTCCAATGCGTTTCATTTCACTCACTCGTATGATGCCTTCCAATGCAGTGCAGTGGACAAGAAGAGGGGGCGGTTTGGCCCCAGTGTCTCTCTGCCAGGGTTAGATCCAATCCAATCACAAGCTTTTCTGCAAGCACAAGGCCAATGGAGAAGGGTCCCTGGCACTCAAGACGCATGCATAAGATGTGGAAAATGGGCGGTGGCCAAGTTCACAAGCACAGCACAATACCAAGGTTCAAGTCTACAACGGCAGAATGACTCCATCAAGTCTACAACGGCAACACGACTTCATCAAGTCTACAACGGCAAGCACTATTAGGATAGCGAAATGACAATTGACAGAGGCGGTAGTGAACAAACTCCCTAGGGTTTTACTCAAACCAATCTGTGCCTGGGAGAACGGCACTGGGTGTAACACCCGTATATCAGTCACTGTGGGCAGGAGACCCGTCAGCTGACCTAGAGCGAGATCCAGGGGGTGATCCTGAGGATTGTCTGGCTGACCTCCGGTGTGGAGGGGATCCATCGCTGTCAGCTGGTGGTGACCTCCTGTAAACATAAACCATCATTAACAGATTCACTATCAGATCAGAATGTTACACTACTGTATACAAGGCATTTCGTAAGACAGTCATATGTATATTCCAGACGTAATGCAGAGTAAGACAAAGATAAGAGTACCACCCATGGTCTAATAGTGACCTCAGCAATTCATTTATTTACTAAAATTTGGTCAAGTCTATAGTGCAGCATCCTGTAAGCCAGTTTCTTGAAATGGGTCTAAATAAACCACCACTCGTTTTAGTTAATAATAGTTGCAAAATTGAACATGTGTGACTGGCGAGTGTTGATAAAGGGGGCATGGTTTAAGGGATATATAACAAGAAGGTAATTAGATCTGGAGCTCCATAAGGAGATGTAGGTGCATGCAGTCCCAATGAAATAATACTAAAAACTTACTTCTCATCAGCATCCCCATCTCTACTGGCGGGAGAGTAGGATCTCTGCTTCTTGTCCTCATATTCTTTTGGCTGGCGCCTGGGGGAATTTGCACGATGTGACTCCTTTCTCCGTGGAGAGGCAGAATAGTCATCTCGCTGTCTTGGAGCAGGAGAATACGACCTAGTTTGAAAGAGAAAAAAAAACATTGCAGTAAGTATGATGGATTCATGGATCAAAGGTGAGTAGTTTCAAATGACATTCAACTGAAAGTAAACATAAACTTTATTGGCCTACCTGGACCGAGGACGGCCTCGATAGCGGGGGGACCGAGAATGGGAGCGGGAACGAGACCTCCCTGTATGAAGTGGATAGGCAATCAGCAATTTGTTACTGCAACGAACAGAATTTGCAGAGTTTTTGAAATATTACGGTCACCAAAAAGATGAAACACTTTAAAATGGAAATTTCCTAATAACTGCAGATTTCACCTTGATGGTGCTATTCTGAAATCTTAACAAGTCGATCATGCAAACCGCAGAAGGAAGGAACTTGTACACAGCAGGGTCTTATATATCAGCAGCAGCTAGTTAATTCATTGGTAGAGGTGCACATATATATTTCTTGACCTATAAGCACAACTGATTGAGCCTCTCTAAAAACATGACTTTTCATATGGGAGGTACCCAAAAATTGTACTAGTTAAGAGAATTGCAAATGCAAACTCAATGAAGAATTTATCAATTTAATGATCTATAGCATATTATTAGTCATGCGCATAAAAAATATTAAAGCTAAGAGAAAATCAATAGTTTTCTGACAGATAACACACTGCCAAGCTGGAGAGCTAATGCGCTCTTTTCCACAGTAGAGGGCAGTGTGCATGTAGAATAGAAAACAAAGGGGAGAATAAGTATGAAGACCTCAACATTCTGTTTACTTACAAGGTCTAAATAGAAATAAACAGCTTAGGCCTTGTTCTTTTCAACTTAAAATAAATTAAAAGTTAGCTTGTCATTTTTTACAGGCCAAACGATGTGGTGCTTTGTAGTTATTTTTATGAGGTTTAAAATGATTATCCTCATAGTTTCTAAAATAATTTTTTCATAAATTTTTGGACTCTCCAAAGCCTCTCTCAAGGGATCACAACTTTTTAAGATTAAAAGTTTCAGCAACTTTCAGCTAAAAAGAACAAGGCCATAAACTTCCTATCCCACTAATGATGAACTAGTGATGTAACAAATTACCATAATAGGTGGAACGGCGACCTTCATGACCAGAATACCCCCTGAAAGCAACCACACAAATTGACTCCATGAGAGCAGAGAAGAAAGGATAGGCAAAATATTCACAACAATAATGGGAATAACAATACCTGACTCTAGCTCTACTGCGCATTTCCTCTGGCCTTTTCCGTGACTCAGCAGCAAGAACTACAGTTATCTCTCGGCCAAAAATTACCTGGCGATTCATGTGATATTGGGCCTCAGAGGCATCATAAGGATCAACAAACTCCACAAAGGCAAACCCTCGTGGCTCCCTGTATATGCCAATTTCATTAGACAGCAGTAAAGAAAAAAGGATGAAATAACAAACAAATAAGAGGGTATAGGGTGTTCATAAATAGTGTGTGTGACAGCCAAGTTACCATCACAGTTCAAACTTCAGTGTACCCTCTATGGTTCTTGGTGAAGCACAGTCAACAACTTACTAACATTTCCATCAAAAGGGTAGGAAGTGTTGTAAAAAGCAGTTAGATGTCCAGGCTCTAGTATCCGAATTTCTTGTATAATATCTTGTATAACAACTAAGTGTGGTGATCCTCGTAAAGAGCATCTTCGTAAAATCATTCGCTTCAAGTTCCCCATGTTTGAAAAGTCATGAAAGTACTTGAAATCAACTTTGCTCCGTTTTATCTTCTCATGGACCACCCAGTACAACCCTCTTATCTTCTCTTCGTGAATTTAATTTTCTCAATGAATATAATCTTGTCTTCATAGAAGAACTTCATTCGGACAAGACTCTATCTTGCCAAGTAAATGAATTGTTAGGAATATTACAGAGCATTCTTGAACAAATCAAGGGCTTGTATTTACTTCAAATAAATACAACCCTAAGAATCATCTCTGGAAAACAAAAGTAACTCACAAAAGGGCATGGATGATGAGTTTAAGAAAGCAAAATTAATTTTTGCACATTAGTGCATTACTTGTGCCGGAAATTGATTACGATGTATATCGACAGAATAAAAATTATTTGCAAATTTACATGGAGCCTAAATGCAAAACTGGTAGATCAAGTTCACACTAAACATGGAATCTGGAAGATGTTCTCAAATATTGTAGTAGCAAGCAAAGGTTATGATATCGATGTTTGTGCTGGAACGTGTTTTCATAGCTGAAGCCTGGAACAGGAAGATGGAAGCGCCATCAGAGCCGACATCGCCTTGATAATTGACAGCATGACGCTACCGGACGGTTGTTGGCGGCAGCACCCAAAAGGAGTGTTCGCAGCACAAAAGATATGTGCCCTTTTCTGTTATTCCTCTTGCTTCAATAGATGTATACAGACTCGTAACCTTCCAGACCACTTCCTGACAACCTTCTAAACACCCTCCCTGAATTTAGGCTAAAACTCTACCAAAAGAATAAACAGCCCCGAGTTGACTCCTCAGATAACCCAAGCATGACTTAACCCCTAAGATATCCCATCAGCACCTCTAGCCAGGCTGCGGCCCAGCTATCACCTGCTGGTCGCCCTGCTGTGCCTCTTCTGGCAGTAGTAAATACAGTAAAGCGTAACAGGTTACATTTCTGGTTTAATCCATAACTTCACAAAAGTTTCTAAGCTTACACAGAGGCGACACAGATAAGCATTCCAATTATCTGTGTTTTCCATCATTATAGTAAAAAACCAAACAAACACCCAGCAATTGAAAAAAAAGTGACTTAGAAACATCTAATAGACATACCCGCTGTAATAGTCCTTCGGCAGGTAAACATCCCTAACAGGACCAAACCTTTCAAAATGAGCTCGAAGATCCTCCGACCTGAGGTAAAGAAAACCAAATTGAATAAGTCAATAACTTGTAAAATAAAATATTTCCCTCATGAAAAATGACATTGCAACAAGAAAATGGTACTCACGCCATAGTTTATGTACCTGCAGCTTAATGGGATGTTGCGGACCAAAAGACTTCCAGAACCCTGGTCCTTCCGTCCTCCATATCCCCTCCTAGGGGGGCTTCTTCCTCTGCCACCATATCCCCTCCTTGGGGGGCTACGATATGGGGGGCTGTACCTCCTCATCGTTTACCTGTAATGGAATAAAGTTCGTAGTTTTATCTGTAATTAAATAAAGATACATTAAATATTAATGACATAAGACAGATGCACCTAAACAAGAAAATCTAGTGGACTTATCATCATATGGTTAAACTAAGATTTGATTTACGATGTCAGCTGAATTTTCGAGAACAGGGCCTTATATTCTGCTACTTTGGACTTCCCACCATACCTACCACCTAGAAAAATAGGGAAAGGGTCCAGAGTACGGTAAAAGCACATAGAGAGAAGCCTAGTAAAGCCTCTCAAGCATGGGCCAATGTTACGATTCATGTAAACATGGCCACTAATATGACAAGCTTGAGAAAATAATTCTATAAATTAAATTTTGCATAATCCAATAAAACATGTGATTTGTTGAGTTAGCAGTTTATGCCCAGTTCATCAAATAGGTCTGAAAGACACAAATAGAAACACCTCACCAAAAGTTTATAATTGCAGGCACTAAAATGAAATGAAAGCTCTTCTGTTTTCACCAAACAATTCAAACTTTGGACGCAGTTTTAGGTAACATCTAAAAATTAAGTAGCTTTGTTATCTCGGCTTGTTTGGTTGGTTACCATGGACTACCAAAAGGCATGTTTTGGTGGCCAACAAATTAGTGGCCATGCCAAAGGCATGTTTTGACAAGAAAATAAGTCTATGACAAGTGGGTCATTGGGTCCCACAGGTAAGAAAGTGTGGCATGACTAAACTATGGCACTCAACCAAACAAGTGTCACAAGTGCCACAAAATGTTTACCACGGAATGTATTTTAGCAAGTCATTTTACAACCATAATCACCAAGTCGACAATATGCATGCAAAAATAAGATCAATTCATTTTTAAAATAAATATGGAACCGAACATTATTACAAAATTATATTAATAGTTTAATTCCACTTATGGACTTATAATAAATCCTTGCATGTTCTACAAGCATTAACATTCTGCTAAACACATTGAATTGTTTTATGCATATTCTCTGCTGTAATCATCATTGCATGTTTTTTCCTTTTGATCTGTAGGTTTGGACAATACTTCTGCGACAATTGCAGACACTAATAAAAGCTCGGCTCCAATGATAGCTCTTAGACCTTGTTCTTTTCAGCGTAAAGTTGAGTTAAGTTGAGTTTTACTGTAGCAAAATTTGTTATTTTTATATAGCCTATATGTTGTAATAAATTGTAGCAATTTTTTCAAAACTTTTAGTGTTCATATCAAAGATCTTAAAACTATTTTTAATTATTTTTTCAGTCTCTTAAACCCTTCTTCGAGGACTCCCGACTTTTGCTACAGTAAAACCCAACTTTACGCAACACTGAAAAGAACAGGGCCTTACCAAATAATTCAGACTCTAGGCATAGTTTTAGGTAACATCTAAGAATTAAGTAATTTGTTATCTCGACATGTTTGGTTCATGTCTAAGTTCAACTAATTCAGTTAAAAAGAAATTCAATATTGGCATGATAACAACAGTAACATTGCTGGAATAATTATTTGCAGAAAATCCTAACTTCAAGAGCTTGTAGATATGGCTTCGAGAAGCAGGCCAGCTTAGTTTCCAGATTTTTGAGAGCTTTCATTAGCAGCCACAAGATTCTATGAAATAAGGGGATCAGTAAACTGAAACATTTGGCTTTCGCAAACGGCCCTACTTATATCTCAAGCTGTTATTTCATAGAACAACTATGCTTTGCATATAAGACGAGATATCTAGAAATAAGTGAATGAAACAATCAATGGAAATAAGTTTTTTAAGAAAACAAATTCCACTACATCACAAACAACTCTCCCATATATCAATCTAGTAATTAAAAAGCCTCTTCTGGCGGTGAGTGATGAATGGTGCGCCACTCATCCTCACCATCGAATCAGGCATCCACGCTCTATGACCTCCCATCTCTGGGTAGCCCCCATCCCCACCATCCCTTCACCCAATCCAGCGCCGCACCCGTCAGCCTCCCACGACCATCGCCCCCGCCCCAAATCCCACCATCTCCGCTATCTCGCGTCTCCGCCGCATGACCGCTGGCGGCTTCGCTGCCTCCGACACATGCGCCCTACCGCTGCCGCAGAGACCATCGCTGGTCAGATCTAGCCCCGCACCGCCGGATCCGCCGCACCTCCTCTGCCCACGTGTGCACGGTCTTCCCTGTTCGACTCCCTCCGGTGTCGCTGCGGCCGGCCGGATCCGATCAAGGTGAGGAAGGATACCGCGCATCGCCGCCATACAGGGGAGGGGAAGGAAGGAACCTGCTCTATGGAAGAGGAAGCCGGACGGCGCCGCGGCGTATGGAGGGAAAAGGAGGAGGGGACCGAGAGAGGGGGAGAGGGAAGGAGGAGCCACCCACCCGGAGAAGAGCTCGGTGCCGCCGCCGCCTCCTCGCACGAGCTTGAGGTCGCCCTCACGCCGCCGCGCGCTGGTGGGAGAGGGAGCGACCGGGAATGGGGATTAGACCGAGATAGGGGGAGGGGAGGCCGGGAGGGTGATAATAGCCAGCCGGCCCGGCCCGGCCCGTTGCGAACATGTCTAATCTGCACGGTTGACCCAAAAAAAAATGTTTTCAAAAATCAACAAAAAAATATTTGTTCAAAAAAAATAATAGAATAATAAAAGGTATATACCGTGGATTGAATAAGTAAACTATATTTCATTAAAAAAAATATATATATATATATAGGATATAAAATCAACAAAAAAATATTTGTTAAAAAAATCAAAAAAATTAATAGAATAATAAAAGCTATATACCGTGGATTGAATAAGTAAACTATATTTCACTAAAAAAAATTATATATACATGCATATAGTTACATATATATGACTTATTAATATTCTACTGCACTGATCCCAATTTTGCTACGGTCATCGAGCACATTAACCCAAAGTCCCAAACACGGTTCATTTGAACAAACTGTCGTGTATTCTGCACTGGGGTGTGCTTCCGCATTGCTGCCATGTGGGACCAGAGTCCCATCAGGGAGTACCCCATAGTTAGTTACTTCGGACCTAAGGCGGGTCCCAAATAAAGTAAAGATTCAAAACTATTTGTACAGAACGCGTGGCGTTCGGCGCACAGGCGGGCGACCAGGCCCCAAACACGGGGCAGCCAGGACATGTGGCGTCTGGCGAGTTGGTGGGCGACCAGGCCCTAGGCCCGGGGCGGCCAGGGCATGTGGTGCACGACGAGCAGATGGATGGGCGTACACGCAGGGGCAGCAGGGGGTGCACAGTCCTCACTGTCAGAGATACAGGACGAAGGTGTAAGGAAGCTTGCTTGCTAAGGATTTCTCCGGGATACACCGAATCCGGATCATTCAATGCGACGGTACTGGTCTGGCGGAGTTGGCGGGGGCCTGACGGCATGATTGCCCCGCTCAGCTAGTGATGTTAGCTACACTGTGGCCGTCTCCGTAGCCGCCCCTTTCGCGCCTGCTACAGTGTGACAGAAAAAGGTGCTTGGGGGTAGGCAGGGCGCTCTGTCCTATCCATCATGTCCCGTTATCAGGGCAGGGGCAAGAGAGGGGGCGAAGACTAGCACCAGAGGAATGATGGCTACAGTGGCAGAATCATTTAATGCACCCTGTGTTGAACATTGTAACCGCGCCATCTCGAGTATATAAGGGCTGGGGGTGCGTCTGTAGAGGTGGTTGGGTTCCTTCTGCTTGGGAGGACGATCCTGAGATAGGGCTATTACCCGATCAGGGGCCTGGATCTAGGTAAACCTTAGTGTTCTCGTGTTCTTGCGCCGAAGAGAGACAAGAGGAGTGAGCTAGTTGTGCACACCCCCACTGCTGAACAACCGGATTAGATTTCGAAAAAACCTGTCAGATGAAGTACGCCGACACAAACTGAGTCGACTCGGCCTAGAGTAGGTTTGGTCGAGTCAACCTAGAGTGCTACCAAATAGGGTTTTGTGGTGGAGGTGGCCCGAAGATCAAGGTAGTTTCTTTTTAAAAAGCGGATTCCCCCCTCTCGTTATAGAAATCCTCCACGGCTTCTATATCATCAAAAGTCATGCCAACAATAGGCTTGATCCCATCATCACACTGAGGAGTATATGATGAACACTGCAAAAAGAGAGGCATCGTCACACTGAGGCGTATTATCCCATCAACACAAGGGTCTAATGATTACAAATTAGGGAGAAAAGAGAGACTTAGTACTACTTACAAAAAGAGGCATCGTAGATTTTTTCTTTGGTGTACTAAATCCATCAAAAACTTGAGGGACTGCTTCTGTTCTAATGCTTGTGGAGGGCATTGCATTCGTGATCGCCATCACACCCTCAGTGCTAGGCAGCAACTCGGTATCTAGACCATCGGTTGTAGGCAGCAGGTGTGTTACCGTAAGGTGAATAGCTTGGGCGTCCTCATTCGCACCGGCAGAGGAAGCTGTCCTGGGCGACGATAGTGGACGCGTCATGGGGGCGGCGGTGTCGTCCTGGGCAGCGATGGCAAAGGAGGAGCCCGATCGCGTCATGGGGGTGGCGGTGTTGTCCTGGGCAGCAACGGCAAAGGAGGAGCCCGATGAAACCTTCGGGCTCCGACGGAGGAACCTGCCCACTACGGCTTCATGGGCGGAGGCAACGTCATGGGGATCGACGTCGGAGGAAGGCGACGTGAGCAGCGCAGCGAGGGAAGAGGAATCACAAGGATTTGGGGGAGGACGTAGGGTTCCAGGCGGTGTCCTGTGCGCCTCTGCGGGGGGCAAAACGAAAATGTACAGGGCGGAGGAGGAGGTGCGTCGGATCTGCATCGTGTGTCTCTGGTTGCCTCTTTTGCACAGGTGCACCACAGTGCACCACAGGTGAGTTTGCACAGGATACGGACTCCTATTTAAAACCTTGGTTATGTATCGCCAATGATTTCAACAATGTATGGAACTCAGATGGTAGTAATCCACGGCATTAATTGGAGCTTAAAAAATTGAGGCGTATCAGGTGTTTCAAAGGAGCCTTTGACGATAGGCCAGACAGTTCACGAAAGCATGCAAAACCATTTAACACGAAGGTAATACTTTTAACTTCCATCACAGCAAGAAAACTCTCTCAGGTGAGCAGTTACACATCACGATCTACAGTTCTACACTAAGAACAGGTCTGACGACAGTGCTGACGAAAATGTCGACAGAGAAGAATGAAACAGTGGGTTTACTGGATTTCCCATCTAAGTCCTCTCTAGATGGCCATTAGTTCACCATACCTGTTGCGCATCATGATGATGGATCCAGCAAATAGGCCGCTAGCCTTTAACACCTTCTATAAAGGTAAAAACAAAGTAAGTTAGTTTTTGCTAGCAACACCAGTAGGTTCATCTACCAGCAACAGGTGTTGCTCTAACGGCAAGGTTGGCTGGATATCAGTAGAAACTATGATTAGCATATTTGAACCAATCAAGGGTCCAATACAATTTCAAGATTAATGCCTGGAATTGAGGACCATAACATATGTTGAACAAAACATATGAGCTGGGCATCTAACAAAAGGTAAATGGAGAAGTAAATGGTAAATGCACGAGAACTCTCAAATGCTTTTTTTTTATTTCCATAATATAGGGGTTTCCTCGATGACCAAAGATAACACAGGACATAAAAAACATCACAAATGTTCAATTGTCAGGCATAATTTACAGTTTTAAGTTTGGATTAATCATCTTGAAGGTTTAACCCCCCAAGCACAACTCAACTGGGATAAACCAACAAAAAGATTCAATGCCAGCCATAATTTCAAAGTAGAATCCAAAGGATTGCTGAAAGAACAATTTAAACCAGTTTTTTTTAGTCATTTGAGACAACTCATTAACAGAGGAAAACAATGGTATAACTGTATAAGCATATGAATCTATCTACAAGGAGCCAAAGACAAAACGCCAGATATGCAGCTGTGTATACAACGACCTAACGAGGTAGAAGTCATTACTAGTTTACTACTAGGTGACATAACAAACGGAGAATGTAACATTACACATAGCCAGCCAGGTAGCTAGAATGATGGCAAGCCCAGAAATGCATTAAGGGTTAATACCAAGATAGTCCCCCAACAATAAAACTCCGTGAGGGCAACACTACGAGTTAATTAGGGCATGTCAAATGCTAGGACTATCCCATCACTATTCATACACTAATTCAATCATTACCCTACTTTTTCCTACATTTTCCCCTCTTATATTTTAATCCCAACCATAGTGCTACAATGTTGGGTTTACCAAATGGGCAACAAAAGGGTTTACCATTGGTTATGCCCTTAGTCACCCCCGCTGACATCTTGCACAACCTAATCAAGCATTCAAGCTGGTCGAAGCACAGTCTAACACATTGATCCGTTACTTAAATTTTTAGTTACCATACAGCCGACAACAATGTAGACAACCAAATAAAAAATTCAAAACAAAAAAGTGAGATGACTCCAAAGTAGCCGCCCCAAGCCAACATTACCCTCTTATGAAGAGGATTTTGCAAAAGATTGTTTACTCTATGGTTTGCTCGAGAATGACGCATACTATGGGGGAAACCCCCAGCTACAGGTGCCACCAGAGCTCCAAGCACGAGACTATTTTTTGGTAAAGAGTGAAACATGGTGGATCCCGATCATTTCATGTGAAGAGCAGAACAAGACGGATCATAATCCTACAACATTAACGACCCAGAAGAAAAGAGATAAATTTCACCACCGATCCGCCATCATTAGTTCATTACCATCCTAAATCACACAGCCCCAGTACTACGATCAATCACGGGATCTTTCTTCCGCTAACGAACACGGCCGGCCGATCCTGATACCATGGCAGCGACGCGAGAACAGCATCGCAGCATACAATTTAAATGGGTACGGTAGACGAGGGAGGTAGGCGGCAAGGGGAGGCACTGACGAGGTTGAACGCCAACTTCTCCTCGTTGTTGAACTGCGAGTCCCAGAGCGCCCTCAGCATCCGCAGTGCCTCCGCCGCCGTCGACATCGATATCCCTGCTTCGCCGTCTCCGGCGAGTTCTTCCTCTGTGGGTTTAGTGCTAGGGTTTTTAGTTGAGCCCACCCATTCGACGCCACCCTTTAGAAATCATAATTTTTTATATTTGTTTTTATTCGTTTATACAAAATTATATGGCGGATTGAAATTTAGACGCAAATAGGCCCCGGTCGCACTTTGAATTAACGATAGGGTCCCGGTCGCACTCTCAACGCACGACAGATTGATGAGAATACGGGTTGCAGGAGGATGCTGGGCCATCGCACTTTGAGTGTGCGACAAGCTCTCGCGCTACAGTAAACGCTACAGTAAACTATGCAAGTTTGAACTTCTTATATCTATTAACGTTTCATACCATATCCAATTCTTATATCTCCTGCAACCCGTATTCTCATCAACCTGTGGTGCGTTGAGAGTGCGATCGGGACCCTGTCGTTAATTCAAAGTGCGACCGGGGTCTATTTGTGTCTAAATTTCAATCCACCATATAATTTTGTATAAACGAATAAAAATAAATATAAAAAAATTAAAATTTCCCACTGGACCTATTGGGCTTCTTTTATTCTAGCACAAATAAAAGTAGGAGAAATGTGCGAGCCCATTTGGCTTTATTGTGGCCCAAAAGGGGGTAAAAAAGACAATATGGGCTTCTTGGCTCTTGGAACAAAAATAAGTACGACTCCGCTGGGGATCGAACCCAGAATCTCTGGTTCCGTAGACCAGCGCCTTATCCATTGGGCCACGGAGTCAGTTGATACAAACGGTCGGACAACAAGTTATAGGCCTTGTTAGTTTTAGCGTAACAAATTTGTAGTCCTTTCGAAAAACGTTTTAAAGAGCTCAAAAGATTAGAAAAAAATTATTTCAGAAGCTTTAAGAAGAACTTTTTAAAACCTCACAAAAAAGAATACAAAATATTGCATCATTTGTCTTAAAAAATTTAATTTAATTTAATTTAACCTGAAACAAACAAGGCAATAGATAAACTACAAAACTTTTTTTTTATTCGGACGCAAATCCGACATGGGATTCCCGTCCATTTGACGGACGCCACGTGTCCGTGGTCGGATCAGGCCAGCCACACATCATCATCTGGCATCTCCGCGAGAGAAGCCCAGAGCCATAGGGGAGGGAATCCATGGACGCGGGGAGAGCGGTGGCAATGGCGTCGCTCTCGCCGGCCACCATCGCCGCGACCAGGATCACGCCAGGCGGCGGAAGGAGAGCTCACCTTCTTCCCAGGGTCACCGCCATGGCCACGCAGAGCGCGAAGCCCGCCTCCGGGACGAGGAGATCGGTAAGCACTTCGCCGCCACGCCTTCCCGCGCTTCTTTCTTTGTTTCTTTCGGCGTGCATCTAACCTCTAAACCCGATCGATCGGCGCGCGTTCGCGCGCGGGGCAGGGCACGACGGTGTTCCCGCAGGGAAAGCAGGGCCCGCGGCCGGCGGGGAGCGGCAGGGCGGCGCCGCCGGTGAAGCTGCTGACGAACGTGGAGAAGCTGCGGCTGCTGACCAAGGCGGAGAAGGCCGGCCTGCTGTCCGCCGCCGAGCGCGCCGGGCTGTCGCTGTCGGCGGTGGAGCGGCTCGGGCTGCTCTCCAAGGCGGAGGAGCTGGAGGTGCTGTCGGCGGCCACCGACCCCGGCACGCCCGGCGCGCTGCTCGGCCTCGCGCTCCTGCTGCTCGCCGCCGGCCCCGCCGTCGTCTACCTCGTCCCCGAGGAGTACCCCTGGCAGGTGGCCGTCCAGGCCGTCGTCGCGCTCCTCAGCGTCGTCGGCGGCTCCGCCGCCTTCGCCGCCTCCAGCTTCGTTTCCAGGCTCCAGAGCTCGTCAAGCTGAACGTCTGAACCACGAGCGCCGCCGCGGTGGAATCATCAATCATGTGCCGCTACTTGCTAGTTGCTACTCCTTGCCATTTGTGTATAATGAAGCAAATCAACGCGTGCATTACCATGGTCTAGCATCTTAATTTTGCGTAGATGTCATCCACTTATGACTTATGTAACGATGGATAATGGATTGATACGATAAGATGCATCAGTCGCTGTGAGAAGGATGCTTGTTTCATCTTTGTGTGTGCAATGACAGAGGGGTCTGGTGTCACTTGCGTTTTCTGCGGCGAGCATCGTACATCATGTAAAATCCAACTACATATTGGTCTTGTTGATTACTAAATATGTACCTAACGTTTTTGAGCCAATATTATTTGTGGCAGTAAATTTGCAGGGAAGAATGATATTCAATACTACCTCTGTTTGCTTATTTGACGCATTTGACTTTTAGACACGCCTTTGATAAATCATTCAAAATTTTAGTGCAAACATGCAAAAATATAAATCATTCTTAAAATGTCATTAATGGTAAAACAAATCACAACAAAATAAATGATATTTATATAATTTTTTTAATAAGACGAATGGTCAAAGACATGTCTAAAAGTTAAAAGCGTCAAACAAAAAAGAACGGAGGGGATATGAAACAAATAAAGAAACTTCCACGCATTTTTAATTGTGTAAAATGCATTAGAAGGAAGAAAGGTTGGCACAACTAGTTAGCGACCAAGACATTGCATGTGATACTCGCACCTCTTACAATCTAGCTACATGATACTGTGTCTTTTTTCTATCTAGGACTTTTTATGTGTTGAAGATGCCACTAAAAATTATGAAATATTATATATACCATTAACTGTGAACATTGACTACACAAATGCCAATGTGAAGTTTTTTTTACAAGGATCCCAACAAGGTCGAGGACAAGCGGCCGCAGAGCTCGTGGATCCTGGTGAGGCGAGCAGCAGCTCGGGGCAGCAGGAGGTGGGCTATTGGAGTTGGGAGAGTTGGGTAGAAGGAGGAAGGAGGAAGAAGGTAGAGGACGACTATGTAATGCGTGTTCTATTCGTCAAAATGTATTTTTAGGATGTACTTTGAGTTCGAATACATTGAAAAACTTACAAAATGGCATGTGTTGAAATAGATTGCTATTGATAACGGCACCCATAATATATTTTACTTTTTACTGGTATTTTGAGATTTCGCTACTTAATAATGGCACCCATATAAAAAATTTCTATCTAATGTGGCATGAATAATTATTCAAGCAGTTGTGCCCCATACCAACTTAGCATGTTACCAATAGTCAAGAGACTATTTTATGGATAACTTATTGGACTTATTCTTTATTCTGTTTCCTTATATTTGTTTAAAATAAAGATGATCTGGCTTTTTAAATCTTCTTTTTTTTATCTCGAATACATGTCTAAAAGCTCTAAAAATAAGTCAAACAAAGAGGAACGACTATCAGAACCACCTAAAAAACTGTCAAAATTAAAAGATAAATACACACAAGTATCTTATTTATCCGGAGTATGTAGTAATTTTATAGACAAACTTGTTTTTCTCCATGCTCTCTACTCAACTACAGAACTACACACAACTCAAATCTTTATGGACATCAACCTCATCCACGTTATCTTTTATACTACTCCTTCCGTTCTTTTCTGTTTGACGTCTTTAATTTTTTGACAAGTCTTTTATCATTCGTATTATTCATTTTTTTAAAATATCATTTATTTTGTTGTGATTTATTTTATCAATAGATATACTTTAAACATGACTTTTTTTTCATCTTTGTATTAAAATTTTGAATAAGAGGAATTGCCAAAGACTTGTCAAAAAGTTAAAGGCGTCAAATAAAAAAACGGGAGGAGTACTATTCCCCAAACATAAATATTCTCTCTCTAAAATTCGAAATGTTGCTGCAAAAACTCCCAAGCTAAACACCGTGCGAGTGTGAGAGTGTGCGCCCACCTTCGCGCCACTGACGAGTAGGACCGAGAGAAGCCAGCGATGTGCGGCATAGCCCTCGTCCTCTCCGGCGACCACCGAGTCGTCGCGCCGTCCGCCGTCGCTTCCGAATTCCGGCTCTCCGACGAGGTACTGTTTCTAGACCCTCCATGCCTGATGATCAGTACAGATAACACATCGAATCCGGTGTGATCCCCAAACCCTAAACCCTAATCGAGCTAACTTGAGCTGTGGCTGCGCATGCTGACGCAGGGGAAGGGCGTGTCGGTGGATGAGCTCAAGGAGGCCCTGCGGAGGCGAGGCCCTGATAGCCTCGGCTGCGAAAGGCTCCGACTTTGCTCGGACGGCACGATTCTAGGTAGCTGGTGGCTTCCTAAAATGCTTGTGAATTTCGGCTGTTTTGGCCATTTCTTATGGAGATTGTTGTCTTGTGTGCTTCAGGGGGTGATGGTTGTCATGGGGATGAGGCTGGTGCGGGTGCCGTGGAGCTGTGCTTCATCGGCGCAACCCTGCAGCTCAGGGGATCTGAGCCGGTTTTGCAGCCCCTTGTGGCCCAATCAGGAAATGTCCTAGTATATAATGGTATTGCTGCTGACCTTGATATAATGTCTCCCTCTCTTTATTTACAAATTGACTACTGATGTCGTTTGATGTGCTATATATGCTTTTCTGATGTGTGCAGCTAGACCTTTCAAACTTTGGAAATGCTTATGATGTTCTGTAGTAGCAAATAAGATGCTCCACAGTATACAAGTTGTATATTTTGGCCATTCGTCTTATGAACTAGTTTGTCGATCTTAAATTATGGAGTAAACCCTTTTAAAGGATACACATGCATTTGACTTCCATACTCCGGGAATGATTATGAGGATTCTGTAGAAACCATTTATGACTGAATAATTGCATTTTTTTGTTGCTTTCATCGAAGTAACTTATATTTTCATTATAAGGTGAAATATATGGAGGAATTCATGTTGCCGATGATCAGAATGACACTCAGTCACTTCTGTCTTCACTGGAATTTTCTTGTTGCTGTGACTGTCATGTTCTTGATAGGGTTGAAGCATGCCTTTGTTGTGGGTGTGTAGGGAAATCAGTTCCACATATCCTTTCAACAGTTAAAGGCCCATGGGCATTAATATACTGGCAGGCAGGTAATTGTGATTTTTGTCCTGTCTGTGCTCCCTGTTGTAGTTCAGCTTTCTAACATCCAAGCCACCTTGAACTTCTAGACAAACTCAAAAACTATTTGGTTCGCTCGGGATGCATTTGGAAGAAGAAGCCTCTTGGTACACTGGCCCACACCTGATGATTCTCGCTTTATATTATCATCAGTATCACCCCCTTCATTTTCACAGAATGCCTCTGGTAATGCATGCTTAATTTTGTGTCTGTTTTATAAATGATTTTTACATCTATTGTTCCTTTTCAAAATTGAAAAAACACATTTGAGGGGAGCTACGATCTTGTCTGCGCTAATGTTCCAGATTCTGCACATGATTTGGGTTGTGATAATTCATTAATTCAATAATTCCTATATAATCAGTCAATTCCTATCTCAAATGTTTAGTTTTCTTCATTCCTGCAGTGTCAACAGTTAATGGTTTGGCGCCAGGAGCAGACCCTGATTTTTCTGACTATACGAATGTTAGTTACTGGGAAGAACTTCCTTGTGGGATATACAGCATCCAATTGAAACACCTTGAAAAAAGTGACATGCTCAGGAAAGAAGAATGCTGTGTTGAAGTTAGGAAACATGACTGGATGGATTCTTCATTGCATAAATTGATTCGATGGGAGAGGAAATCTATAGTTCCTAGTGTGGAGGACTTAACACAACCAAGCAATTTTGTCGACAAAGGGAGCCATCACCTATATCAAAGCTTCAGAAATTCAAAAGAAGGTGATGAAAACACTGGTAATGGAGTGATTGTGCGAGATCTTCCATCCGATATCAGTTTATCTCCAGCAAATTGCATGACACAGCCAGGTGCTGGAAATTCTTACTCCTGAAGTTTCTTGAAATATTTCATCACTGGAAAGTTGTTAATACTGATACTTACTGCAATATTGTCATTCAGCATACCGAGTGTTGATTGCATTACACGAATCTGTAATGTTGCGAACTAATGTGAACAGACTCTTTCAGGTGACTGAGCAGTGCCCACTGGCCAACTCTTAACTGCTTTTCTTTTGTATTTTTATCTTTTTTAAACAACCACGGTAGCATAAGTAAATGACTTAAGAATTCCTTTCATTGAAAACAATTATGCATTTCCTCGTTTGTTCATGTTGCATTTCATGTTAGTGAGTCTATCCAGTTATACTGATAGTCCTTCATTTTGGGCAGGGTGATCTGAATAAACTTACGGATGAGGAGTTAGCTCCAATAGCAATCCTCTTTTCTGGTGGCTTGGACTCCATGATACTTGCAGCACTGTTAGACCGGTGCCTTGATTCCAAATGTAAGTTCAAGGGTTGCTTTATTACTCCATATTCAAAGTTATCGACCTTTTGATATAACAGGGCAAAAAGGTTATGTACTTCATGCCACTTCATGAAGTTGGACATGTGATGATGAGAAGAAAACTGATTAAGGTTCTGAACAGGGATGATTGATTTGTTGAACGTAAGTTTTGATGGGCAGCTTGCTCCAGATAGAGTTTCTGCACTTGCTGGACTGAAGGAGCTTCAGAGAGTTTGCCCGCTCCGGAGGTGACTTGACTTCTCTGAAATTTTCATGCCTTGGCTCTTACGGCTTATATTTGGTACTGTGTACAGTTGATTTTCCCATGATGTTGATCTGCACATATCAATTGCACAGGAAGACGTACTGTACACCCCATCATGTTTCTGTTCAGAATGAATTCTGGACTCACTTTTTGACACTTACTGTAGCCTAGCTAGTTCTTTGTCTGCTACGATGTTTCCTTTGCAAGCCTTTTTGCCAGTGTACAATCAATTTGCTTCAATGAAAATCGTTCTATTTCCTGTCTCATTTTATTTTTATGCTTTCCTAGTTACTCATCCATTTTTGGGTCTCACTTCAGCTGTAAATTTTGTGCTGTTTTGATTGAAGTGATTGATTTGTTGTCTTTTTGTTTGCATCTTTCATTTTTCTTTCTTTTGCATTTTGTTAGCTTGTTACCTTGCTAGCAGGTAGGAACCATTAAGTTCATGCAGTGTTATATTATAAGTAAACAAGTTTGTACAGGACAGGCTGAGTAATGCTAAATGAAGTTTTCAATATCATATGATGCTTTAATATTTGCAGATGGCGTCTTGTTGAGATTGACACCACTTTGACCAACTTGAAAGGGGAAAGTGAACACGTGATGTCGCTGATACACCCTTCAAGTACCTATATGGTGTGTATCCTCCTACTAAAGCTTTGATATATTAATTCCGTCGTTTTAGACCTCCAGAACACTGAAGAATGTAACTCAATCTAAATTGTTCAAGCACTTGCACTCTATGTACGATTCATCAGATCTGAATTCTGGAATGGTGTTTTAAACTTCAAATCATGTATATTTTACATTTGACAATAGAAACAAAGAAATTCAATTTGAACACTGTTCACTTGTAAAAAAGAAAAGTGAAGTTCAGTATTGCCAATTGCCTTTTATTATTTAATGACACATAGGTAACCCCTTTAGAAAAGGCGAAAAGTTATAATGTCTGTTCCTTCTGGTGTCTGTCTTCCTAAAGGTTCTGTGGGGGTTCAATTCATAGTTCCCTTTGGTGGCCTCGAGATCATCATTCATCAGAAGTTGCATCATATGACGCAATGTTTCTCTTGTGCCTGTAGTACATACCGCACAAGGGAGAGAAATTCAGCGTTAGAGCTATGCTGAGTTTGTGGAATCCACGTATACCTGTTTTTATTTGATAAAATAGATTGTATTTGTAGCTAGTCCTTTACTTCTGTACACTTGATTGATCCATCAAAGTTAAATAATGCTTTTTTTATTTTTTTTAAAAAATGCAGGATCTGAACATTGGTATAGCCCTTTGGTTGGCTGCTGGTGGGGATGGTTGGGTGGATGGAAGTATGTGCAACCGGCAAGGTGGTCATCGTTACAAGTACAAGTCAATGTCTAGAGTCCTTTTAGTTGGTTCTGGGGCTGATGAGCAATGTGCTGGCTATGGTAGACATCGGACTAAATATAGACTTGGAGGGTATGTACGTCTGCATGCACTGATTTGATTCTATCATAAATGGTATTCTTGCTGCAATGGCAAGATGCTTATTAATTTTTTTTTGGTGGCCTATTTAGCTGGGTTTCACTTCATGAGGAGATGAGGCTAGATGTGCAAAGGATTTGGAAAAGAAATATGGGAAGAGATGATAGGTGCATTTCTGACCATGGCAAGGAGGTACCTGAATTGTTAGCATTCTTAATTCAGCTTTGGCAGACTTTTAGCTATTGATGACTACTGCTGTCCACATTACAGGCTCGTTTTCCATTTCTTGACGAGAACGTGATAAAAACCTTGTTGGAAATTCCACTTTGGGAGATTGCTAAACTTGATGAGCCTGTGGGAAAGGGTGATAAGAAGATCTTGAGAGAGGTTTGCACCTAGTTTGTCTTACTCTGTGGAAGTTGTTACATTGTGTTCCAGATTTTCATTTCAAATCCACATGCTGGTTGAGCTTACCTTTTATGCGGTGATTGAAACTATCTAATTTGTGGTGTTTTAAGAATGTGTAACCCGTTGAGCAAAATTGACTTGCAAAATTCCCTAGGTGAAAAATTCGAAAGCTAAGTCTGATATGACTATGGTGGCATTGTTTTTTTTTCTGCGCATGAATTTGTCTGATGAGATTGTGCCCACACAATACCATCTCCATTGGCTTATATAATTTTTTTTGGACATGTTAAAGGTTGCAAAGCTGTTGGGCCTACAGGAAGCCGCTCTTCAGCCGAAACGAGCAATCCAGGTGCATAATATAACACGTTTCTTCCACTCTAATGAGAAAGACTACCTAATTATTAAAAAAAACCTAGAGTAAAATGCTCGTAAAACTCTAGATTGCTACAACGTCTAGCAGATGCTTTGAAACAACAATGCACATAATTCAGATTGTGTGAAAGTCCCAACATCTCCTGTCAATCTTCACACTCATAAAACTTGGCTGACATCACTTCCATCTTATGTTCTATGCAGTTTGGTTCGAGGATAGCGAGGGAATCGAACCGCAGGAACTTTGGAAGCAACCGAGCCGCAAACCAGGCATCGGCTGGCAGCTTGGAGATTCAGCAGCGCACCCACCGACATCTTTCCCATCGTCGTCCCAAAGAGAGCTGATAGTCAAATCCTATTCGCTATGCCTGATACTGAACCAGCAGTACCACTTGCCAAGCAGTTCACCTGCTGTGTTGTAACGTTGTAGCCGTATTCAGATAGAGCATGCCATTGTCATAGCCATTTTGTATCACTGGAGGTTTCTTTGTTTAATCATGGAAGTTTTGATCCTTGATCTTATATTATTTTTGTATTTATAACTATTTTTATAAATTATTTAGGCCTTTTTTTTGTTTAAAAATTGTAAGTTCAATATGGAAAAATTGTGATCACTCAAGAGAAGTCTTGGAGAGTCCAAAAAGTTAATATTTTAGTAATTCTAAGAAGAACTATTTAAAACCACACAAAATATTATAAAGTAATACATCATTTGGTTTGTATAAAAATAACAAATTTAATTAAATTTAAGATGAAAAAAGCAAAGCCGTACTTGGATCACTCGGTCGTCCATCTTATGTGTGAAGCTCGTATGGCACATTGGCTTTTAACTAACTAAGAGCATGATTAACGAGGGCATAACTTAGATTGCTCTAGCATTGTAGCAAATTAAATAAAAAAGCTAATAAATAGTGAAAAGAAGGTATAAATATTAGCGCTCTAACAGCTGTTTTACTACCCCCGTTTTCTTTTGTTTCACGTCTTTGATTTTTCGACATGCTTTTAACCATTCGTCTTATTCAATTTTTTTTTTTTTGTAAATATCATTTATTTTGTTGTGATTTGTTTTATCAATAGATGTACTTTAAATATGTCTTTTTTTTTAATATCTTTGCACTAAAATTTTGAATAAGACGAATGATCAAAGACGTGCAAAAACGTCAAAGGCGTCAAACAAAAGAAAACGGAGTGAGTATTAGATACATATGTTAGCCGAATTTGACTTCCCTGCTCCCTCCCGTGCTCCCTCCTCACATGTGTGCTGCTCTCCGGGCTCCACTTCCTTGATTCTTACCTTGCTCCCCAATGCGAAGCTGCCACGTCTCGGGAGCATGGGAGGCAGCAAGCCTGGGAGCACGGAAGTCACGTCCCTTCTTTTCACTGTGAGTTGAGTTTATGCACAGTATACCTTTGTAAGTACTTTTCTCAAATTTAAAAATAACTAGCAAGCGTGCACGTGCAAACTGCAAAGCACGTTGGAGCAATGCTGACATTGTGGAAAAAATAACAAAAAAAGATATGAAGCAAAGTTTCTTTCTTAAGTTTGAGTGAAAAAACAAAAATGCGAGAAAAATTGCAATCCCTACCACGTTAACATTAAAGGTTATAACAAATAAAACTAAATTGTCATCTCAATCCGTTTACTTGGGTAAAAAGAAAATCTTACATATAATAAGTGCGTCACAGTAACACATCCTTGTAAACAATATTTTTGATGCTCTTCCCATGTGGATCGATGTCATCAAGTGGCTTTGCTAAGATTTTTGTTGTCGTCTTAGAAACACCCCTGGACAATGCGACATATAATTGACCACGGGCAAACACGGGTTCTGGAAGGTAGACTCCTACATTAGGGATTGTTTGTCCTTGAGCCTTGTTGATGGTCATAGCAAAACTTAGTCGGATGGGAAACTGTTTTCTTTTGAACTTAAAAGGGAAAGAAGCATCTTCAGATGGAGATAACGGGATGCGAGGTATGAACACCCTAGTTCCAGCATGTTGTCCTGCGACAATCTCAGCATCTATTGTGTTCCTCATAAATGCTTTCACCATCAATCTTGTTCCATTACAAAGGCCATTATTCGGATCAAGATTACGTAGTAAGATGACTGGACAATTTACCTTGACCTTAAGAACATGCGGAGGCAGTCCGTTTGGTGTTAGAGAGTTGAGGAACTCATTTGGATATTGATTACATTGGTCATCCTCAACCGTATCGAAGCTGAAGTAGGTCATTTCTTCTCCAGGAAACCGCCCAATCATTATAGCGTTGAGCTCATCGACATAGTCATTCCTTGTTGAGAGAATGGCGCGGCTGCTCATGTAAGCAGTTGATGTGGCATTACACTCAAGTGATGGAAACACATTATTTATCAATGTGTCAATGCATTGATCACTTGTATTGTATCCAATCCAGCAACTCTAATGCATTTTTATTTAATCAGAAATATTATGAAAATTACTCAAGTCCACATGAAA
>SPJY01007880.1:509597-618782 GCA_005191435.1 Raddia distichophylla | reverse complement strand
GCCGCCGCCGCCGCCGCCGCCGCCGCCGCCGCCGCCGCCGCCGCCGCCGCCGCCGCCGCCGCCGCCGCCGCCGCCGCCGCCGCCGCCGCCGCCGCCGCCGCCGCCGCCGCCGCCGCCGCCGCCGCCGCCGCCGCCGCCGCCGCCGCCGCCGCCGCCGCCGCCGCCGCCGCCGCCGCCGCCGCCGCCGCCGCCGCCGCCGCCGCCGCCGCCGCCGCAGCCGCAGGTATGCCGCCCTCCTCGCCTGCTCTTCCGTCGTCCCAGGCCGGGGCTGGTCGAGGCACCCCTCCTATCTTGATCTAGTACCTGACACCACCAACTCTTCCATAGATTCGTATAACTTCGTATAATGTATGCTATACGAAGTTATTACGAAATTGGATCCACAATTATATCACACTGTTAATATAAAAATATATTTAATTATATGGCGGGGCTAGCTTATAGACATAAAATATATGTGATTGATAATTGATATACTCACTCGATCGTCCATATTATGTGTGAAGCTCATATAGCACATTGGCTTTTAACTGACTAAGAGCATGATTAATGAGGGCATAACTTATATTGTCCTAGCATTGTAGCAAATTAAATAAAAAAACTGATGAATAGTAAAAAGAAGGTATAAATATTGGCGCTCTAAGAGCAACTCCAGCAGCTCCTCTATATTTCCCCTCTAAAACACTATTAGCGTCCCCTCTATCCATCCCTCTAAAATTCCTTCAGAACTTACACTACTCTCTAAAAGATTCCTTCCCTCCAGCAGCCCCTCTATAAAATGCTACAGTAGTTTTCAGGAGCTCCTGCAGTTGCTCTAACAACTGATACATATGTTAGCCTGCCTGCACGCAAAACATTTGACCACTGATTATCTTGATATGCAAGATGACGGCTCAATTGGCCCCACTTCTTTTCACTGTGAGTTGAGTTTATGCACAGTATACCTTTGTAAGTACTTTTCTCAAATTTAAAAATAATATTTGAGAAAAAAAATAGGTCGACCCGTCAGTAAGCGGGTTGGGTTTTGCCAGTGACAACCGGGCCGGGCCCGTCAGTAAGTGGGTTGGGTTTTGCCAGTGACAACCGGGCCTGGGCTTTTGGGCAGCATTCGCGCTCTTCGTCGCCTTCCCAGTTCCCAGTCCGCAGCCGCCGAAGCCAATAGCTAGGGCTAAGGGCACGGCTGACGGCCACGGGTCCCCCTCCTCCTCCCCATCCCCCCACGGCCGCGGCACGGCGCCTTTCTCCCCCACGGCCGCCGCCGCCGCCGCCGCCGCCGCCGCCGCCGCAGCCGCAGGTATGCCGCCCTCCTCGCCTGCTCTTCCGTCGTCCCAGGCCGGGGCTGGTCGAGGCACCCCTCCTATCTTGATCTAGTACCTGACACCACCAACTCTTCCATAGATCCGCCCCTAGCGGGAGCAGAAGGAAAGGGGAGGGGAGCGGGAGCAGCATGGGCGACCGCAGCAGCGGGGACGAGTTCGGGAGGGCGGTGGCGCGCGCGGCGGTGGCGCAGGCGCTGGAGGCGGCGGGGTTCGACTGCGCGCACCGCTCGGCGGTGGACACGCTCGTCGACATCGCCCTCCGCTACGTCGTCCACCTCGGCAAGTCCGCGGCATTCCACGCCAACCTCGCCGGCCGCGCCCTCGCCAACGAGTGCGACATCATACAGGCCCTCGAGGAGATCGGCACCGACTTCGACGGGTTCGCTGGGGCGGCCACCACTGGCCGCTGCCTTGTCGGCTCAGGTGTCGTCAGGGATCTCATGGCGTTCGTCGATTCCAGGGACGAGGTGCCGTTCGCGCGGCCGCTGCCGAGGTTCCCTGTGCCTCGTGTGGAGTCGCAGCCGGCGGTGAGCTTTGCGATGGCTGGGAGAGAGACTGGGATGAGGCATGTGCCTCAGTGGCTTCCTGTGTTCCCTGACCCGCACACATATGTGAGGACGGAGGTGTGGAGTGAGCAAGCGGTTAAAGACAGGGTGGACAAGGTGGAGCAGGTGCGGCAGCGGAGGAAGGCTGAGAAGTCGCTGCTTAGCTTGCAGCAACGTTTGGCCCTTGCAGGTGCTGATGGGTTTAGGCTAGCTGTTGCTGAGAATGGTGCAGAGAAAGAGAAGGAGATAGAAGCCGCTGGGAGCAAGAGGAATCCATTTCTTGAAGCCGCATCGACACATAGGGAGAAGGAGGTGTCAGAGATTGATATGCCACTGGAACAGAAGAAACTCTCTGTCCTTGAGGCATTTGCGCCGGCGATTCAGGGGGCAAATGCCATGGAGATTGATTCCGTGGCAGATTTCGACCACAATCAGAACCAAAGGAGTATTGTTCCAAAAGATAGGGCTCCAGTGCACTTGAAGATTGGAATTCATAAGCAGCCAGTAGCAGCAGTGATAAATTCAAAAGCCTTGGATTTGAGGGAGGATCCATCCTTCTTAAAGGAGGAGACGAAGGATGATCGGAAGCGGAGGGCAGGGATGATATTGAGGGCATCGATAGAGAACCCACAGGAACTTACTCAGCTTTAATGTGGTTGTGGAAGAAGTGAAGAACTGCGGTATGCAGAATGGAGTCGCATCTGGTGAGTTAGGGATTTTGGAATGGTGGAGCTATGGACATTTCAGATTTATGTCCGATCTTCATTTTGCAGACTTATGAGGTATGTTGAAATCTTTTACTTTTGATAACCAATTAGCGCTAGTTGTCGATTGCTTTGTGGAGCCACATATACTGAACCCAATTTACTGGGATTTGACCACATCAATCCATTATTCTTTATAGTAAATTTAATTTAGGTATCAAATGGTGAAGTGATTCAAGAATGACAACTAGGAAACATAGTGTATGTCTGTGTGCGGAGTCACATATGCTGAACCCAATTTAGTGGTATTTGGTTCACATCAACCCATTATCTTCACTGTATTAAATTTTATTTAGATGTCAAACTGTGAAGTGATTCAAGAATGACAGCTAGCCAGCTAGGCAATGGTAGTGTATGTATGTGTTAAAACTGTTAGGCACTCAGGACAGGGTGTACAACTGTAGTAAAACATTGATGTATAATCTGCACCTGATCATGCACAACTTTGACATCTTGTATCTGAAGTTAATAATCTGAGCTTTGGAGCTTTGAGAAACCAGAATGTTTGGTCCTGCTTGGCTTTGAGAGCTTTGAGATTCTGGAGAAACGGGTTCGAGAAGCCAAAGTATATGGCTTTTAGAAGTGGCTAGTTGGCTGTGGATTATAAGGTGTGGATTATTATCTAAGAACATTAATGTTTTTAGGCTGGGCATCCTCTTCAATATTCGTAACATTTTTACGAACGAGATGAAAATTTAAGAGCAACCATGTGGCATTTAAGATAAACTGATATAAGTAAACAATTATGCTTTGCGAAGAGAAACATGACTAGTGATGGCTTAGGAATATGACATGCACTCACCATTTTAGTATTGCACATATGCATTGAGCAGTAAGGATCACATTCTCCCTGTTTTTTTTTCCTTAGAGGAAGCTTTGTCTGGAAGTATGCAAGGAAGACAATAGGTTGTTAACCAACTACTTAGAAATTCTATTTAAGCTATTGCCAATATGAATGCATGTCTGGCATAAGCCGATACGAAAATCTATTGCTTCTGGTGATATGTAAATGGTCTTTTTTTATCAGACTTTTGGTCATCTGTGCAGGCCAGGCAAAGTCTGTCTGAACAATGGTTACCTGCACAGTCTCCCCCAGCAGCTATTTCCCTGAAGAAGACATTGTTATCACCATGCATATCACCAGAAGCAGATAATCTCCGCTTGGAGCTGATTTTGGAGGCCATGTTTACCCTTACTGGACATGTCAGTCCAAAGAATGATGCTGCTCTAAAGCTCTGCGATGTTAGCTGTATTCTTTTTTCTTGAAAAGATATTAGTTGTATTCTTGCTGGTAGGAAAATGTGCTATCTGTACAAAAACTAACTTGATTCTCCTGACCAAGAACTGGAGAATAGGTGTACTTGCCAGATTACTCTCTTGAGCCATATGGTCGCCCAGCTGTGACCATCCATCCACGGGGACCGGTTGATGAGCTCAGCTGGCGTCGCCTTGTAACTGGGTGTGTTTGGCGTGATGGTTGTGCTCCTTCTGAGACTAGTGATAGTGTAACATCATTCTTTCGCCTGTTCTATTCTCATGTCTAATCTGAGTTTGCGCATCCAGTTTGACCTGAAGATTCATGATTCACTGTGCATTTTGCTGCGCTGTTGCTTCCTAGCTATTTTCAGTTCACTTGTGAAATTTTGCTCGGTTGGATGCCTGGCAGGCGATCTATCATACTCTATACAATTTTGTTTTTCTTTCTCCGTGTATGCTCTAAAGGGGCATGAAAACCTGATGGTTTTGCCCAGATTTTTCTCGTGCTTACTGCTTTGTAGCTGTGCAAAAGGGGATAGGAAATTTCTGATCGGAACTCGGATTTGTTCAAATCCTATTTGAATCCAAAAAAAATGGTATCTGGTTATATCTATATTTGAATATGTTTATTTGGAAAATATATGGGCTACAATATGTGAAGCAATATCCAATATCTTGTTTGTATGCGTATACCTGACATATAAAAAAAAATCCATGCAAATAATAAATAAATGACCGACAAGCACAAACATTCGTATGTTTTATAGTTGTCATAGTCATCGAGTAACATATAATACGAGCAACTATTTTGATTATACATGTTAAGTACAATAGAATTTTCTAATATAGTTGGTATAATGGTATTGCAGTTTTTGACGATGAATTCATACATGTTCTACACATGCGCACTCCATTAAGTTATCCTTTACCAATCGGAGTCCGAGTGTCCGACCCATATCCGTTATATATCCATATTCACAACAATTCGTGTCTGCATTCACATCCGCATTCGTATATCCATATCCGTATGCGATATTCTAATCCATATCTTAAAAAAGAAAGTTGAGACGAATATGAGACAAGCGATAACCGTCCATATTTGATCCGTTTACACCCCTCCTTTGCAAGGTGGCCAACTGACCGGAAATAAAACATTGTACTTCATCTGTCCACTTCTATAACACATATGATGACTGAACAACTTAAACTTTGTAAGTTTTGATGGAAAAAAAATTTGTGTTATTATGTTCTTGTCTGAACTTTTCATACAATGTTATTTTTTTTGCCATTTATGGTAGATAATAATCCACCATCATTTTTAAAAAAATCACCCGATGCAAATAAGGAAGTTCTATGAGATCAAAAACAAATTTGAGTAGGCAATAGCTAACTTTGGTATGTACATTGTTGTTGTTCCATGTGAAAAATGGAGGGTGTGCTTTCTAGCCATCTTTTTCTTTAGATCCGACAAGCTCCTTTGTCGTGCTCGTGGGATCACCAAACTCGCTCACCGTCCTTGCCAGAGAGAGGGGTAAAGAGAATAGATGTGGGATAAAGGGAGTAAGGGAATTGGGGAAAGATGCGGACAAGAAAAGAGTACAAGGCATGAATGAAGGGAATTGGAGAAAGATGCGGACAAGAAAAGAGTACAAGGCATGAATGACGACAACAACGACGGCGGCCGACGAGCTGACGTCGGTGAGCGCCAACAGTGTGTTAGTGGCTAGGATGTGAGAGCAACATGGAAGAACAACAACGAGCAATACATGAGTGCAACAACGCGAGCAAGAACATTGAATCAAAGTCATGGGAAGACAAAGAAAGGAACTAGCAAATTTGTGATAGACCATGCGCACTCCGGATGAACCGTGGCGGTCGCACGCCCTGCTGTAAGAGTTTCCCTTAAATTTTATACAAACCGACACTTAGACCTTGTTCTTTTTTAGCTTAGTGTTTTGTATCCATTTTTAGAAGATCTTAATATTTCTTTCAAAAGCCCTAAAAAAGTGGGACCAATTATTGATAAATAAATACCAAAAATTGTTCTCGAAAAAATTACAACGTTATCACTAGAATCGATACAAATTTTACACTTTATTACATAACAACCATTATCTGAGTGCTTTTACAATACCAAAATATGGTAATTTTACAACTAGTCCTACCACTAAGCTTGTGAACGTAAGAAAGACTAGACCATAGAGCCGATGAGATCCACATCTTCTACCGTAAAATAAGCGTCCATATTCTACTGCGGAATAAGGACATGTCCATTTAAATTGGCAGTTCCCAATTAACGGATAACCATACTTGAAGATGTCCATAGAAAATGTAAATACTAACTAAATGCAATTAGATTCCAAGGGACGGTAAAGGTTATACATAGATGTAATGTTTGGATCTAGAGAAGATTGATCCGCACCGTTGATAGCCACTTAAGTGTCTTCGTGGGCTGAGCTGGGCTAAGTGGACTTTCAGGCCAAGATTAGGCTGCGGTCGTATAGGGAAGAAAAAGAAGGCGTCGAAGACGTGGTATAGAAACAGAAAGCGTATTTCGATGGTTTTCAGAAAAGAAAGGTTGATTTAAAATTTGAGAATAAAATTCCAGATTATGGCTTTAGAAATTTACGGAAAACAGTAGAAGGCTCATAATAAAAATGTGATATAAGTTTCTAAAAAACCGGAAAATTGAGGATCACCTAGATATGAGATAAGAGTTTATATTTTATGGAATAATTTATTTTAGAAATTTTGAATATCTTAGTTCTTTAATGGATTAAATAGGAAGTTGGTTTGAAATATTCTAGAAAATTAGAGGACGGAAATAGGGGGGTTTAAAATATGATTATTTGGGGAAAATTTTCTCGTTAAAAATTATGCACATTTTAGGTACTTCTTTTGCTCCTTGAAACTCCTTTTTAAGAAACTACTAACGTTTTAGATTATAGTTAGAAATCACTCTTTAGCTTAAAAGAACACAAGCAACAATATCTGCGCTCGAATTAGAACGCCTTTATACTAGATGGAGCTTAGCCGTCCCCAGTCCGCACCATAAGGTCCATATATAACATTTCTCACTGGTTGCACTGTGATGGCTAGTAATTAAATGCCGACCCTGATATGCTAATTAAATACTACTCCTAATCAAGCAAGTATTGCTAGGACCGGTAGGTCGAAAGGCACTGACCTCTAACCACCTAACTGCTGCTAAGGAGTCACGGGCAAACTGATCATCGGAGAGGCCACAGGCACCGCGAGTCAATCTTGACCTCTCCTCCGTCCGCTTCCTCCCATCCACATATATGTTCTTGAGCTCTATCATCTGCATGCGTCTCACTCGCTAATATTTCGGTCGTCAACTCTAGATTATTCCTCCCATTCCTCTCATTGCAAGTTGCAACAAGGGATTGCTTGATCTCTTAGGTACGCTACTACTCCACTGTTTAGTCGATCGAGTCAAAGTCAGAGATAATGACAAATCAACGAGAATCTCTCGGCTTTCTACCCAGGAGGAGATTTGGAAGCCACTGACCCCAGCTGATCACATGTAATGACATGCCTATTGCCTAGCAAGCACTGCTTGATTTGTTCTTCACTCAAGAAGAAGAAGAAGAACCGCAAGTCCAGTTTGACAGCATTGTGTTCTTCGATCCCTGGATGCACGAGCAATTGCACGCAAATGTGCCTATATATATACACTCTTTAGCTAGCAATTACTTAATTTGTTTACGGCAACTTTGAACGAGAAGACTTTCTTACGCATGCGTGCAGTAGCTGGGGCTATACTGATTACATGTTAATCAGCCGTTGCATCAGCAGTAGACTTGGCGAGCATATAAAAATTACGCGCCTATAATGTACATAAACTACATGTACTAATTAATAGTACGCGGAATTCCGTCATGCATAGCCATGCCGATTTTCGCCTTTCATCAGCTTGCAGTGTTTTTTTTTTCTTTTTTTACGGTAGAGACAACCGATATATGCACCGATTCAGGTCTATTTTTATTGCGCATTAATAACCAGGCTCTTTACGCAGAACGCAAATATGAAGGGGCCTACATATATTTATAGTACTGCTGTGCTTGCATTCTAGAGAGTAGAATAGACGAAAAAAAAGAAGAATGAGAATATTTTATTTTCCACCCTGTGCATGAGACAATTAATCGTACACCAACAAACAATTTGAGACAGATTGCTCACGACTCACGAGTGTACTGTACTAACCACTAGTGGCCAGTAATTAAATCATGCACCATCTTTCTAGTATGCATTTATGCACGCGCGGCAACATTAATAGGCGCTCTCTCGATCTGTCCAAGCGAAGGCCCCAGCTTGGGCTTGAGACGGTTTCGTTGACCTTCCAGCCCCTTTCGCTGACCGCCATTGCGCATTAGTCTCCTCGTCCTCTTCCTCTCGCAACTTGCCGCTAAAAGCCATGCGCAATGCATGCACTCAATCTCCATATCACCATATGGATCGACCACCGCCGATTAATGGAAGTGGATGGCTCACCACACCCCACTATTGTGTGAATTGCGATCATGGTTCAACTTGGTCATGATCAGCCCTGATCAACACCTCTTACGGTCTTTCTCAGAAAAAAAAAAACCACCTCTTATGGCCAGGGCCCAAGGATAGGGCTGGACCAAAAGCTCGGGCTCGACGAGCTACTCGAGCTCGGATCGAGCTTGAATGCTAAACTAGCTGATGTCAAGCCCGGTCCCGAGCTCGAGTCTATTCGCGCTGAGCTCGAGCTCGATCCCGAGCCTTCATCGAGCCTAACTGAGGCTGAATAATTATCATTGCATAGCATATTTCTCTCTTTAAATCTAATTCTTTAACCAATTCGAACCGAGCTCAAGCTTGAAATTGAGTCCAAACCGAGCTCATATAGTCACATTTTCCCCTTAAAAAAACACAAATCCTTTCATTCGAGCTCAACCGAGCCGATCTCGAGCCTAGTCGAGCTTTCATCGAGCTCGAGCTCGAGCTTGACCGTAAGCTTAATGCTGATTCGAGCCGAGCTCGAGCCTAACCGAACTCGAGCTTTGACAGCCTAAGCTCGCTCAAGTACGACTCGAATCCACCCCTACCCAGGGGTAGGCCGGGTTCAATCCAGACGTCCACCACGTTCGATCAACGGTCTGGTTATTTTGAGGACTTAATTAGCATAGATAGCCATGTTTACAAGGGTTCGTGGAATAGTGATCGAACCAGGATTTCAATCATGGGGTGCCATACAAAAATTCAAACATACCATCGATTGATTGTCACTTCCTTGAATAATCCCTTCCCCTTGCTCTTGCACTTCTAACATTGGCTTCTTTGAAAGAAAGAGAGAATGTCTCGATTCCTCTTCATATCTCTCTCAAAAAAAAAGAGAGAATGTCCCGGGGGGGCGCCGGCGGCCCGGAGCCGTACCAAGGCGAGGCAGGGTGGGGTGAGGCGGGTCGGCACCATAGCTATGGTTGGCTCCGCTCGAGCCTCGGGTCGCACGCTCGCACACCTCCTCTCGCGCTGGGCACTGGGTCCTGAGGGACAGGGTTAAGGGGGAGGACCGATCGAGTGGGGAGGGAGGGTTCTGTCAACCAAAATCGACATAATTAATGTTTTCCTGTTCTTTTGCAATATTGTAAGTGCTAGTTTTTTTTTATGAGAAGAATCTTTCTTTTGCTTGTTATAAATTTGTCATTTGAAAAATTTTCCTCTTTCCTCTCTGTTAGGAAGAGTTTTTTTTCACTGATCCAGAGAAAAGCATAAAATTAACTTCTCCAATAGTATGGTTTTCTTTGGTATACAAGCTACGATGCCATGTTGCAGGGCTTTAAGGCTTTTTGCATCGAAATGGGTCGGAAATGGAAACGGTGGATTCCAACCTGCTTGTTTCTGTCTGAGCTTTACGAGCTTACGACGTTGGCGTCGAACTGAATTGACATTTGACAGTACACACTAGCTAGCTAGGCATATCCAGCTAGATAGCTCGCTCTTGCCACTTCATAAACCTTTTTCAGCTTAAATCTTTAACTAATCCATGCGTTAAACGCTGGCTTGTGCGATGAATACTATTTGATTTGTGGCCTGATAAAGCTCCACCACGTTATGCGGACTCACACAAAATTAAAAACTTTGGGCGAGCATAGCTTCCCCTTGCCATATGTACATTCCGTGCAAATTATCCAACATTAGGACTATCTATATATTTTTACAAGTATTTATATAGGGACGCAAAAGTTATACGTGAAATTCTTTTAATTTTTTTAATAATTTTACTCCCTTTTTTTTATAAATAAATCATAATACTAATTTGTGCTGAAAGTTGTACATGCTTGTGCCTACCAGACTACCAGAGCAAGTAAAACTTAAAAGTTAATCAAGACAAGGATGTACCAGGATAGGCAATTAACCTGACTCATCGATCATCAAATTAGATGGGACCATATGCATGTCAGCGGGGAAAGAGTTCCATACATTCCTTCTTTCTTGACCAAGTCCAACACGAACGTGCTTTTCATATTATTATCTCCTGTGCCCGTCACCGTCAGTAATTGTCAAGGAGGAGAGAACCACATGGTGTATGATTTTGAAGGCAAACCGAACCACAAGGTGTATGATTTTTAAACAAAACAAGACAAAGAGCCTAACATATTATTGCTGTTGTTGTTGTGCCTCAAGACACTTTAATTGGAAGGTTAAGGCCAACAAATCACTCATTTTCCTTACCTTAAGTATTTGGAGAAAAATAAATAAAATTAGCTAAAATATGGTAAAATTGGCTTCCGATCAAATAGATTCTAAACAAGCAAGCACATTGGTGTTGTGTTTCTCTCGGCCAGGCCAGGCAGCGAGTAGCAGAGTACACATGTTAAGACTCATTTTGATTCTTGGAATACACGATATTTAGGAAACCGTTGAATTTCACAGCGATACTAGTAAGAGATAATCCACTGCATGGCGGATCGGCCATATTTAATTTGGTGAGAAGCGCCGTTGCAAGCAGTCGCGACTCGCGAGTGAATGCGGCCACGCGGCGAATTAATTGAAGGGCGCCACCGCCACGTACTGGCCCCCATCGACATCCCCGTATGGCATCGATGAGTAATCTTTTTCTTAAACGCCCAGGGTCAAACAATGAGCACCAAATTCCTTCTTGGATATACTCTAAAATATTCAGAGCCGTCTTGTTAGAGTTGACATTTGGGGCACTGATTGAGCACGCCCTTTGGTGAAGCTAAATTCACACTGGTTGATCTCTGTGTGTGTTTTAGGGGTTACCATTGCAAATCAACCTTTTTGAATGATTTTGTGTGAGATTATATATATGCTGAAATTAGTAGTATAAGCTTTGAGGGCTTCCATGAGTGCCGAGAAAATTGTCGGGGGTTGCCAGCCGACAAATAACATATGAAAAGTTGAAAATTGTTCTAACGGATTTGGAAACGAGTGAGATTTAGTCCCCTGTTGTTTTGGTGAGATTTTATATAGTTTTATTACATACAGTTTTACTATGAATGCGTTGTAATGTCTGTCGATGCCATAATTTATATACGCATCAGCCTCCTCCGTTTTGAAAGTAAGAAAACAAATCACGTTTAATAGCATTCATGTAGTTAATTTGATAATTTTGCAGCGTGTTATTGATCGCTGTGTTTTGCTGCGGCTGAGGAGAACACAATCATCCTGATCAATTAAGATGGAAAGTCGAAGGGTTGACCTGGTTTCACAGCCGTTATCTGCTGGCAATTGGTTGACCACACACTTGGCAGTCAAACCAGCTCAGTGAGCAGCTGCTTGTGTCGTCGTCTTCCTCCTCCTTACAAATCCCAGCTTCGCCAATCCACCATAATTGACAGCAATTCCCCCTACCATTGACGGAGCACTACTAGCCTCCTAGGTGGCTAGCTCTCCCCACTCTAGCTAGCTCCACTCTGATGCCAAACCCTAAACCCGAACCTCTCCTTCCGTGCCTCGTCTTCGTCTTCCTCCTCCCCGCGCTCGCCGCCTCTCAAGAATTCACCTATGCAGGCTTCGGCGGCGGCGGCAACCCGAACCTGACGCTGAACGGCGTCACGGAGCTCCGGCCCGATGGCATCCTGCGCCTCACCAACGAGACCTCCCGGCTCATCGGCCACGCCTTCTACCCGTCCCCGCTCCGTCTCCTCGTTCCCGGCTCCGGCAAGAACGGCACAGCAGTGTCCTTCTCCACGGAGTTCGCCTTCGCCGTCGTGCCGGAGTACCCCAAGCTCGGCGGCCATGGCCTCGCCTTCGTGGTCGCCCCCGACCCGCGCCTCCCCGGCGCGCTGCCGAGCCAGTACCTCGGCCTGCTCAGCGCCGCCGACGTCGGCAACGCCACCAACCACGTCTTCGCCGTCGAGTTCGACACCGTGCAGGACTTCGAGTTCGCCGACATCAACGACAACCACGTCGGCATCGACCTCAACAGCCTCACCTCCAACGCCTCCGCCTCCGCCGCCCCCGTCAACCTCAAGTCCGGCGACACCATCCTCGCCTGGGTCGACTACGACGGCGACCGGAAGGTCGTCAACGTCTCAATCGCCGCCGCCACGTCGGAGAAGCCGGCGGAACCGCTCATCTCCTTCCGCGCCGACCTGTCCACCATCTTCCGGGAGCAGATGTACGTCGGCTTCTCGGCGTCGACGGGGCTCCTCGCGAGCTCGCACTACCTAATGGGCTGGAGCTTCCGGCTCGGCGGCGGCGCCGCCCCGCGGCTCGATCTGTCGTCCCTCCCGTCTCTGCCGCGCCCCAAGGCCGGCAAGAACCGGACGTCACTAATCCTCGCGTCGGCGTTCTCGGCGTTCGTGGCGGCGGTGGCGCTCGCAGTCGCCGCCGCCTACGCCGCGTACCGCATCAAAAACCGCGACGTGATCGAGCCATGGGAGCTGGACTACGGCCCGCACCGCTTCAAGTACCCGGAGCTGAAGCGGGCGACACGCGGGTTCCGCGACCGCGAGCTCCTCGGCTCCGGCGGCTTCGGGAAGGTGTACCGCGGCGTGCTCCCCGGCAAGCCGCCGGTGGAGGTCGCCGTGAAGCGCGTGTCCCACGACTCGCGGCAGGGGCTCCGCGAGTTCGTCGCCGAGATCGCGTCCATCGGGCGGCTCCGCCACCGCAACCTGGTCCAGCTCCAGGGGTGGTGCCGCCGCCGCGGCGACCTCCTCCTCGTCTACGACTACATGCCCAACGGCAGCCTCGACAAGCACCTGTTCGGCGACGGCCTCCGGGCGGCGCGGCTCACCTGGGCCGTCCGCTTCAGGATCCTCCGCAACGTGGCGTCAGCGCTGCTGTACCTGCACGAGGAGTGGGAGCACGTCGTGCTCCACCGCGACGTCAAGGCCAGCAACGTGCTCCTTGACGGCGACATGGCCGGCCGCCTCGGCGACTTCGGGCTCGCCAAGCTGTACGAGCACGGCGCGAACCCAAGCACGACGAGGGTGGTGGGCACGCTGGGGTACCTGGCGCCAGAGCTGACGCGGACGGGGAAGGCGACGACGGCGGCGGACGTGTTTGCCTTCGGGGCGCTGGTGCTGGAGGTCGTCTCCGGCCGGCGGCCCATCGAGCCGCGCGCCGCGCCGGACGAGCTCGTGCTGGCGGAGTGGGCGTGGGAGCGGTACGCGGCGGGGGAGGTGGAGAAGGTGGTGGACGCGAGGCTCGGCGGCGCGTTCGACTGCGGGGAGGCGGCGGCGGCGGTCAAGGTGGGGCTCTGGTGCTCGCACCCGGTGCCGGCGGCGCGGCCGACGATGAGGGAGGTGGCGAGGTACCTGGACAGCGGGGACACCGCGGAGGTGCCGGAGCCGCCGCCGCCTCCTCCTCCCCCGCCGGTGTGCTCCGGGGAGGTCGGGTTCGACGACTTCAGCTTGCACTCGTACCCGTCGTCGTCGTTCGAGAAGGCGGCGGCCGGGGACGGCGGGACGCAGACGTCAGTGGCCACTTTCCCTTTCTCGCCACTGTCCATGAGGTCGTTCCACGTCAGCGTATAACTCGCACTCCCATTGGCCCAACTGGCCCACCCGACAGCGGATCCACTGGTGGGACCTAAATGTCAGTCGCTAACAGCTTCTGTCCAGTGCCCGGTGTTGCATTCTGACAAGTGGAGCTTATAATGTTCTGTTAAAATCGTGTTCAATTATGGATCTGGTGAGGAGTCTTGAACATATCGGATGCCTCATTTTGGTTTGCTTCGTTTGGTCCCATTTGGTTCAATTGCGACAAATTAATTTCAAAAGATTTTAAAAACGGATTTAAAAATCAGGTTTTTTGGTCAATACTTCTAAAAAGCTTCGAGGGCAACCACACTAGACTGTTACAAATGGGCATGTAATCTCTGCTAGTCCGTTTGCAGTGCTGCATGAGTGGACTTATGTAGCCTTGCTAATGAGTTGAGGTTTGATCTTAAATGGAAATAAGTTTGTTTTCAACATTCTATGTAGCTTGCTGATCAGTCGAGAGTCCAGTTTGATTGAGCTTTGACTTATTTTTAGCTTTTCTCCGTGTTAAGTTGGATTGTTTCCTCTTCCCTAACTCTTTAAATATTTTGCTTCCTCCTCTCCAGCCCGCGCGATCTCCCATCATCCCCCTAGCGAGAAGCCCCTGTACGTTGCCAGATCGGTCGACTGCCCTTTTTCGCTTTCTAATGGACATGATGAACCCTAATTATAATCAAAAGCAATCCTAACCCAATGGCGATAAGGAGACAAACTATGTCGAAGAAAACATTGACATGAGATGTCGGTGGAGTGAGTTCAACCCAATAAAGAATAGCAAATTTGATAAACTATTTAATTCGAGTCACCTTATTTGGAGATCAACCACACATCAAAATCTAAATCTCAAACCTGCCAAATCTCTTATGTTCTACATCTCAAGCCGTCAAATCTTTACCGTGTGAATTTGATTAACTTATAACTTCAAGTACCATATGAACATGGTACTCATAATATACAAGATCACATAACAACATTTGATACAATAATCACATAACGCTCACCCTTTGACTTCATATTTCGTATCAGTTAACTACTACATCACAACTTAGGGGTATATGGTCTTTAGGGCGCAAGTTGTCAACTTAGATTACAACAAGTACTACAACAAATCTTGTTTGTTCGCCAGATTTATCAAAACATATTAGGGTTTAGTAAGTGGTAGGAAGAAACATATGAGTTCTTCTTTTTTCCAGTAGTTCGCAATGTTATCCTTTCTTGGTCATCGAGAATATTTGTGAGCCGCCCTACGATTCTCTGAAAAAGCAGATTACGTGTCTGTTACACACAAAGTTTTGTGTTTTCACTTTCAAGAGTGTAAAGTTTGCTTCTGTGCCATCATTTTTTTATTTAATTCTTCATGTAGCTAATCAAGTGTGTCTAATTTTTTGGAATACTGAAAAACTTGGATTCTTATTTAAAAACCATTTGAAAATTTCAAAAAGATTTTCAAGGAACTAATGGCATACCACCAGCTTGGATGAGCCTTTCTAGGCGTGTTGCAACGTGCCTCGCATAGGGGAAGGGGCTGAGCTCGTCGTAGTGAGACTTGAGGTGTTTGAGCATCATCTTGCACTGCCACTCGTCGCAGATCTCAATTGCCTTTTGCACAACGTAGTTAGCATATTGGTCGTTCACCATCACCTACATATCCATAGAGAACCCTTTTAAGATTGAACTCACAGAAACAATGGATCTTTCACTAGAATTATGGCTAAATATTAAATTGGCGTGAATTACTTCTTTATATGATCAATTATTTTGCAGCTACTTTCATATTTTAAATCTTGTTCGTCTTCGAAGTGGCTACTAATTAAGTCATTAAGCATCACATGTTTAGTAAAGAACATTAAAATACCTTAAGAGCATGGGGTTCACCATCCGTATTGAGGATTTCATTGATGATCATTTGTTTCTCCTCGTAGCTGCCACATACTAAGCACTTCTCAATGACATTAGAAGCAAATTTTTGTTGGCTCATTGTAATAATCCTCCCAGCAAATGCTCTCATAACAAAAGATCTCTGACGTGGGCTTCCATGCTCCAAGATGTGCTGCAAAAGATACCCAAACAAAAGTGTAGATGGGAATATCAGTCACAATTAGTGAAAATAAGTCATCATGCTTCCGTGGCATGTGGTGATGTAAATAAATTCAGAGCTAAGAAACTTGATATATCAATGGATCCTTCAATATATTAGACCAACTATGCACGGTCAATGAGTGATGAACAACATAATAAAGATAATGCAAAAGGATATTGACCTGCACAACATAGTTCCCATATTGGTCTTTCGCCAATCGATAAGCTTCATCCATAATCTCAGCCAGAAAAATCTCCAACATTGATTGATCATGACAGTGCTCCAAAATTCTCTAGCAAGGGATAGGGCAACAAAGGATTCATATTACTAAACAGATATTACAAAATATTTAACTTGCCAAAAAGATTTAGAGAATGAAATAACCTGGATGACACGACACCCATATGGATGGACCGATAGCTTTGTGACATAACCATACATGCTCTCTAAAATGAATTGTATGTGCTGGTGTGGTATTTGTTCTATACATTTCTGGATAACATGGTTTGCATTTTGGTCATGTATTAATGTCATGACACTACCTCGGAGTTGCTTGGCAATCAATATCTTCTGGTCAAGAGCGCCAATTTCTACTGCCTGCATACGAATGAATGAGATAAGATATAAAAAGATATATGCATTGTCAATCATCCAAATAAGATTACATTTTAATTTTAGTTTAGGAGATAAAAATAATTGTGTGGTTAAACACAAGGGCAACATCCATCGGAGTAGAGGCCATCTAATAAAGTAAGGGGTTTTCAACCAGTGTGTGAAGTGTGATGCAAAAACAAGAGGGACCCAATTGCCCAATACCATCTACCATCCGATAATTATTCAAATGTACAATCAATAAAGAAATTATGGAAACATAGCAATTAATGCAAAATAAAGATCAACTACTCAACATTATTTTGTTTAATTTTGAATCTCTTAGATGCATTAAACATCAAATGTGTGAACGTTGACCAATTTTCCAGAAAAATTATTGGTTTGTGTGATATAACATCTGATGTTTTGTTATGGAATTTTTATTTGAAGATAATCTAAATGAATTTAGACATCAAATGCACACTACCCTTTGTATTACTCGACATCCGTACGGATGGAAGCTTAGTTTTAATGCACTTTCAATAAGGCATTTAATAATTTCCCTTTTTTGAAATGGGGTTCCATCCTCCAAAACCTGATGAAAAACAAAATAAACATAAGTGGAAATTTGGTATCTATATGCAACTTCAAATAGTCGAATCAATTAGAGTAAAACCTTTTGCACCACATAGTTTCCAAAGACGTCAATCACTAGCTTCACAACATGAGGTCTTATTTCCTCAAATACCATAGCTTTCTCTTCATTTGTCGCTGTCGAAAGCTTTTGTTGTATAAAGCGGCTCCCACATTGATCAACACTACAAAAGGAAACAGAAAAACAATATTTTGGTCATTAGTACGATGTGAAATATAGATATTTTTTTGGCATATAGACTAAAGCTTCATAATCACATCAAAATTCACATACCTAAAGCAGAGGACACGACCTTTAATGTGAAAAAGCTGGTGACTTCCTTTGCTCAAGCAGGTGCGCAATCTCATAAAGGATGTGGTATTTAAATCATCATTGCTTAGCTTGCCAGAATTATGCATCTGAGTAAAATCTACACCAGATCTTTTGAAGTCTGAAGATTCATTTTGATGTATAAGCCTCATAGAACTAGGATTAGGTGCCCAATGACTCTCCATATCCATAGCAATAGCATAACACTGATCCAATACATCCATGATATGGGTTGGAATATTATTAGGATGGAAATATGCATGAAAGAAATGCTCATGAAGCCTTATTATTTTGACAAAATCCTCAGTTGAACCCTTTCTGACACAAATATCATTTTTGGCACAAGATGCATGTGCTTTATATACATCTGCTTTGCCATGTCGCTTCTTATGTAGACGAGCAATCAACAATTCTAATTTTCTAGCTTCATCTAGACTTGTTTTTTTAACAACAAGAGGACTTGATTGGTATGTTGGAATGATACCCATGCCATGATTGACCATACCACGATAACCCTTAGAGCTAGAACCTTCTGTCGTATAGGAGCCTTCTGTCATAGAGAGGAGGGGGTTTCTTGGTAGAGAAGAACCAACAACCCCTGACACTAGGTTGTACGAGTGAGCATGTTTCATCGTGATATATTTCTCACCACAAGGTTCTGGTTTGATTGGTGAACTTCTGGAGCCTCTTAAACCTCTAATAGATGCAACATTCACTTTTGAGAATTTAGAGCTTCTCTCATGAGGAAGAGCTGGTGTTTTTTGAAACTTAGATTGGGTGCCAAGAGAACGACATGTTGTGTTTTCATGATGATCAATTTGTCTCTGAATATTCATCTTATTGAAATCAAATTCACCTATCGCTTGATCACCCTGCTTGTTGGGGAAATTACTTGTATACTTGTATTGGTGAGCTGATTTGTTTACAGCTCGAGGACCAAACTGCATTTGCATATTCTTGGCTATAGATTGGTGATCTGAAGCGGAGTATATTTTTGCAATATCAGCATTATCTTTGGTAGGAACAACGATGTGCTGAAGTAAAGACATATTTGGATTGTTACTACCTTTCATTCCCCAAACACCGTCTATATTGCCTGCCAAACTAAGTCTTTCTTGGTAATGTGACTCTTCAACATGTGATATGATAGAGCTGTCTCCAACTTCAATGCTTGGTTGTAATGGTGAACTTGTGCAATGTACACTTATTTGTTCAGGATACGAACTAGAGTTTGCACTTCGAGAGATAGAAAACATAGGGTGGTATGGCATTGCAGTAATAGCCTTCACCAAACATTCGTCAACTTGCTTTCTTGATCTAGTCAATGGACCTTCTCCTATTGCTAGGCCCTCATAATCGTCCTTCTTCATCCTTGAGGCAAAATCAATGTTCTTATATCCATCTAGTTGGTCTTGAAGCTTCTCTTGGTCATATATAGTATCGCCTTCAACACTCCCAACAAAGTTCATTCCTGATAAGGTGTTAAAGATGCTCCCCATATTAGCTCCTTGAAATAAAGATGGGGCAAATTCATCACGAAAATTACATAGCCCATTTTGTTGGTAAGGGTTCCTTCTTGTATATAAGGCTTCATATGATGGTACTTCCGCATTCTGAAAAGCAACTTGTATTTTTGTATCTGAATCTCCAATATGTGTGGCTGCTCCTGATGAAGTGATCGTAGTAGTTTGTTGGGAAGACGAACTATAGGAACCAATGCCTTGTGGCAAGGGAAAGACCGGGTGGTATGGCTCAGCTGAAAGAGCCTTCACCATATATTGCTCAAGCTGATTTCCAAATTTTACCTTTGGACTTCCTTTACCAGCCAAACTCCCAGTAGCATCTCTGTTCAGTTCTAAATTGGATTCAATACTTTCATGCCAACTCGTTTGCTTCTGAAGCGCAAGCTGGTTGAATCCAGTGCATTCATTTGCACTATTGATGCATAATTTCCTTGATAAGACATCCGAAAAGTTATCGATAAAGATTCTTTGGGGTGAGGATGAATTTGTCAATTTATCATGTGAATCCCCTAGTCCAATATGTTGGGCACATTTGGTGCTTTCATAGAAGGGTTTCTTTGCAGATGAACATGCAACCTGTATTCCAACATCCGAGTTTCTAATATCTTTGTTGTCTTTAGACTGGATAGCCAAAGAAAAGGGTATTTGTGTAAATTTAATAGGCACCTTTTCAGCTCCGGTGGATATTTGTTCGCTTGCGACATTCTGCAAAGGAAATAATAGTTTTAGTATAATAAAGAGAATGTTATGTTGTAGCTCTTTAAAAAAATTGCATGCAAAAATTGAAGAGCAAAGCAAAGAAATTCTAAAATGCATATGGTTATTGTAATAGTCTCTATGTGTGTTTTGCATGGCGACAGCTATATGATACAATGATGCTTAGAAGATAAAAAACTGTGGTAGATGGATCATCCAGAAAATAAGAATATGCTAGATTTATGAAACAAAACATGAAAAAATAGCACAAAAACAAGACAATCGAATATGTCATCATTAACAAATATGTGGTGCAAAAAAGAACATGTAGTAAGAAATATCATAAATTCCTAGCCGGTCATAAGGTAACATATTTGTTTTGCATAATTTCGTAAAATTTTAAACTATATTGTTTCTTAACACACTACATTGTTTTGGACAAGTGTAAACCATTAAAGAAAGATTATCAAATTTTGATACAATTAAATAAAAGTACATTAATGAGGCTCATATAACAATAAATGTAGCAATGACAAATAAAATACAAGTCAATCAATGGAAGAAGTCAAGAAAAGGAAACATGATAATTGTGAAAATGATATATCCACATGTGAGCAACATATCTTAGCACCACAACATAACAACCAACAATCTTAGTTTTTGGGCATGAGTTAGGTTTCTCAAATATTAAAATCATCACAATTATTATTATGATATTTTCCCATGCTCCAATGCTCGAACGAGGTATAAGCTTCAACATTTTGGTATATGAACTTCTATGTAGAGATGTGTTGCATATTTATGCAACATTTCTCTTAAGGTTTGCAATTAAGATAAGGAAGTAAATTAAAGGGAAAATAAGCATCTTACAAAAGAGGCATACATATAGAGACTAAAGTTAGTAAAGAAATGAGGTGAGGAAAGGCAACTGAACACCTTCTTCTCGTCAAAGTATTCAAGACACATCCTTTGTCCTAGTTCCCTCTAGTCCACTCTTAACTAGTTGTTGACTCCTCCCCCTCCTCACTCCACACATTCAACCATCACCTCACCTGGCTATGAGAAGTAGAGAGATTTCCATCTGCCCCCTCCTAATGTTGTAGCAACATATAGCAAGGCTATAACAAGTCGTCGTGGTGAACCGCCCCGCCACCTCTCCCCATGGACCATTTTAGCTCTTGTCAAGAAAGTTGTAGAAAGAGAAAATTGCGTTGTAGCGCCCTAAACTTATAGCATTGTTCACTTATCTACCCAAACTTCCATTTTACCAAGTCAGCCCTCGGAACATACACAACATTTAGGGAAACCATGCAAACGGCAACAAGTTTAGAGGCCGAGAAAGTAAAATGTAAGTTTAGGGGATAAGTGAAAAATATTACAAGTTCAGAGGGCTACGGTGCAATTTTCTCTTGTAGAAACTTTCAAGCAGATGCTTAATGATCTGTACAATATATAGTTACTAGCTGATAACAAACCTTGTGCAAAAGTATATAATTATATATTATATCAAGTAATAAATATTTATGATATAATATATTTGATAGCCCTCAATTACTAGCAGCACACCAGTAACTTGCCATGGTTGGTGTCACGGTCACACACTAGCCAAAATAAGGCGTTGCTCCAACATGCGAAATAGGTGTTAGTATTACAACAACAAAAAACACCTTGATACATTTTATTTTCTTAAAATGGATAGTGCCAAACATAAAAACCAAACCACACATATATATCATGAACATACTAGGGGATAGTGATTTAAAACAAACTATGCATACAAGACATGGCCGTGAGGCTCTCCCGACACTTTTTAAGATGTCATCTCCAACACACGTCCAAATTAGAGATGCTTTGAAAATTTGAAATTGGGCATGTTTGGAAGAAGTGTTTACATGACTATTTACGGGTGTTGTGGGTTGATAATTTGGCTACGTGGTATTAATTACTATATTCAAGCGGAAACACTAAATCACGAATCCTTCGTCTTCGTGCATGATGAAAAGTTATCGTTCAGTCTAACATTTCCTTTCAACCATTGTTCCTTGCTTCGCACTCTAAACAAAGAATTTTTTGATTGTACATGTGGAACCACACATGGAACGTGTGTGGTTTTTAATGGCTAGATTAGCTTCGAGAAACCCGAGCGTTTGGTTTGCCTATGCTTTGAGTGCTTTGCGAAGTGATATAAAAAAATTTAAGAAATGACTCAAGAAGTATATATACCCTTTAAGTACCGAAGACAAATTAGTCAAAATTTAACACTATTTCAAACATGGTGACATTTGGAGTGAATGGCTTGCATCATCGATAGACCCAACCCGTCACTAATAGGTTATCTCAAACCTTAAGCACGCTGCCACTTTGCTAGCCCACACAATGCTGCCCTAATTGATGACGAGGGTGGTTGCATGCTTTTGGCAAGGCCGCACACCCTAGCATAATTCACCGCCATAATGTTTTCTTTCTCTTCCTCTAAAAATTCTACTTCCATGCAAACAAGTGGATGATTTGAGGAAAACTTTATTTAGACCCTTCTAGTGCGTGGTTATTATATAAATGCCCTCTTATTTTCACAAGGCAACAATTGAGAAATTGAAAGATACATGAGTAAATAATATTAATATTTACATTTGATAGAGTCAACACTCGACCAAAACTGCAAGGTCATGTTACGATGACCGGAAGGTAAAGTATTAGTTTGGAGCACACCTTTTCCTCGCAGGGGATAAGTTCTCCAACTTATTCCCCATTTGCAAATTCTTCCTCCTTCTCCTATCTCCATCGAACCAAGCACCGTCCGTCACCCCGGCCGTTGACAACCACCGACCCACTGACCATGGTGGCGTGGCCTTAGCATGGGCGTGGTGCGAAGCAGCATGGCATCTCGACCCGACGACCGACGAGACGACGTGAGGCAGCGCTAGTGTGGTCGCATGCAGCCGGCTGGGGCGGAGGTCACTGGCGGCAGTGGCGTGTTGGCAGTCTGGCGGAGGCTCCACGAGTGTGGCGTGGTGGCTTAACCTGCCGTGGCGTGGCTCGCTGCAGTGGCCGGTGGCATGAGCATGAGCCATGGTGGTTGCACTTGATAAGCGTGGTGGTCGCCGCAGCAGCGGCAGAGGCGGGCAGTCGACTCTAGGGAAGGGAGAAAGGTGAAGGACCTGATTGCTTTTCTACTAGACTTCCATATGGTCTGTTTTGTAAAATGGCAAGTGAAGGGTGGGAGCTCTGCACGTATCTCGGTGCACGACCAATGCACAAGGGATAGACCTAGGAGCTCTATATGCAAGCGGAAACGGTTTTTCCATTAGTTTGCACAATAAGCGGTTTCAAAAGACGTGTTTATCAAAACTTCAAGTAAATATCTTTTCTAACCCATCAATCCAAATGATAAGATAGAATCATGCATGAGGTCACCACCACCAAACAAGAAACACGTTCAGTGGACTACGTGTGTGCGTCTCTCTGCATGTATAAGGACGCTTCGGGGCTTTGATCTGATTCTACGTATGCTTTGTACTGCACGTGTGCGGGGTGTGATGTGAGTTGTCTGCGTGTGTGTTGCACCTTATAAAAAGACAAAGAAATGCATTTCACTGGTCACTGCAATGAGAGAAGGCTGATGCATAAATACATGAATGCATTGATCATGGCTATCATTAGAAGCTACAGTACCAATTAACCAAGAGCCCAAGAAGCCAAGACGTACGATGTATGAGGTCATGCACACGCGTGACGTCTGCGCGACGGTCGATGCATATGTCCTCACCTGAAAGGCCGCCGGGTCAGACACGAGGACGCTCCTCCGGCCGGCGGCGGCGCCGTCGCCGTCGCCGGAAGGGAAGCCACCGGCGTCGCTCTCCGAGCACTCCACCTCCCACATCACCTTGCAGTCGCCTTCGTCGTCGCTCCCCACGAAGCCCAGGTCGCTCATCGTCTCCAGCTCCTCCATGCCACGCAGCAGCTCAGATCCTTCACCAGCCATGCATGAATCGAGGTTGATCGATCTAGCTAGGAGCAAAACCCTTGGCAAAAAACAAGCAAGAATGATGTTAGAAAGCAAAAACCACATCGAAAGTTTCCAGATTTGTGAGGTGAGGACGCAAAATGAAAGAACAGCTGGATATTTAATTACCTGGAACAGATAAGCAAAGATTCCAGAAGTGCGTCTGCATGCGCCGGGGAGATATGCAAAACGTACGGTTTTCTCACCGTGACCCTGAGAATTCTTTGACGAAAGATCGATCGATATACGAGGTCGCTACATGAACTCGATCCCCAAGGAATGCCAAGATCTAAGAACAATCGATAGAGCTAGTCCTTGATCAGACGGAGTTCTGTGTGTGCCCTATCGATTCAGACACGAACAGCTAGCACCAAGAACCTCTCTCATTAGCTAGCTCACACACCAACAAAAAAAACAAAGAAATCCTTAACAAAACCGATAAAATAACAGAGAAAGCAAAAAAGACATGATCCTACTCAAGAAACATCAAGATCTACAAAACGTTCCGATTCTCACGATTGATCTCACCTCAGCGAAAACCGTGAGCCTGAGAATTCTCTGAAACCACAGCAAGAAACCACAGCAAGATGCAGACACATCCAGGCACCAATCCCAAATGCTACAAGAACTCCCAGTCTCCCAGAGAATTCGGTGAAGCTAAGGTTGATTCTTCGATCGGACTCCGATCACAAGCTGCGTGTGCCTAACCCCCTGTCAGATCGACATGCACAGCACCAAGAACTGATTAGCTGCTGAGAAAGCAAAAAAAAACGGGAAAGAAATTCTCAGCTTAAAAACCGACACCCAAAAGAAAAGAGAAACCACATGATTCTATTCAAGAAACATAGAGATCATCAACAGAACCGAGAGATCCAAGATCTCTCCCTCTCGCAATCGCAAGCGAGGCGGCGGCGTCGAGCTCTGCGTGCGAGTGCGACTGTGTTGAGGTCGAAGAGAGAGCAGCGACACAGCGAGAACTTTTAAGGGACGACGACGTGGGCTGCGGGTGCACCTCGGCCGTCCGATCTTCAACGGACGGTCCACGTCGGCCGTCTGGGGCTGCGCGGCACATCTTGCAGGGACAACCCTGGGGTCCTGGGGTATTGCCGGTTAGGGAGGGGTGGCATTTATTGCTACAGATAGATGGAGGAATAAAAAAACGCTTTGGATAGATATCTCCAAGTTAATTTTGGATCTTTCTCGCGGTAAAAAAAGGAATTCGACTTTTTTAAAAGCAAATTTGTATTTTTGGGTAATTTATGAGTATCCAAAGTATTTGGTTTCTCTTTCACGTGTTTATAGGGTGCGTTACCGAGCGTGTTTTGGCTTTTTATTTGTGGTTGTGGAGTGTCCAAAAAGACCAAAAAATTTAGGCGTGGACTTGGGGACAGACGTCCAGCGCGCGCGCATCGGACACTGGCCCGGCCCAGCCCACCGCATTGAGCATCGCAACTTCTCGCGAAAAAAACCCCTGTTTGCATGCATGCAGTGACGTCAGCGAAAAGATTCTTTTTTGTTTCCTCTTTTGACGGCCATAGATTTTGACTGGTTGCTCCAATGCATAAACCGTTTGCACCGCTGCGTTCCTCGCATTTTTACGAACAAAACAAGATCAAAGTTGCTATAAAAAAGTTACTGAAACAATTTGTTATCCTAATGAAACAATTAGTTTAGTCTGTTGAAACAATATGACTAGTCTGCTGAAACAATTACTGTTGCCCAGTGAATGTATAACCAAGTGAAACAGTTGGTTTAGCCTATTGGAACAATATATATGGCATGCTAAAACAATTGATTTAGCCTATTGAAACAATATATAAAGCCTGCTGAAACAACTAGTTTAGCTTATTGAAACAAATTGTCTGGCCAAATGAAGCAGTTTGTACAGCCTATTGAAACAATATGTCTAGCATGTTGAAACAATTAGTTTAGCCTGCTGAAACAATCTATCTAGTCTATTGAAACAATTGGTTTAGCCTACTGAACAATATTTTTGGCCTATTGAAATAATTAGTTTAGCTTACTGAAACGATATGTCTATCCAAGTGCAACAATTAGTTTTTTCTATTGGAACAATATGTCTAGCCTGCTGAAACAACTAGTTTAGCCTATTGGAAACAATCTGTATAGACTGTTGAAACAATTTGGCTAATAAAAAATTTTAAAATAAAAAAGTATTTAAAATGAGTTAATTAGGATTTTAGATGAAGTATGAAATTTGTTCCATGCATTTTGGACTCAAGATGAAATAGAGACAAAAATGAGAAATTTAAATCGAAAAAAGGAACCGCTGTTTTTTGCTAGATAGCAGCAACATCAGCAAGGCGCGCGCGTGTTATGGTGTTGGGCCGCGCAGCTGGGCCGCGGGCGTTAAACGACGGGAGCATTTTCGAAAAATTTATTTAAAAATATTTTTAAAATCTGGAGATAAAACTACAAAGGTAAACCAATCAAACCAGAACCCATCAAAACCGTGAATTAGTGGATGATTATCATTAAGATTAAGAGTGAATACATCCTCGATGGTCCTGTACAACTGCACGACAGGTGGGCTTCGAAGCCCATGCCCGGAGAAAGAGGAAACGGAATTAGCTTGTTTCTAGAGTTGAAAACGGATCCTAACACGGCAACACGGCAAACGTTCAACAATCAGCTCTGTCCTGATCGGTACCCCGAGGGGATTGTACGCACTGAAGCACAACTATGTCTAGGCTATTTGGTTGTCTTTTCGGTTGAACCAGACTGTATGAGCTAAGCCAGGCAGGTTGAAGCCAGGCTGAGATGATGCAAATGGTTGTTGTTTGGTTAGGTGTATGAGATTGTACATGCTACGTAAAGATGTTGTTTCGTTGACTGCACTAAGGAGAGAAAGACATGGAGAAATTCAAAAGAGGGATGAAACATATTAAAAAGTAAATTCTAGAAAATCAAAATAACAAAAAATCAAATACGAAAATAAAAAAATAAAAAAATTCAAAAGAAAGTCTCATAAATAAATAAATTCAAAAATGAAAATTTTAAACTTTTGAAATTTATATGGCAAGTGTGGTCTAGTTTTGTTTGAAAAAATATCAATAACCCATTTTTGAAATCGGTTCGGTAATTAAAAGATATAGCGAAAAAATGAACCAAATGTGTTGCGCATGTGATTGTGTTGCTGCATCCGTGGAGCCTGACTCTAGGAAACGCCCAATTTGGTCGTATCACGAGAGCCTGACCCGGAGGGGGTAATTGCATCTGGAGAGTCTGGTTCAGATGGGTGAGAAGACAACCAAACACTAGTTTTGTATTTCTAGATGCAAAACTCCTTGGATGCAGGCAACCAAACAGCCTATATATCTTCAACAAACCACGCACCGAAGCACATCGCCCTTATCTGTACATAGTTAGCTGTGGATTCAATTGTTCAGTTTGAATTCGAATATCTAGCATTAATCATCTCCCTGAACTGTACATAGTTAGAAGTGCATTAATTCGTACAGCCCATGTGTAATTGCAATGGAGATATCAATGTGGCTAAGTAGTACTCATTTCCTGGTTAATATGTGTACGGGAGCAGCTACCGGACTGGATCCTATCGCAATAGGATAACAGCGTGACAAGTTCCGTCCCTCGCACCTCGCTAGGCCTTCGTCCTCCTACCTTTCCTTTGTTTCTGTCCTCGCCATCCTTCTCTCTGGCGTGCTCCGCGTGTCTCCACTGCTGCCTTGTCACCTCCAGCCACCACCCGTGGCTGACAACGCCATCGCCACCCCATTGCTCCGTCCCCATCATTCTGGCGCTACCCCGGATCCATCCACCCTAAGTCTGGCCACCGTTGCAATCTATGCGTCGATGTCACTGTATTGCCTTTGATCATTCCCACAACTTTGGCGGCGGCACTGCCGCCTCCCCCTACAATCCCTTCCACACCATCAGGCCACCACCTTCCTGGTCTTCCTATAAGCCCATGGAACATATACCTCCCCTACCCCTAACCCAAACTCAAAACCTAGCGGTAGCGATGGTGATGACAGCGAGGTCAGCAGGCGGTGCGGAGAAAAAAGGAGGACGACACAGGAAGGAATAGGTAGGACGAGTGTAGTGAAAGCGAAGACATCACAAGGCGGAGGAGGTATCTCGTCGTGAGTGCTTGTGAAGTCGTGATGAGATACCGTTGTGTCGTATTTCTCTATGTGTATACAGTTACCTAGGATTCACCTCTCACGACTCACCAATCTATAGCCAAATTAATTGGACAAGCAATAAATTTGTGTATCAAGCAAGTTCATCGTGTAATAATTTCTTACATCAAGGTCTATAAAAATCCTTGCAACAAAAAGTCGTAAAGAGAATTCCTTGTATATCGCTGCGAATACATAAAATTCCTTACTTGCCATTCAAAATCCTCTCTTTTCTCCTCCACCTCAGTTTTCTTTTCTTCTATTCTTCCTCTCCTATTTTCTACCGTGTTGGTTGTTTAAAAATTTCAAAAAATGTAAAATGTAACCATGGATGCACGAACAAGGTTTATAAAATGTTTGATTTCTAAAAAATATCAAAAGTAAAAAATAATTAAATTCAAACGACTTTTTTTAGTATTTGATCTCTTCTTTTTGTCTTATATTTTCTTTTTCTAGGTTTTTTAAAAATAAATAAATCTATCTATCTATCTATATAAAGGAGAGGAAAAAGAAGCCACCACGTTCGTCCACATCATCCAGATTATTTGAACCGTTCGATCAATGGTGAGACCAAATTATAATGGTCTAGATTAAAAAAAAGGATTCGTACACATCACCCAGATTATTTGAACCGTTCGATCAATTGTGGGACCAGATTAGAACGGTCTAGATTAAAAAGAAGGATTCATATCCAATACGATAATTAATAGGAAAGTGTTCCTTTGAACCGTTCGATCAATTGTGGGACCAGATTATAACGGTCTAGATTAAAAAGAAGGATTCGTATCCAATACGATAAATAATAGGAAAGAGTTCCTATCTAATACGACAGATGTTAGAAAAGAGTCCGTAAATATAAAAAATAAAGGATTCGTATCCGATCAATGGTGGGACCAGATTATAACGGTATAGATTAAAAAGAAGGATTCGTACATATCATCCCGATTATTTGAACTATTCGATCAATGGTGAGACCAGATTATAACAATCTAGATTAAAAAGAAGGATTCGTATCCGATACGATAAATAATAGGAAAGAATTCCTATCCAATACGACAGAGTTAGAAAAGAGTCCATAAATATAAAAAATAAAGGATCCGTATCCAATACGATAAATAATAGAAAAGAGTTTGTATCCAATATGACATATAATAGAAAAGAGTTCGTAAATATAAAAAATAAAAATTTGGAATAAAAATAATAGAAAAGTAGAGTTTATACTAAATACGATAGGTAACAGGAAAGAGTTAATAAATCTAGCCACGCAATTGCGTGGGTCATCATGCTAGTTTGATATGATTTGTACAACCACGAAGTGTGAGCACCTATATAATACTATGTGCATGTTGTTTTATTACTTATGTCGAGCGATGTCAATACATGCATTTTGTTGTGTTAATATTTATGTAGGCCGGGCGACGTACGTCAATATGTGCATGCATGCAACATGTATAACAACCGGCGGCATGTACACACTCTCCTGTGTCTTATCTCTTTCCCTCATATGCTTGGTTTGTTAGGATTTTCGGTTTGATATCAATTTGATCGGCAGCACCAATGGATGCATGAGATAGAACAATATGGATGTGTGAGATAGCGAATAGGGTTGTTGCATCCTATTATTAATCTTGTTAATCTTTAGGAAGCCACCAGCCGCCCGTCGCCATGGATCGCGACGAGGAGACGGGGCACCGCGACCGCTCCATGTTTGTCATCGAGGACGACGACGACGACAATCTCAGGGCGGACTTGGAAGGCGGCGGCTCGCCGTCGCTGTTATCCGGTATGTGCTCCTCTTCCGATGCCGACGATGAGGACGTCGCCGGCGGCGACGACGTGGTCTCTTCCGACAGCAGCCTGCATGGCATGTGGCCAAAGAGTTATAGGTTAGATGATCCCATCTCTCTCGAACTAATTGTTTGATCTCCTGTGCATGCAGTTGAATAGATCAATCGTGACTAGGGTTCTACGCGTGCATGCAATATTGTAGGCAGTCGATCGACGTGATGAGTGCGGTGCCGTCGCCGTCGGTGGGCACTATCATGGCGGCTAGCCCAAACCTGAGCAGATTCGGGAGCTCCTTCCTCAAGGTCGGGAGCTCCTTCTTCGCCAAGAGGGGCGCCAGCACGCTGGGCGGGCCTGAGGCGTCGCTGCCCCTCACCCGGCCATTGCTGCCGCCGCCTTCGCTGTCGCAACTGTCGGAGCAGCCGGCGCCGTCGCCGGGGACTCCCACGCGGCGCCTGAAGTCCAACTACATTGAGCTCCCACCGCCGTCCTCCAAGTGCGGCACCGCGCAATCTATCCTCAACGGTATGTATCTTCAGTATGTTTGTTAACAACGCAATCAGATTTTTTTTCAGGTGCATGTCGTGGTCTGAATTTGATTCCATTCAAAGCCAATCTATGATGAGTTCTGTTGAAAATAATCTGTCGTGTGCTCTGTTTGAATCATAGAGCAGGTAGATTTAATGAGCACATTGTGCTATAGCAGTACTTTTAACTGCAAATCATGGCCTTCAACTTTGGCACACCTAGTAGTTAACTAGTTATAGTTACTGACAAGGTAGGTGCAAGGCAATGCAGTAGGCACAACAATTTTCAGGTTCATCTTGTTTTCGTTTTTTGAGTGTGAAAAGCATCAGCTCGATCGGCAATTCCCTTCAGGCTTAGCACAATTACTAATAGTTAGTCACTGCCAAATAAGGTGTGCAATGCCGTCCTCCAACCGCCGTCCTCCATGTGCGGCACGGCCCAATCTATCCAACCGCCGTCCTCCATGTGCGGCACGGCCCAATCTATCCTCAATGGTATGTATCTTCAGTATGTTAACAATGCAATCTGATTTTTTCAGGGGCAAGTGGTGGTCTGAATTTCAGTCCATGCAAGGCCAATCTATGATGAGTTCTATTTGAAATAATCTGTTGTGTGTTCTGTTTGAATCATAGCGCAGGTAGATTTAATGAGCACATTGTGTTATAGAACTTTTAACTGCAAATTATGGTCTTCACCTTTCGCACACCTAGTAGTTAACTAGTTATAGTTATTGACAAGTAAGGTGCAAGGCAATGCAGTAAGCACAACAATTTTCAGGTTCATCTCGTTTTCGTTTTTTGGAGTGTGAAAAGCACCGACTGGTAGTTAGTTACTGCCAAATAAGGTGTGCAATGCAATGCAGTAGGCATAGCGCTTTCAGGTTTATCTTCTTCTCATTTTCAGGCTTTATAAATTTCACGTTCATGAACTAATGCTAATGCCAATGATGCGCATCTTGATTTGCTTCTGAACATGTCTTGAATCTCAGGGTTCAATGTCCTTTGCGGCGTTGGACTTCTCACCACTAGCTATGGCATCAAACAAGGTGGATGGCTGAGCCTCCTGCTGCTGCCCTTGCTGGGTGGTTGCTCATGCTACACTGGGTTGCTTCTCAAGAGATGCATAGACAGCTCGCCAATTATACAGACATATCCTGATATAGGACGTGCCGCGTTCGGTGTGTCTGGTCGAGTATTCGTATCGGTATGCATTTATGTTATCCCATTTATAGGTTTTGGAAAATTCACATTACTCGCTGAATGTCAGAATATCTGATTGCTACATATCTTGGCAGGTCGTCCTCTATCTAGAGCTCTATGTACGTATTCTCTCAATCCTAACACTGCTCAGTAAACATATTATTGTCATACACCAGAGGTTAAGATTGTACCAATTTACAGTCGAGCTGCGTGGAGTACATCACATTGCTGGGGGATAGCTTGTCCTCAGTGTTTCCTTCTGCGCATTTGGCTTTCTCCGGCGTCTACTTAAACGCACATAATCTCTTTGCTATTACAATGGCTATTGCAATCCTCCCATCAGTCTGGCTCAAGAACCTCAGCCGTCTCTCCTATCTTTCTGGTAAGGACAATATTAGTATTGCATTCAGATTTTGATATTCGCAACAAATATTAGAGTGCTTCACAAACATTTTGTTTGAACAGTATATCGACGATGGTATTTCCTTTTGGTTTTCCCCCATTGTAATCTTTTAAGTACAATGTTCAACTCCTTCAAAACCATTTATTTCTTCTTTTTTTGCTAAGCAAAACCATTTGTTTCTTAACAATATGAATATCTGCATCGATCCCCAACGCGTTTGGATGAGTGACTGATTGTTTATGGCCTTCTTTTAACCAAAATTTTACAGCGGGAGGCGTCGTTGCGACATTAACCGTCATTGTCTGCCTGCTCTGGGTTGGTATTGGGGAAGGAGTTGGGTTCCACACTGGAGGGACTGCACTGAATCTTACCCACCTTCCTGTGGCACTTGGCCTGTATGGGTACTGCTACTCAGGGCACTCGGTTTTTCCGAACATATACTCATCGATGCAAGATCGTTCGCAATTTCCATTTGTACTCCTGTTCTGGTGAGTTCTGAACCTGCAAAATGATTCGCTACAACTGCTATACACTTCTTTTTAGCAAAGGTATAATTTGGTAATTACTTGCCAAATGTGATAAATACTTGCATATACTATTCCCTACGTTTCGGTTTTTTTGTGGTACGCATGCACACTTGTGTATGCAAAGGGATAACTTGGTAATTACTTGCCACATGTGATAAATACTACTTACATATGCTATACATCTCTAGTTTTATAGTAGGCACACTTGTGTACGCTGGGGTCGCCGTCTCAGGGTTTCTGATGTTTGGCGAGTCCACGATGTCGCAATTCACACTGAACATGCCTCAACATTACATTCCCTCCAAGATTGCCATTTGGATGACGGTATGACAAAACCCACTGAAAGCTCATACGTTGCGTCGAAATTAATGTACTGTTGCTAGCTCGTTGCCATAATTAACCCCTTTTGGTTTCAGATTGTGAATCCATATACCAAGTTTGCATTGACAATGACACCAGTTGCGTTGTCGATAGAGGAGGCACTGCCTAGGAGGATGCGGAATTACCTAGTTGGGATGTCTGTTAGGACAGCTCTCGTCATCTCAACTGTTGTTGTTTCTTTGTCATTCCCATACTTCGGTGAGTACTTATTATTACTGGCTAATGAAATTTCTTTGTTAACTAATGAAATTTACCCCCAAAACATCATATGTGCTGATGGCATGGCTTATCCCTTGTGAATTGCAGCTTTGGTGATGGCATTGCTTGGATCTGTCTTCACAATGCTTGTGGTGAGTTTCTGATGAACCTGAAATTTTGAACTACTTATTTATATTTGATTAATAGAACAAAGTATTTGAATGACCTATTTTGCTTTATGATTTGCATTACAGACCCTAATACTCCCATGTGCATGCTACCTCTCCATCAAGCGGGATTCGGCCCCTTTGTGGGAGGTAAATAACTTTTTTTTGGAAAGATCCAGCGGAGCTGGAATGCAATTAAGATAGGCAAAAAATTGCAGAAATTACAGAGCCAACAAACAAAAAATTGCAGAAATTACAGAGCCAACAAATACAGAACACATAATGCTGACAATATGCTGAACACCGTGTGCTTATATTGTAACTTCTCCTTTATTTTCAGGTGGCCTTATGTGTAGCTATCATATCGATAGGCGTCGCTTGCGCATGCGTTGGATCCTACACCTCAATTAACCAGATCATAAGCAGATAGCACGGGGTGTGATCCACGTGTAGTTTTGCAGAAATCAAATCAGCAATTTGCAGTTTTTCCTCTAGGTACATTCATCAGGTCTTAAACCACATACTAGCTGAGTGCAGATTTGTGCTGACACGAATAAAAAGAAAATAGATATTATTTTATACTCGCAATGTCATAGTTAATGACTAATCTAAAGGTCATTTAAATGGTATCCCTGCTGTTTACCACAATCCATGATGGATAACGTCATGGAAGTTCCAAAATGGTTTGGGCTGTACTCAAGGGTGCTGAATCACGCTGCCTCTCTGCTGCCTTCACCTACTGATAACCATGCATGCAGGACTTGGTGATCTGATCTCTGTATTTTCTTTTCAACGTAAACCCGGCACGGTGACTGCTTGGTGCGGTGGTTCCAAGATGCTTCCATAGCACAGATTAGACAAAACCAGTTGCTGGATCGCAGTGGGGAGAGCTGTTGGATGTCCACACTGAATGTTCTGCTCAAAACGCCTAACCAAACTGTTCAGAACTCCACTCACAAGTTCAGAACCTAAACTGAACATTCAGGCACTGCTGCTCATTCGCTTCCCGTTTTCTGCTGTAGATTTTCCCTTGATGCGTTTGCTCTTGGGTTTTCCACCTGGTCCTGCTCGATATCTACCATTGCTGCCTCACAGGCAGCACCTATTAGTTACCCAAGATAAAATTGAAAAGGACAACTGGGCAAGAATGATCTCCTCACATAATTTGCATTCTGATTCTGATTTCTGCATTCAGAGAATTGTCTTAGTTGTCACTACACAGATAAAGCGCGCACACTGACGCTGTCACATTTCACAATCATGTTAATAAAAAAACATAAATTTCCCTGAATTTCCCCCAGCTGGCAGCTACATCTAAACTACCACAGGATGGCCAAAGAAAAGGCACATCTCTTTTTCTCTCATGAAAAAGCAAGACAAATATGCCACTGGGCCTGATGGCCCGGGCTAACACAGGCCGATGGCCCTGACAATACTAATCCCGCCAGCACACCAGCATGGTGACGCACCGACGCATGATGTAGAACCTGGCCCTTTGCTCCTTCACCAGGCCCGCTAGCCGGCCCGGCACAGACCGGGTCGGGCCTCGAGAGGCCCGGCCCTTGAGGCCCACCGGGCTCCCGCCTGTCGTCGGCGCCACCGCCGCCGACCTCCTACTGCCCTTCTTGGACAGCTTCCACTTGTCATCCATGCACATCTCCATGATCTCCTCTGATTCTTCCCCTATAGCACTAGTACAACACACGCTCTCTCTGGTTAGCCTCGGACCTCTTGGTTGTGATGTGCTATACTGTGGAGCTGAGCTACCTCCCTTCGTTTGCTTTGGTTGTGTGGTTGGAGAGAGTTGGACGTTGAGGATGGTTGTGAGGCTTGGGTGGGAGGGGGTGGTGCTATTTATAGTGCCAAACTGCGTGATGCAGCTTGTTGTGTGTATGCTAATGTGTGTGATTTGGATTGGGGGTGAGATAGATTGCTTACTTAATTAAGCCTAGTTTTCTGCTTGTGTCTGGTAGGGCATCTGTTTCCATGTCCCTAATAATTTATGGGACCATGTCCCCTCGACCCCTTTCGGCTCCTGCTCAAGCCAAGTAAACAAATGCACGCATGCTAGGATCTCTGTATTTGTACTAGGCTATTTTGTATTTCATACTGTATACTCCCTCCATTCTAAAATATAGGGCTGTCATGTTTTTTCAAAAGACAATGTTTGAAATCTTTTACTAATAATTAAGAAAAAATTGTGCATTTTTTAGTATATTCATATAATATATTTAGATCCGTATTTAAAAGTAATTTGATATGATGTTAGTTTTGTAGTTGCTAATGACATATTTTGAAATAAATTAACGGTTAAAGCTATACTTTAAAGACCGTGCCAAAAATTTATATGCCCTATATTTTAGAACGGAGGGAGTATACTGTTTCATCTTCATTGCAGGTCTATACCTGAGCGCTAGGGGTGTAAAATGTAGACGGATCAGATAGGGAAAGATTGTGCTCTTCTCATATTTCTAACTCATACGTTTTCCTCACTGGATTTGAATATAGATTATTGGAAAAGAAAACATAAATGCATCAACAACGGCGGTGCATGGATGTATACGTATTTATAGGAGACAAATTTACACGTAGTGAATCTTGTCTTGCCTACATACGTACTCCACAAGACACATCCATATTTTAAAATTCAGACTTTTTATATCTTTGATCAACAATTTATTCAACAACATATATATTCTGTGATAAACAAATACTCCCTCCGTATCAAAATATTTGACGCTTTTGACTTTTGAACAAATATTTGACCATTCGTCTTATTCAAAAAATTAGCACAAATATGTAAAAAAAATAAGTCATACTTCAAATATATTTAATGATAAAACAAATCATAACAAAATAAATGACATTTGTATAAATTTTTTGAATAAGACGAATGGTCAAACGTTTGTGCAAAAGTCAAAAGCGTCAAATATTTTGATACGGAGGGAGTATTTGTTTATCACAGAATATATATGTTGTTGAATAAATTGTTGATCAAAGATATAAAAAGTCTGAATTTTAAAATATGGATGTGTCTTGTGGAGTACGTATGTAGGCAAGACAAGATTCACTACGTGTAAATTTGTCTCCTATAAATACGTATACATCCATGCACCGCCGTTGTTGATGCATTTATGTTTTCTTTTCCAATAATCTATATTCAAATCCAGTGAGGAAAACGTATGAGTTAGAAATATGAGAAGAGCACAATCTTTCCCTATCTGATCCGTCTACATTTTACACCCCTAGCGCTCAGGTATAGACCTGCAATGAAGATGAAACAGTATACTCCCTCCGTTCTAAAATATAGGGCATATAAATTTTTGGCACGGTCTTTAAAGTATAGCTTTAACCGTTAATTTATTTCAAAATATGTCATTAGCAACTACAAAACTAACATCATATCAAATTACTTTTAAATACGGATCTAAATATATTATATGAATATACTAAAAAATGCACAATTTTTTCTTAATTATTAGTAAAAGATTTCAAACATTGTCTTTTGAAAAAACATGACAGCCCTATATTTTAGAATGGAGGGAGTATACAGTATGAAATACAAAATAGCCTAGTACAAATACAGAGATCCTAGCATGCGTGCATTTGTTTACTTGGCTTGAGCAGGAGCCGAAAGGGGTCGAGGGGACATGGTCCCATAAATTATTAGGGACATGGAAACAGATGCCCTACCAGACACAAGCAGAAAACTAGGCTTAATTAAGTAAGCAATCTATCTCACCCCCAATCCAAATCACACACATTAGCATACACACAACAAGCTGCATCACGCAGTTTGGCACTATAAATAGCACCACCCCCTCCCACCCAAGCCTCACAACCATTATAGCATACATTATACGAAGTTATACGAGATCTATTTATAAAATAAAATTATATTATATTATGAAGGAAGTTATTTTTTTAGATGAATCTATATATCTATCTAATTATTATGTGCTAAAAGAAAATAGTTTAAAAGTTTTTTATCGATAAGGTTTGAAAAGTTTAACTTAGTACAAGTCTGAAACGACCACTACTTTACAATGGATGGAGTACATAGCATGTATGTACGTAGGTAGGTAGGTATGAAGGTAATATAATTTTGTGCTCGTGTGTTGAACGGCTCAATAACGTACTACTTTCTTCCTATCATGAAAACTTGGTGTTTTAAACATTGATATAGTCTCCAAAATACAATTTTGATCACTAATAACCATTCAAATTTATTAATAAAATCTAAAAAATGATATTATAGAAATGTTTTTTTAGACAACTTTTTATATATTTGATTTTCATGTATCCAGTCTAAATAGTTTAAAACATTTGTATAGATAAAGTCTTCAAATTTTAACTTTAGCATAAAACTAAAACATAAAGTTTTTGTGATATGAAGATAGTACCATATCCTAAATCACGGTATTTAAAGAGAGATGATACTCTTCTCTTTCCACGGTAACTGTGTGTACATGCTTAGGTCTTGTTTGTTTTAACTAAAGGTTGTCGAAACTTTAATCTAAAAAAGTTATCCACGGTAAGCGTGTGTGCACATTTAGGTCTTGTTTGTTTCAGCTGAAAGTTGTTAAAACTTCAATCTAAAAAAAGTTGTGACCCCTCGAAAGAAGTCTCAAAGAGTTCAAAAAATTATGAAAATATTTTATGAACTATAAAAATAACTCTACAAAAATGGCTACAATGTATTACATCATTTGGCTTATAAAAAATAAGAAATTTCTATTTAATTTAATTTAATCTGAAACAAACAAGGCTTCACCGTTGTTCTTTATAGAAAGAAATCTGTTATTATCATTATGTAAACAGCTCCAAGCCCTCGATAGTGCTCTTTGATAAAGAAAAATGCTACAAAATGATAAAATATTTTTAAAAAATAGTTACAAAGCGCTTAGCTCGTCGAAAAAAATAAATTAAAAAGAACAAGGTAGGCTATACTAGTTGAAGTTCCATGCCCTACTATATATAAATTCACACACCATTATTGATTTCAAATGGCCTTTTACATCGGTTTTGAAACCGATAGTGGCCAACCGAAAATTTCTCTGGCAGTGACAGAAGATGCTCTCCAGACGAAAACCAAGACAGGAACATCTCGGTGGAGGCGAGTTCGCAGCTAGTGTGCATGCACGCCTGGTTGATAGCATGGCACCGTGCGATGTTTGAACGCGTGAGGATGACCGGCCGGCGAGCCACCATGGCCGGCAGGGCAAGCATGGCGGCATGGGCAGTCAAAGCCCCCCCTCTCACGCACCCATCGATCAGGGATCACTGGATGAGGACAAGTCGACGTGCATGCAGATTGGAGCTGCAGACAAGAGGATATATCGATGCGTGAGCAGGCAGGCCATGGCCGCCCATGCCCCCTCCTGCGTCCATCGGATGCAACGTCCTCTTCTCACATCTTCTCGGCCGGCCCGTCTCAAATGGCGGCCATGATTATCCTCCTCCTCCTTCTCATCCATTTGCTAAATGCCTAGCCAGATTGGCTTTCTGTCGACAACCCAGATTTGTTTGATGGCTACGCGAAGCGGTTTTTCATCTTCGATCCAGCTACAGCGTTTATGCACCGTCCCGTACTGTTTTCCATAGTATAACTTTGACCATAGAAAGGATTTTTAAAAAAACTGTTTATGTTACATTAAAAATCATAATATTATGGAAGTTCTTTTCAAGACGAATCTATTTATACGATTTTTACGTTCTCAACCTAAGTAATCTAAAATTTCTTTATAGATAAAGTTATAAAACTTTGGGTTAGGAAAAGCTTAAAACGCCTGCTATTTCATAACGGAGGAAGTATCAATTAGCCATTTTTAATGATAAAAATGCAATCTTGCGCGTCGTTGTACCAAAGATATATACGTACCTAGATGTATAGATACATATATCATTGGTGCATATGGAACAATAAATTTGATGGTGATGTTTGGAGGCATTGCTAGCTACTCCCTCCGTCTCAATATATAGGGCGCATAATTTTTTTTAAGTTGTCTCATAATATAAGACATCTCCTCATTATTTCCTTAGAAAAGACGAGCAATTAACTCCTAGTTAAGCTATTCACACTATGAAGTGCATGCTTTTGCAGTTTTGCTAGCTTTAGCTATTAAAGCTATTAATTAAGCGCATGGGAAGAAGATGCATGCTTGCATGCACAGAAGCAAAAGATTAAAGATTAATTTGTGATGCTTCGATTAACAAGATAATTAAAGATGATTTACTCTCTTAAACACCATTTTTGGTCTTGATGAAAATTATTATACGCCCTATATATTGGGATGGAGGAAGTAATTTGTTTGTTCGAATTGAAATTAAAATTTATCACTGAAAATTCATTATTCTTTACAAAACAGTGCAACACTCTACGGTCATTTTGTAAGGCTTTTAGTTGTTCTTTTAACCTTTCAAAATCATTTTACAATAAAATTTTGAAAAGGCTTATGGCCGGGAGTCCGACACCTCCGGACTACCGCGCCTTGCGCGCGAACGGCGGGGGTTGCACTGTGCAGCCGGCATGCAGGTGGGGCCCACGGCTTTTTTTTTCTTTCGGCGACCATAAATTTTGACTGGGTGCTCCGATCCAAAAACCGTTTTTGCCAACGTGTTCCTCGTATTTTTATGAACAAAACAAGATATATGTTGCCATATAAATCTTCAAACTCAGCTGGTGAAACTTGGGTTTCGCCTACTGAAACTTGGGTTTTCGCCTACTGAAACTTGGATTTCTTATTTGTTAAACTTGCTGAACTGTCAAGTTTCATCAGGTTTTATCCAAGTTTTTTCAAGTTTCATCAGGTTTCATCAAGTTTCATCAGGTCAATTCAAGTTTCAGCAGGTTTCATCCAAGTTTCATCAGGTTACATCGAAGTTTCGTCCAAGTTTCATCAGATAAAAACACACGGCCAAGTTTCATCAACACACGAACAAGTTTTGCTAGTATAGATGTAAGTTTCATAAGTGTATTCTCCTAATTTCACATCAAAAAATTGAAAAAGTGAAAAAAAAAATCAAAAAAATTTAAAAGTATTTAAAATTGGTTGCTCTCGATTTTAGAAGTATTATGAAATTTATTCCACGCATTTTGAACACTATTTGAATTTTGTACAAAAATCAGAAGTTTAATTGAAAATTTGATCTAACACACTGCTAGTTATCTAGTCGCTGGAACGCTGGGACGTCGGCGCACAGCATCGTGTAGGATTGGCGCGGTGGCGTTCATTGGACGGCGCAGATTGGTCCGGTGTGGCGCTTGCCATAAAAATTTTTGCTCCTCAAGTCTCCGAGCACAATTTATTTAGATTATGCTGATTTCAGCCGAAAGAAGGAATACATATGTAAACCTTCTCCTTTTCCACTTAAATTGAAATTGAAAGTTAGCATTAAAAAATTATCGTTTTTATATCGACTAGATAATATAAGAACTTTATATAGTCGTAATTTTGAGCATACCCTCTAAAATTACTTCACAAATTATAGTATCTTCTAAAAGATTTCTTCCCTCCCGCAGCCCCTTCATATCTGCTACAGTACGTATTATAAAGGGCCATTTGGATTTGCTCTAATAACTGTGTCAGCAAGACACGGTGGGCCAGTACGTGTTGGTTTGATGCTTCGACCACACGTACGTGCTTGGTAGGGATGGACGATGACCTGTGCCTGTGGTCTCGATTTCGTGTACAGAAGCGCATTGATGGGAGTGTCGTCCGTTGGAGCGGCACGTAGGGTAGGGAGCGTCCACAGCTTCGTGCGTGCGCCCAACACGCGAAGCCCACATGGCTCCTATACACCGGTAGACGCCGCCTGCCACGCATGCATATGCACACTCTCGACTCTCGAGTCTCCCACTGTCCCACAGACGGAAGTAAATCGCCTTCATCGAGGGCAGTAGGATAGGCGTCCCTTGATTTCAAATGGCCTTTTACATCGGTTTTGAAACCGATAGTGGCCAACCGAAAATTTCTCTGGCAGTGACAGAAGATGCTCTCCAGACGAAAACCAAGACAGGAACATCTCGGTGGAGGCGAGTTCGCAGCTAGTGTGCATGCACGCCTGGTTGATAGCATGGCACCGTGCGATGTTTGAACGCGTGAGGATGACCGGCCGGCGAGCCACCATGGCCGGCAGGGCATGCATGGCGGCATGGGCAGTCAAAGCCCCCTCTCACGCACGCATCAGGGTTCAGCCGTTCAGGGATGAGGACAAGTCGCCGTGAAAGCAGATTGGAGCTGCAGACAAGAGGATCGATCGATGCGTGAACAGGCAGGCCATGGCCGCCCATGCCCCCTCCTGCGTCCGTCCATCGGATGCAACGCCCTCTTCTCATCTTCTCGGCCGGCCCGTCTCAAATGGCGGCCATGATTATCCTCCTCCTCCTTCTCATCCATTTGCTAAATGCCTAGCCAGATTGGCTTTCTGTCGACAACCCAGATTTGTTTGATGGCTACGCGAAGCGGTTTTCCATCTTCGATCCAGCTACAGCGTTTATGCACCGTCCCGTACTGTTTTCGAAGGTATAGCTTTGACCATAGAAAGGATTTAAAGAAAACTGTTTATGTTACGTTAAAAATCATAATATTATGGAAGTTCTTTCCAAGACGAATCTATTTATACGATTTTTACGTTCTCAATCTAAGTAATCCAAGATTTCTTTATAGATAAAGTTTTAAAACTTTAGTTTAGGAAAAGCTTAAAACATCTGCTATTTCATAACGGAGGAAGTATCAATTAGCAATTTCTAATGATAAAAATGCTATCTTGCGCGTCGTTGTACCAAAGATACGTACCTAGATATATAGATACATATGTCATTGGTGCATATGGAACAATAAATTTGATGGCGATGTTTGGAGGCATTGCTAACTTCTTTGTTTGGTTTGAATTAAAATTAAAATTTATCACTGAAAATTCGTTATTCTTTACAAAACAGTGCAACACTCTGCGGTCATTTTGTAAGGCTTTTAGTTGTTCTTTTAAACCTTTCAAAATCATTTTACAATAAGATTTTTCGCTCCTCAAGTCTCCGAGCACAATTTATTTGGATTATGCTGATTTCAGCCGAAAGAAGGAATACATATATTGTAAACCTTCTCCTTTTCCACTTAAATTGAAATTAAAAGTTAGCATTAAAAAAATATCGTTTTTATATCGACCAGATAATATATATAAGAACAATATATAGTCATAACTTTGAGTACAATAACTGTGTCAGCAAGACACGGTGGCCAGTACGTGTTTGTTTGATGCTACGACCACACGTACGGCGGGTGTAGTGACGATGACCTGTGCCTGTGGTCTCGATTTCGTGTACAGAAGCGCATTGATGGCAGTGTCGTCCGTTGGAGCGGCACGTAGGGCAGGGAGAGTCCACTGCTTCGTGTGTGCACCCAACACGCGAAGCCCACATGGCTCCTACCGCGCGCTGCACTGCACACCGGTAGGGCCCGCAAAGCAACCCGCTTGCATCCCTACACACCGGTAGACGCCGCTTGCCATGCATGCATATGCACACTCCCGAGTCTCGACCGAACGGGTACGAGAGTGGACTCCCACAGGCATCAGACATCGAGAAGCGGGTGGTTTTGTAAATTCAGAGCTTTCAGTTAAAAGAGGAAGATTTTTCGATGAAGGGTTTTATTGCCTTCTTTTGGTTACAAAATCGTTTCGGACACGCAGAGCATTCCAACAGCCCCTCTGTACCACCCTGTAAAACACTATTTATATAGGGCTGTCGGGATACACTTAGAAATAAAAACCTCAAATTGCCTTAAAAACCGCTCGAAAACCGTGTCTAATCGAGGGTAACCGAAAAACTGAACGGCTAGCCAAGGAAGCTGGGCGATTAACTGAGGTGACTGATTTTTTAGATTAATCGCTGCCCACTCAAAAACTGTGGTTAGCCGTGATTTTTCGTTCTGTCTTCCACGAAATTATAGAAAATTTAAGCAAATTTATATAACTATTTATCAATAGTGCTTGGTCCGATAGGAATAGTTTACATGAAATCTAGTAATTCTAGTGCATACATAGTTACATACAATCTACATCCAATGGTACTAGTAATTAGCCTACAATAACCTACTAGGAACAGAACGATGATCATCTAAAACTCTCTTTCTCTCCCTCTCCCTGTCTCTCTCCCTGTTGGTTACGATGGTTTGAAGCTTAGTATGACTCTCTAGTCTCGTCTACAATGTTTATAAATTATATGATGAAATAAGGGACAATTTGGTATTAGTTAAATAGTGATACTTGTTGCTCTCTAGCTCTTGATCCATTTGTTGTATAAATATGTAAATAACATTTTTTTTATATTGGTGCACTTAGGTTGCTAGGCCAGCTTATAAAAATATGAAGAAAACAATTGATTTTGTCTTTAAACACATGTAAAATGTTTTACGTGCTATACTATATTAGAATCCTTATTGCCACAAACAATATATAGTCCCAGGGAGGTGTTTAGGAAGAAAAAAATGTTTATTTGCCACCTAGGATAACACTAGGATGGATGGTTGGGGAGAAACACTAGGATTTTTCCCTTTTTTGTGTGTTTATGGGAATTTATACATCTAAGCACCTTTGTATTGAAAGATATTTTTTTGGGTTACTTCTTTGCAATGTGTCATCACACTCTGTAAAAACTTGCATATAAACATGGTATTATACACGCTAAATATTGCTATTTCTTGTCCCTCCACTTGGCCCCCTATGCCAAAATCCTGGCTCTGCCTCTGATAGGTCATATGGTACCACTTATTTAAAAGCGTTGAATCTAGTATGATGAAAGGGTTCCATTGCAGGTGTGATGATATCAAGAATCGTAAACATTTTTTATATATATAAAAAGGTCTTTCATAGGAAACGGTTGTAGGACATAGCTTGTTAGCTAAAACGATTATGATTCTTTAGAACGACCATAGACCATAAACCATAAGGTAAAAAGGTTAAGGTTCTGCAAACGACAAAAACAGTAGATCATCAGACGGTTAGGGAGACGGGGAAGAAGGTTTCTCAGACCGCATACTGTCTTCCATGTGATTGTCAGTTAAGCTTACATTATATCTAATGATGACCATACGTCTAGGTACTTTTATCACCACCCAACCACTTGAGAGTGAGCAAACTAACATAGGGATCTGTGTGACTGTGTGCGCACGGAGCATATATGCCACTATGCGAGGCCACTACTTGACTGGTCAAACGCACGAGCGTTTGGCACGTGTCCTGTCCACGGCGTGGAGGCATCATGCCGCCCATTCTGTGTGTGTGACGATTATAATGCGTCCACTGAATCGATCAAATGCGCCGACATGTCGCCGAAAGATAGGCACATGTATGTATTCCTTAAAATTATACTAGTACAAAACTATATGCATGTACATACACACATACGTGGATATTAGCAGCCAGAAAAAAAAAAAAAGATTTGTGTCTACGTGCATGCATTACATACACACATACACGTGTATGTGTTCGAGATATGAATTTTTATAGTTTGGGTACATCAAATGTTTCAACCTTGATTTGAGCTTTGCATGAGCTCGACTGATCACTAGCTAGCTAGCTAGCTAGCTACTTAGTTACCTGATGATTATAAACATGACGAAATCAGCTAAACCAGTTGAGCTAAATACGACCCCCCCCCGCGCCCGCCGCGACTTATACACACACAATTTTTTGGGGGTATGTGAAGGTATACCCGCCAAATTAACATCGCATATTTTAAAGAACATCACATAGGGTTCATGGAACAGCTCGTTGATTAATTAAATATTGTACAGAGATGTTGATGACTCGTCGGCATTTCGCATTTGTTAATCAAGCTGGTGAACCTCATCATGCATTAGCATGTGAGCTGAGCAGGGGCAAGTAGTGAAGCCATGTGCAGTGATCAATTCTTAGTTAGCAACACGACATAAGGCTTAGATACGGCAAATGGGTACAGATTAAGGTTCAAACACTTTGAATGATCAGGTCGAGGGTCTCACACACTCTCACAGAGTAATCAGATGCTGATTAGCAGTGTACTTGGATCTAAATGGCGGCTTAATTGCGCGGAGAATTTGGCCGGCCAGGCTGTCAGGGAGAGGAGACAAGCGGACCAACTGTCTCGTTGTCCATTCTGCAAACTTTTGCATCGCATGTGCGCAACCACCGTCGTTTGATGCACGGTGTCTGATTCTGCAGAGGTTTACGTGACAGGATCAAATCTAATTAGCCACGTGTCCTTGTGATTGGTAGCTCGATCAGCGGTTAAATCCTGGGTAGCGAATTCGATTCTTGCCCCAAGACATGTCAGGTTTAATTGATGGATTTCTTGGCAAAGATGTCCAGCTCACAACACCTGAAGGTGGCAGTAGAGCATCTGTTAGTTTGAGCTTAAATTAAAATTAAAATCTATAGCATTAAAAAATTGTTGTTTTTATACAATTCAAATGCCCTAGCGATTTGTAGCCACTTTTTAAGCTTTGAGTTAAGGGGGAATAAGAGGGCAATCACCCACATACTGACATACACATACGAATAAAATAAACAGTCAGACACCCGAAATAGGAGAATACTTGAAGATGAAAAGGGTATAGAGAAGCAAAGAGAGAATTACCCCACACACGAGAGAGAGAGAGAGAGAGAGAGAGAGAGAGAGAGAGAGAGAGAGAGAATGGGGGAATAACCGAATAAAAAGGGAGAAATACGCAGAAAGAGGCCTAGCTTGGCCCAAAAAATGCTTGTATGGGCCTGAGAAGCAGTATTAGCACGAACGAAATAGGCCGTCGGCTTTACTTCACGCATAGCCGAGCTTCAGAATTTAGCCCGCCTAACGATCGGCAGGGCATCCGGCAGCCCCAATGCCCAATCTATTTTAAAGCCCACTATGCACTAGCCCATGCTAGCCCAGGCCTCGTAGCACTAGCTTAGGAGGCCCAGATCACTACCGTGGGCGCCATCGCCTTGGGCCGGGAGCCAGATCCAGCCGTTGGATGGTGACCTGGTCGCTGGGCAGCGGGAGATTTTTTTTCCTTCTTCCGTACGGATGGATGCTGAGGTTTGCATGGTGTTGTAAGCGCTGACCTCTTCGACATGTGCTCTGCGAATATACAAATACAGAAGCTGAGATAACTCTGAAGCTACTCTGAATTTTTCTTATGCGTGGAATTACGTGAGGCGTTGAAAGCTAGCATAAATAAAGTAGAGATTAGCCTTAATAGAGCACGTTGGTTGGGGCCTGTTTTATTCAGCAAAGTGTTGTGGATTTCAAGCACTTTCCAGTGCCCACTATTTCCTTTTTTAGTCCTGGTTAATCTCTGACTGCAGCATGGTATCTTCCTGATCCGATCTTCGTACCGGAGAAGCTGAGGCCCCTTTTTTTTTTTTTGTACTCCCTCCGTTCCAAATTATAGATCGTTTGACTTTTTTGACACGTACTTTGACCACTCGTCTTATTCAAATAATTAGTGAAAATATAAAAAAACTTAAGTCATTATTAAAGTACCTTTCATGATAGACTAAATCATAACAAAAATAAATTATAATTATAAAATTTTTTGAATAAGACGAATGGTCAAAGTACGTGTCAAAAAAGTCAAACGACCTATAATTTGGAACGGAGGGAGTAGCTGTTTTCAGACACAAACATAGTCAGCTCAGCAACTGTGATTAACCAGTGTTCTTCTAGAAGCAAGGAGTTCTTTTATTCTTGCACAAGAAGTTTGTCTATACAAACTTGCACACATCTCCATCTGCTCAACGGAGTATGCATCATCATGCAGAGCAATGCATGCTGTCAGCCATTTTAATATCAGCCACCTTCATCAGGCTTCAGGTCAGGGTCAGCTCATCTGCCGTCATGTTAGTTTCGATCGCCCAAATCACTTCTCCAGTGATTAACTTTATGTTTGGATTGCGCCAAGATTCGTTCCATCGATCGATGCACATCTGTGTTGTTAAGCTTGTTTGCTCAACTTGTCCTGTGGTCAAATCGTTCTCCGCTGTCTTTTCCAAGACCAGAGATAGGTGCTCTGAATGTCTCATGTTTCTTTCCTTGTAGTCTTGATCTTCACTTGGCTTTATTGTCAGGTCTTACTGGCTCGGCTCGGCTCCATGTGCTACAAAATATTCTCGCAATCTTGCTCTGCGTCTTGTAGGGTTGGGTTCAGTTGCACCAAGGCCTTTGTGGCTGAACCCAGAATTACTCTTTTTTTTTTCTTCTGAATCTGGCATGCAACTTTCATCAGGTAAGCTGTTAATGACAATTGTTTGGGAGATCCTTTTGCCCCCGAATGAATTATATCGTGGTCTTATGGATACATGGAATCCTCACGAATCAGCTAATATCGGCTCAAGAAGGTTCAGATCTTCCAATAGCAACAAATCAGCTAATAAAGGCTCAAAAAGTTAAGATCTTCCTCAATTATTGGGACAGCAATGCAGGAGTAGTATCATTCAACGCCCATTTTTCTCTCTGCAAAGAACAAAAGGTCCTAGTCACCAGCCCCATAGAACAGCACACACACATAAAAAAGGAAAAGGTAACCAGTTTTGGATGAATCCACAGGAGGTCAGAGTCATGCCAAAGTAAAAATAGGTGATCTGTGCTAAACATATCTCAATTTGCAAGGTCAGTTGTCTGTAGAATGTTAAGAAGATGATAACATCCTGCTTCAATTTTTTTTCGTTCTCTCTGTTGTGAAGCAGATTTGCACATCAATTCTGGACAATAGGTCCAGCTTGGTTTTACTGGACGATTCAAAAGTTCTTATGCTAGCTATTTCAGCAATTCAAAAGATATATCAATGTCTTGGGTCACACTAAGCTCAGATATGAAGGCAAAATATTTGATTTCACCATACAACAAGAATAAAAAAAAGATTGTTCTCATGTACACAACAGTATATATTAGCTAAACTCAGGGTTCATCGTAATTTCATACAATGTTACTGCATGCCACAGGCAGTAAGCTCCTAGAGCAGAGTAACTAGTGTCAATTACAACCGGATCAACTGACTTAAAAGATCAGAAGCATAGTGACATAATGCTGCAGCAAACATCATCAAGACCAGGGCCTAAGTCTAAATTCTACATAGCATTAAGCAGCAACATGACCAAATAAACTTCTACTTCGCATTACATTAACCATTGAATTCTGCACTCCTGCTTTCGTTTGATTCACACATCTTGGGCAACCCATCTTCCACATGATCTGCATTGCATGAGTTGGTTCATATGAGTAGAATAGCCTACCCAATGAGATCACAAGCATGTTTCGAATTAGGGATACTTGGATAGGCATACCTCAAGTCATTGAGTCCACTGAACCAAAGCAACTAACTAGGCCATAGATCATCATACATAACAAACAGCCACTAATTATATTTATTGCAATATCTAAATCTATATTTGTAGCCAAGTAAAAATAGTAACAGCTAATAATTAGGGCTAGCATCGTTTGCCATCCATGCTGAGGCAGCAAGGAGGATGCGCCCCTTCCATCCCTGCAAGAGCCATTGGTGATCTATGTCGATCACAAAGTCCTTGTGGTAGTAACCAGTGACTTTATCACGCACTATCTGAATGATATCTGGATTCAATGGCAGCTGCTTCAAGCCTGCCCGTTGATTCCGAACTTGCCATTGCTTGTATGTCTCAGGGCGCTCCACCCGATCTGTACCCTCACAAGCGATGACATTCAGGACACCCCGACCAAAGATGTTCTGCTCAATCAACATCCTCTGATCACTGTCCCTTGGAGTGGTTGTATCCAGAATATCAAACAAAGCTGAGTAATAGAACAGAGCCTCTCGAAAGCGTGTCACAAAGAATGGTGCACTGTATGAGCCGTTCACTATTGCATGGATGAATGCATGAGGCCGCATCTTCCGGATGTTATTGAGCACAATGTCCCTTGGGCTGTTGATCACAACGCTCTCATCCATCAAGTTCTTGAACTGAAACTGGCAGTTCACAAAGAGCACCTCATCAGGATCAAGATTCAGATCCTCTTTGCAGATTGACTCCATCTTGGTCGTTGCAATGGCGTGGTACTTGAACGGCACTTTAAACTCACTAGCATACTTACTGAGCCGGCGCCCAGTCTCTTCAATGCGTTCGGCTGGACGGAACCCAGGCTGGGGGAGGTCAATGCCGGTGATCCTCACCTCCGGTGGCCCACCCTCTCTATCTGCAATCCGCCTCAAAAAGCACGGCCATTGGAACCCATATTGTATACCATAATCAATGATATGTATCTTCTTCTTCCCTAAAGAGGCATAGTAGATGGTTTGATATGAGAATATGTAAGACACCTTCTTGAAGCAAATGGCTGCCATGTAGAGCTGGTACGCTTGGAGCATTTCAACGGCTGAGGTGCGCTTCGCCATGAGTGACTGGTGCACCAGGCTGCCAGTTCCCGCCAGCCGTGCCTGCAGGCCCTCGGCGAAGCAATGAGCAAGGCGCTGCGTCGCATCGCCACTTGGGGGAGCGTGCTGCTTGATCTGCTTCAGTAGCTCAGTGGCGCTCCGCCGGTCGTCCGTGGCCACAGCCTGAGCACAGTGGATGAGCAGCGTGCGGAGGTCCACCACATCCTTCCCACCACGCCGGGCCTTCACCTTACCGTTGGCATCCTTCCCCCCGCCGCCACTGGCCTTGTTGCTGGCTGCCTCATTTTCCATGGCGATCCGCAGCTCCTGAATCCGCAAGATGCAGTTCTCATGGGAGGGCATCATAACCTGGTGGAACATCTCCCGCGCGGCGACATCCTCCCCCTGCACCGCTGTCTGCTTGCTGTTCCTGCCGCCCTCCAGCTCCAGCTCGTCGTCGTCGTATGGATTCTTGCGGCCTCGGCTGCCAGCGGCGACCACATCCTCCTCCTTTTTGACGCTCATCAACGCCGCGGGTGCTGCTGCGGGGGCAGGGACGCTGTTGGAGCTAACCAGCAGCCTGTCCTCGCTGGGCTGGAGCTTCTTGGCCTCCTCCACGGACGAGGCCTCGACGTCGATGACGAGCTTGTTCTCGCTGGGGAGGAACTTGTTGGCCTCCTCCATGCCCTTCAAGAAGGCGGCGCTCATGAGGTCGGAGTTGGCTCCGCCGCGGAAGAAGGCGGCCGGGTCGAGATCGACGTCGAAGCCTCCGGGCGCGGCGGCGCCGAAGGCGCCAGGGTACCGCGCGGCGGGATCGTAGGAGTTTACGGCGGCGGGGGAGACGGCGGCGTCGGAGGGGGAGGACGGGGAGTGGTGGTTGTTGCTGTCGGAGGAGTTGGACTGCGAGGAGGGGTCGGAGAGGATGTCGAGGAAGGGCTGCTGCGCCTGGAGCAGCGCCGGGTTGTCGGGGTAGTCGTAGAAGAACTTGTCGTCGATGTCCTCCTCCATGAGCATCCGGGAGATGAAGGGCAGCACGAGGTCCGGCGTGTTGGACGCCAGCGAGCCTCCGCCGCCGGGGGGCTTGCCCTCCTGCTCCTGGTGCGGCGTGGGGGGCAGGTCGAGGTATTCAGACGGCGAGGCCGGGGCGAGGTCGGAGAGGTAGAGGAAGAGGTCGTCGCCGTCGGCGGCCCCGAGATCGGCGCCGAAAGGGGAGGAGGAGCCCATGGCGGCGGCAGTGGAGCTGGCAAGTGGAGGGAGCGGAGCAGGAGGAGGGTTTAGTAGAGGCGGGAGGGGAGGGGAAGGTTCGAGGAAGGGAGGAGGAGGAAGACGGAGGTGGAATGGTGGATTGGGATCGATTGACCACAGGAGCGTGGAGAGAGAAGGTGGTTCGAGAGAGAGACGCGAATGGACGGAATATTCCGGGCGCCTACGCGGTGGCGGGGAGCGTGGGCCGGGCCGTCGGGCGGTGGGCCTGCGTCGCGTCGTGTCGGCTGGGTCGGACTCCGGCCCGGTCTGGTGGACCTCAGGAACGGATGCTCCCCCGTGACCGACCGACCGTGAGGGAGGTTTTATTCTTGAATAAATTGGATTCCATCTTTTAAAACTTTTTTACAAACTATTCGGATGGAGCACGTAAGAATCACACATACACACACACATTCTTATAAGAAAGCACTCCATGATATCATATTTTTAAATTTTATTTATATTTTTTCAAGTAGTTAGTGTCCAAAATTGCATCTAGGAGACCGAGGCAAAATCCAAAATGTCAAGTTTTTCATGGATTTGTGGATCGTGGTTGACTATAGCACGAGAAATATAAAAAACATATATGATGTCTATGTATTTTAAAAAATACATGTTGTATGTGTAAACATGGATAGAAATATTGCACTGTATGATTTTTATCTTTAGTGGTGTGTATAGATAAAATAGATGTTTTTTGTAAAAACAATATAGTTGTCTAACCATCGTATTTGTCTGGAGGTCAAAATTCATACCTACCCGATCACCCGGGTACGGACCCGACTCGATAGACGGGTCAAGTTCCGCGAGCAAAAATAAAGTTTCACACGTACATTGTTGAGATTCCATTTTAAAGTTAGGGGTGAGTCACTCCGGTAGAAACCCTCATCCTAGTCCCCTACTCCCCTATCATTGACCGCCCCGTGTAAAGGCCCCCTCCCCACATCACCACCTGTGGCAAACCCTATCTAGGCCTAAAAGCAACCGTGATGGTAGGAGTTAAAGAACCGGCCGTGATATTTAGTTATGTCAGACGATCCTAGCTAGACATAATCCGACAATGAAAGTATCACTAACGGATATGGATACAGACGTACCTATGAAAACAGAGTATTAGCGGAGCTCTACTTACAACGATTCACGCGTAAAAATAAAAATTCTCCATCAATGAAACATAAAGATTTCACTAGCAATGGAAGTATCATTGATAGCTCTAGATACGAACTACCTATAAATAGAGTATCAACGGCGGCACTATTGACAAGTATCAGCTTTGTTGTGTGTTCTTATGATGAATTCGAGCGTGTTTCACCTCATCGGTAACATTCGAGGTGGAGCTTTCGGAGGCCATTGGTGACGGTGGTCAGGTTAGGCAAGGATGCGGAGGGTGGGCAGCACTGTCGCCGAGGCTGATGCCTCGGTGGGCATCAAGCAGTCCATCTTCTATTCTTTAGATTATGCAAGCATTTGTATAGTTGTATCAGAGGGTTGTTTTGTTTTTTTTGATCAATGCGGAGGCAAGGAAGGCGTTGTGTGTGGGCACTTCGTGCGGAGGTAGGCCGCCTCCGCTGCATGAAGACTTGCGTCACCGCACAGTTCCTTCATCAGATTCCCCCATTTCAGATAGCTTTCTCTCTTGATTATGACAAATCTTTTGAGCTTATGAATTTGTTTGAGTCTAGCTCTTTTTTTTATATATAATGTGATCCATGCGAGCCGAGGATTATCAGTAATTTTGAACATACACACCATGCGCGATCTCAAACTAAGAGCCTCATATGAATTTGATTTTCCACGATCGGCTCCGGTTCGAACATGACGGTTTTAGAAACCGTCCGTGAAAAGTTTTGTTACCATTTTCACATAATCATTGACAAATAAAAAACCATATGTGATGAAGGTTCCCAATCGTACGTAGAGATATTTGTTTGTTCTAATAAACCATAAAATAGCATAGATAATATTCTTTATAGCTTCATGCTCTAGAATAGATAATATATAATATGATGCAAAACTGGCTATTTCTGTAGATTTACGAACCGGCGCCTACGAGCTAAAGCTAGTATACACGAAGAAGCATGCACTGTTTTTGTGGCGGTGATTGGACGTGTCAATCCAAGTTACTTGCGCGCGAATAATGACGTCATGCGCTGCACGTAGCGTGCATGCATGGACCTGACTCGATGAATGCGCAGTGATGCCGTTGAGAACGATAAATGGCAGCATGTAGCGTACGTGGGATCGTGGATACCATGCTGCATAGTACTTCTAGTTCATAAAAAGTGCCTCCATCCCGGGAAAGAAAATGGCATGGAAGAAATTTACGGAGAAACCCCATGTATATATATTTCAATAATATATACATGTACAGTTTATACTTATGTATAAAAAAAGAAAAAAAAACATGGTATTGCTAACTTCTATAAACTTTTATATGCAAGGGTTTTGAAGAAATTATATTTGACCAACATATCGACCATGGCGTAGAGCTTCGTATTAGTAATTAGGTATTCATGGAAAGATCGACGACGATGGAGAATGAGAGGAGGAAGCGCCACCCAGTACATTCCCGGACGTATCTAGGAGTGCTAATGGGTTGGGGTGGAATGGGTTGGGTTTTAGAATGGGTTGCTTTGGATGGGTGGAAATGGTGTTGATGTTGCTAATGGGTTGGGGTGTGGTGGGTTTTAAGTTGAAATGGGTTGGTTTGGGGTGGGTGGGGTAAGTTTGAGAAGGTTTGGGTTCAACACACGGGTTTGTATTGAATGAATTTATATAGGTTCTATGACATATCATAAATTTTTACATGCGGGCTCCACCTATTTAGTTTGACCTGCCAATTTGCACAAAGTTACTTTTGGATATGTAGAGTTGTAGCAAAAAATCATACAATTTTGATGATTTTTTAGGTGTGAACGTGAGGTTTTAAAAAACATTTGAGCTATTTTATAATAGAAATAGCCATGGACAGCCTAAGCCAGTCCAATCTAAAAAGTACACCAGGCCGACTTGGCCACTTGGGCTTCGATCTATAGCCTGCTTATCGGGCCGGGACCGGGTCCGAAGAAAACATGAAATAGCACTAGGTCGGGCTGGGCTAGGCTCGAACCCGAGACTGGGAAAAGATGTCAGACCAGATCGGGCTCGGTCTAGTCCCACGGAACCGGCTTTTTTAAGCTCGACCTGAAACCTGGCAGGCCTTTGGACAGATCAACTTTATCGAAAAGCATCAAATTTTACATATGGACCCATCTATTCTGTTTGCCATGCGAATGTACACAAAGTTGTGTCCAGATGTATAGAGTCATGACAAAAAAATTCATCGGGCTTTTCGATGTATAGCCCGCTCATTGGGTCGGAACCGGGTCCGAAGAAAACACGAAATAGCACTGGCTCGAGCTGGGCTGGGCTTGAGCCAGAGATTGGGAAAAGATGTCAGACTAGACCAGGCTCGGTCTAGTCCCGCGGAACCGCCTTTTTTAAGCCCGACCTGAAACATGGCAGGCCTTTGGACAGATCAACTTTATCGAAAAGCATCAAATTTTACATGTGGACCCCATCTATTCCGTTTGCCATGCGAATCTACACAAAGTTGCGTCCAGATGTATAGAGCCATGACAAAAAAAAATCAAACAATTTTAATGATTTTTTAGAGTGTAAACGCGAGGTTTAAGAAAAAGCTAAGGTGTTTTTCTGTATAAAATCTAATCTTTATATAAAATTGGGTTGAGAAATGGGTTCAAATTGGTTGAGAAATGGGGTTGAGCCCATATGAGAGGTGTGGGTTAGATTGGTTTGTGTTTATATAACAAATGGGGTGGGGTGGGGTGGGGTGGGTTCAAATAAAAATGAGGTGGGGTGGGGTGGATAGAAAAAAAATAGTTTTATTAAATGAAGTGGGGTGGATATGGGTTGGGTTTAAACCCACTCCCGGTCGTATCGTACGATCCTCTCTCCGATCATATCGACGATGGCAGATTGGGAGATCGATATATCCGTAATCCGTTTGAGATGGTACGTGTCGCAATGCTGCCTGCATAATTTAGCAAGTTAATGGCGGCCATGCGTGCATGACCAGGCCAGCCTAGCTAGCTTGCGTTGCACATGCTGACATGCATGTGGAGAGGTGTGCACTGCTACTTGCTGGTAGCTTGCGCTGCACATGCATTTCCCTGTTAACAACTCTCTGTATATAGCAGCCTACATGCATATAGTACGTAGATCATAGAGCGCCACATATTTCACATCGACATTAGAGTAGAGATATATATATAGTGCTCTTCCAATCACATGATATATATTGCTGTGCATTATATATGTTATTTCCTCTAGTGTCTACTTATCTTCCCTCTCAGCATTATTAATTAAGCAATGGCCTCTTCATTGAAACCCTTATTTTTAAATAGCTTCACCCCCTTCTCTCTACGAGTTGCTTTTGCTTTTTGGCTCCTACAACAATATATGCAGGACACTATATTCCCTCTCCTCTCTCATTGTTTTTTTCGGCTGAAAACCTAAACCAATGATAGATTATAATTAAAAAATTTGTGGGCCCTCGATAAGAGGTTTGTAGAGCTAAAAAAAATTTGTTCCGAAACGGTTTAAAGAGTTTTGAGAAAATCCACTAAAAAACATCACAAAAATTGCTACAAAATGTGACAAAGTTTGGTTCATATAAAAGTAACAGATTTCCAACCGTAACTTCTAATTTTAATTTTAAACTGAAAAGAACAATTGCGCTTTCAATTTCCCTTTTTAATTTGAGCTAGTGGCTTAAAAATATACTAACCCATATCAAGAAATGTCGCTATGCACGTTGCCCGATACATTAATTATTGGATCTTGAAAAACCCATCCATCAGCTTCAATTGGTGAACACATTGGATGCGTGCGCCCTCTTGTACATGTCCATCAGACATCAGTGTTAATTCCGCGAATATACATGTACAATAGTACGCCGTTCAATCTGGATCCAGTGGACATGTTCGGGTTGGTCGTACGTGTTGGAGAAATTAGCACTTTTAGGCTTATTTTAATCATAAGATAAATCATGCACAACATCTGACAGATAGATAACAACACACAAATATCACAGGAATACATTCTAGATACACATGCAGTAAAACTACACATATACCCCACTGATATACTCACTAGCAGCTGACATAGAAACAACTTAAATAAAAAAGGAGCGGAAAGCATAACGTACTTGATGTAGTCGTCGTCGCCGTACGGTACCAGCGGCGCACCCTGGCTCTTGTTCTCCGCGTCGAACGCCGTCTTGATGAAGATGTAGATGACGCAGATCGCTACGGCCTACGGGGCTAAGCCTTCTTTCAATTGTATGGATACCCTTAGAAGGAGGTATTGGGTTGCTTATATAGGAGATGAGAGGGGGTCACTCCCCCAGAATTAGCAATATGGTACTAAACTTACCATGCCTTCCACCAAATGAGCCTCATACATATATAGGTCTTTGAGATTTTTCAGAAATTATTATATAGGCCAAGGCCCACCAAGGCCCAATAATTCCAACAGTACGAACGGTGGTCATATCCAGTAGTACATGCATGTCTAGCTAGGATCGAGGTTACCTCTTTTTCCGCATGTACATGTACCACGGATGGCGGAGCTTGAACGGTAATCAAGGTGGGGGCCACAAGTTTAGCAAGAATCAATAGAAGACCGACCATATTTAAAGATTGAGCAACTAAATTAAAACATTAATTCGACGATTAAACTTCTAAATCTATGGGGGTAGAGATGGTAGAACTATTTGCTCTTCAGCCTAATATATATAGTAGTCAATTAATTTCTTAACTGTGCGTATAAGTTTGCTAAAATAAGAGGACGATCATGACCCATGTTCCGCTACGCTAAGCTCCGCCCTGCCACCAATCTTCAAATAATTCAAGTAACTTGTAACCGTGGACCACCAAACTTGGATTTTCAGACTGATTAGAGAGCGAAACAAATCCAATGATCACATGGGCTCACAAACATGCTGAGAGCCCGAGAGCAGCATACTCACATGCAAATGTAGGAGATCCACTATGATCTCCATGAAGTGTTATCTTTGCGGAATAACATTTTAGAGCATATAATAGGATAAGGAAGAAGCTAATTGGGCTCCCTTCTTTTAAATTTGTTCTTGCATTTGCAGATTCCATGTAGATTGATTTCGACAGTGTCTGACAAGCAACATGGAAAAGGTTTCTAGACTGATGCTACGTGCCATCCTTGTCGGTAGCAAGCTTTTGTTGTTATCGTGAGCTTGGTTTGCTGATGAGAGGCGGCGGCTATACACGGAGGCATCTTGTAGGTTTCACAATTAAAACCAGCGGATAATCTACGGCTGCCTACTTTTTTAGCCAGACATTTTGGCTCAAATTTAGGCCACTTCTCAAAACCCTATCAAATCAAATATTTCGACCTAAGTTCTCAAATCCTTTGAGTATTCTGTTATCTATTTCTATATCTATTTACTTTTCTCTGTTTCATAATATACATGCTTTTTTAGTCATTTTTTTTTGAAGTCATGTCTCAAAATCTTAAATTAAAATACAAGTCAAATAGATTGGATACCTTAGAAAACTCTAAGTTAGAAGAAAAGAAAATAGTAGATAAGACATAAGTAAAGCGGTAAAGAATAGCATGTCCGTTTAGCTGACCCATGTGTTCTTTTGGCACGAGCTTGTTTACTCCTAAGTTTTAAAAAGTTGTTTTGAAAAGTTAATCTATTTTGTTTGACTTGTTTCTAAGAAATTCGGTTTGTATAAGTAGTCTATACATACATATATGTTGTTTACACTGATCTGTGTCCTAAGCTATGAGGTTAACAGGTGGCTTACTCCATCCGTTTCAAAATATAAGACATGCATTTATTCAAAAAGTCAATGCTTGTAATTTTAACAAGCTAAAAACATATATGTTTGGTGTTATGCATGTAAAATATTTGGATTCATGTTTAAAATTACTTTCATATAGTGTTAGGTCTATAACAGTTGATGATATATTATGAAAGAAATTAACTGCCAAAATTCTACGTTAGAGACCGTGCCAAAAACTTATACTCCTTGCATCTGAAAACAAAGGGCGTAATAATTAGTAGGAACATGAGAACATGGCAGGCTCAGCAGCTTTACAACGTATATATGGCACCATGTGTTGGGACCATGCATCTGGTGGCTGGAGCTAGCAACAGGTGTAGATTGATAAAAATCAGGAGCTAGGGCCATGCTGTACGTAGTAGAGGGAGCTCTGTTTAATGCGCGGCCATAGACTGGCCCAAGAGTTTGATAAAACCGAGGATAGGTAGCACATACATGTGGCCGTTCCACGAGCTAATCAATTTGCACGGACCTCCTCAGGTCGAGTGGTGATCCGCATCCTCTTACTGTACATGGTTAGATCAGCTCCAATGTTAGATAACAACGGCCGAAGTCGATTTTAAAATTATACTGATTGAACTTAGGGATCGATCTGATTATGCACTCAACCTGCAGTAGATATTAATGTTAGTTTCAAACATGGATACTACTAATCTACTATAGTAAAAACGAGGTGATTAGATACGCGCTTAGGATAAAAACGAATAGATAGGTGATTAGGATTAAAAGGGTTAATTTTTGCCATGTGATTAGAGGCGTTAGAATAAAAAAAGTGATTAAAGAGGTTCTTAATTAGGATTTTTTTTTGTGGCTGTGGTGAAGTGATTATCTTGGCGCTTATATTTAGACAGGTGCTTAGATGACATTGTAACATCTAAAACATCTATATAAGCAATTAAACACCATTACATCATGGATAATAGAACTCGATCGCCCCTAATATAGACATTAGGGTAGGCCAAAACAATTTCAGCTATATTTACATACAATTCTATAGCTTATCTCTGGTCGCCTCAAACTCCAAGCTTTTTTGCGTTGAATTCAAAGGTTCCAACCCAAGGCGATGGATGATGAGGACATCACCAATGATAAATTCAATTATTGCCCATTTATATACCAACACTATAGTGGTATGGTAGGATTAAAATACAAACAGATAAAAATATAGAAAAAATAAACAATGAATAATGAATAAATGATTATGAGATAACCCTCGTTTTGGACATACACTGACGGGCTTAATCCAGTGATGAAGCATCACACACTTACAGGTGGAGCCACTGTCCGCAGAACTTCTAGTCAAAAGGTCCTGCTTCGGGGAGGTTCCAGAGGAGATATGTTGCTATCTGCGACCTAATAACGGCCCCACGAAGAGAAACATTGTCAATGAGCAAATATTGATCAAATTCTGTTATTCTAGGCTTTGCCTAAGAATTTACAAATAAGCATGCAGATACCCACTCGATCCATAAAGAAAAAAATAACTCGTTCTTAGAAACTACGAGACGCTTGCCTGAATGATTTAGGAAGACTGATAAAAAGGGGAAAAACCAAGTGTCCAGCGGCTCCAGCCTGCCAATCACAATCAACAAGAATAAAAAGAAGAAGAGCATGCGGTCAACTCAGACTGGTCCCTGAGAAATTCCCCTTTTTCTGAGACAAAATTGCTCTTGCCTTCGTCAAACAAATACTGAGGATTGGGTTTCAGATTGGTCAAAATGGAACCACTGGTATGCTCTTCTCCAATCAGGATCCTAGGATACATCCTAATCTTACCAGCTGTATGGCCACATGTATCAGTATACTATTTCTGGGAGACAAGTCCAAATCCTAGAAACTCATGCTGCAAACTGAAGCAACATGTTGCTACTAGCCAGTGGACAAGACTGGTGCTGGTACATTGTAACATTGTTACAATAATTTCTCAACAAGGAGCCAATAATGTTGTCACAGTGTTATTGCATCTAGTCAGAAGTCTAATTCGGTGTACAAACTCTATGCAATAAGCTTACAAGCCCACAGAATAGCTTAGAAAACGGAGACATTTTCTGACCCTCGTCATGGTCTATGGTTAGAAACAGATAAAGGAGGGTACAAACTTGACTTTGCTGATTACCGCAGTTTACGTTGGTCTGAATTATCAAAAGATAATTCAGGGAGAAGCAACTACGTATCATAAACTAAGACCAAACAAAGACATTTCTTCAATCACTCAAGAAACTTGTTTTGAAAATGTTTTGAAGACAAAATTGTTCCAAGGGCTCTCGTGAGTCATGACTGAACCGATCAGCACTCTAGCCAGGCAGGTAAGCAAAAGGTAGCTTCAGAAGCAATTTACCACTCAGCTTCAAATCCAGAATTCCAACTCCACCAAAAGAACAAAGTGCTCCATTCCGCAGGCTATACTACGGTTCAGTACGGGAATAGACTCTTACGTTTTGCAAATATTATTTTGTACTTCTGACTCCAGAGTCTCCCAACCTATAGCAAACGAATGCTAAACAAATTTTATTAGCCCAAAAATAACAAATATGGAGTATACCAACCTTATAGCAAAGCAATGCCAAACAAATGTTTGTTAGCCCAAAATTAACAAATCAAAACTTCAAGAAACAAGGCTAAAACCGTACAGCAAGACAGTTCAATAGAATGACTATCCACCTTTTGCTTTAAAATGTTTAGCCCAAGAATATAATGTCCAATTTATCTACGTGTTCTCCAAAAGACTCTTGACAAAAATTGCACATAATGAATGGAGCTAAAACAAATATCTGTACTTTTGTTAAATAAAGTATTTAAAAATGAAAACAGGCATGTCCTCAGTTATAAGCTAAGAGAGTACCTAACATATTTCTTTTTCTATTATAAACTTGTGTGCTTCTTACTTTCACCTCCAATTTATGGGCAGACTGCAGAAAGTGAAATTCCAAGCTTAATTACAAAATGTTAGCAAGCCATCACCCTCTATTATTAGATACGACAAGGCATAAGACGATAGCATAGCCACATACTTCCTTAAGCTAAATAGCCACCATGACAATGTTTACAGAAAGCCCGCTGTTACTGATAGCAGCCAGACCATGATGCTGATATATAGCCATGGAGACCAAGGCACCAGTCCTAATTTGTTCAATCGTAATATATCCCAAAAAAAGAGCATGTCGCCATCTTCTCCAAGAGACCAAGATAATCCAAGCTACACAGATAGCTAGTGATAGTAATAGCATGTGCCCTAGAGGCCAGGAGAACAGTTTGATTGGGCATGACAGACTAGATCATGCCCACTACCATAAACATACTCATGTAAGATCTGCCCCGCTCAAACGAAACCGGGTGGCTTCTAATGGCACTAGTGGCTGCTATAAGTGCTGGTAAGAATTGTTTAGCGTCCTAATTAACTTTAATCATTGTGCTATATGATGGAGGACAAACAAAAGGAAACATAATTCATGACCACTATGTGCTTAAATTATGCTAGATAAGACATAAAGCAATGCAGCCATAACCACCATATGAATAAACTAGGGTATGATGGGTCCAACCCCACAAGACCACAACAAAACATATTTGCATGACATGATTTTGTTCTCATGCTACCAAGAGATTACTAATTTACAACTACTATTGGGGAGTAGTCCTTCAAAGAAAAAACAGGAAGAAAAATAACAGGAAGTGTGAACATAGATGAAGAGAAGAGGTGAAAAGTCAAGCAATCAGCATTGACTGGAAGCAGATATCACCTTTTCGTGATGCTAGCAGTTGCTGCTAATCTTTTGTTCGCATAAGGAAACTTTTTTTAAACGTTCCCATGGTTGCAAGAAATGACTAGATGCTTAAAGTTCAATGAATCACATGTCAGAAATGCAGTGCATCAGACAGGTAGGATAAAAAATCTGACGAGAACAGAAAAACACCCTTCACTAAATACCACTAAAAATCCTACAGCCTTTGACGAAGAAACAGCACACTCTACGAACTACCAACTATCAGTTTTGTTCATGCGGCGTAGCATCTCCAAAAAGGCTTCATTATATATTGCTGCCACGGAAATCAAGACTAAGTGGGACATCTTTACTTTTAAGTTTTGCAACTTTCCTTTAAATGGCTCTCCGGTACCCTGCAGTGATCTTGACAGAGCGCTCTTTCACGTGGCGACGCGCGTCACAGTACAAAATGGACAGAAGGCTAACTTTTGGCTGGACAACTAGTTGCAGGGGTCCGCACCATGCAACATCGCGCCCCACCTCTTCAGCATCGCAAGAGGAAAGGATCATTCTGTTGCAAATATGCTTTCTAATGATAAGTGGATAGGCATGGTGCGGCACCTCAACACGGTGGAGCAGCTTCAGGACTACCTCTATCTTTGGAGCCAACTTCGTGGTGTAACGCTCACAGATGCAGCTGATGAGATCATTTGGACTCCAACCTTGAATGATCAGTTCTCCACTAAGTCGGCCTATCATTTTCAATTTGTAGGCAGCACAGGCTGGTCCCTCGGAGGCACCATCTGAAAGGCACAGACAGAAAACAAATGCAAATTCTTTGCCTGGTCTCTCGCCCATGGACGCATTCATACGATTGACGTCCTGGCTCGAAAAGGATGGCCACACCAGCCCACCTGTCCTTTATGCCAGAATAGTCCAGAAACCATTAACCATCTGACTCTCCATTGTTCATACTCTGAAGAAGTTTGAAATAAGGTGCTCCATCAATACCCTCAAACGCCTAGATGGACAAACATGAGCTTCTGCGATTGGTGGATTGCGGCCTCTTTCCAGACAGCCGACAAAGCGGCCAAGAAGGTCCTGAATGGTCTCATAATCTACACTATTTGGAATCTTTGAAAGGAAAGGAATAGACGCATTTTTCAGCATAAGAATCTTTCCTCTAGGACGCTGGTTGATAGAATTTTTAAGGATGTGAGGGGATGGAGCATGGGGCTCCTTGCTGCCCCAATGTAATTCCTTTTTGTTTGCCTAGCCGTGGCTAGGTCTTTGTACAATATACAGTTCTCTTCTTCTTAATGAAATGGCAGAGCGCCTGCCCCGTTTTGTTCAAAAAAAACTTTCCTTTAGATACATTTTGTGAAAAAACAAAAGATTGCATTTTAATACTCCCTCCGGTCACAAAAAGAAGTCGCCGTTGACTTTTGTACACGCCTTTGACCATTCGTCTTATTCAAAAAAGTTATATAAATATTATGATTTGGTTTATTATTAAATGTATTTTAAGTATGACTTATAATTTTACATATTTGAACTAAATTTTTTAATAAGACGAATGGTCAAAGGCGTGTCCATAAGTCAACGGCGACTTCTTTTTGTGACCGGAGATAGTATGATCCAAGTCATGGTATGATTTAAACTCTTCCATGTGTTGCAAGAGATTATTTGAATTCCATATAGTGCAAGAGAATTATTCATCATCAAGTCCACATCAGGTTTGAGAAAATACCACCAACTAGCACAACAATCACCAATTCAGTAACTATAGTTTTCCTCAGTAGAGCTGAAGTTTGGCCGAGTTATACATCAAACTACATTTTATGCTGATTAACAGGTTTTCACAGTTTTTCTAGTTTTCCTTTTAAGCAAATACATCGATTTTTTTTATTTATTAAGGACAAAAAAAACCTTCAAACTCATATCCTTGATGGTTTCTGCAGAAATTGGCATTTTAACTTTCTGGCCAAGTTCTGGCCGAGTTCAGCTACATAGTAGCCAAAAAACCTTACAGGAAACTAGAAACAAGGTAGACAGTGTGTTTAAAAGATATTTACAAGAATATCATGGAAGTGATAGTCATCAGGACAGAAGTTTATTATACCAAGTCTGCAAGAGACCCCTCTTAGATGGCTTCAGCTAAAAGTTCAACGATTGAGACTTGAAACCCAAGAATCTGAGATTTCATGCAATAGGTTGAACCATGCAACCAACTGCAGTAGCTATAATGGGGCTCAGAAGTGAAACAGGCATTTACAACCAAGAACTACAGAACACTAACTGACAAAACTCAAATAGTTCAGTACTGTTTCACAGGATAGGGGAAGTAGGGAAGAAAACAATTCAGCTAAAAACTTAGAATACTTTCCAAAATGCTTTTATATAAAGTCAGCTGGAAGTGGTCTTCATTTTGGCTGCTTCAGTGCCCTCTAGCAGTTTCTGCATTTTCTGTGTCACAAGAAGATTAATCTTACATAACAAGATGAAGGGGACTAATACCGATAAAAATAGAATCCAAAAGTATGGTGTGCTTGTGGATGCACGAGCTACCGAAAGGACATAGCCGACAAAATATCCCCAAAAGAAGATACAGCAATAACCTAGAAAACTACATCATAAAGCGGTACTGGCATTTTGTGGGAATAACTTCTATCAACTCTGAGTGGAGCATTTACAGCTGGAAACACTGAAATTTCATCAAAGAAACGCCTATCAAGTGTGTGCAAAGCCCTACATCAGGCTTTAATTTGATTCAAGTACACTTCTTACACATCAAATTATACATCTGAAATTAGATTTTATGGAGCTTGTTATACTAGCTACTAAGCAGTGTCCTTTTATCCTTGCCTAAATAAGTTCTACAACAAGTGCTGTTATTACTAATAGAGTGATAGTTCCGAGTAAAAACTGGTTCTCAAGAAATAATGAAAGTTAAATAGCAAAATCAACACTTTATAGTTCAGGCAAATTATATATTTGCTCTGCACCTATCTATACTGGTTGGTCTTGGAATGCTATGATTATGAACACAGAGAGAGGAACGTTGAAATATATAGTTAAAGGTATGCAAAGTACTGCTGTTATTGTCACCTTCAAAGAGGTCTCGACTTCGTCAAGTTTCTCTAGTATCAAATCTCCAAGAGGAGGCACCTGAAATAGTTCAATCTATTTACTTCAATTTCAGATAGCATGATAAAGCATAAAGAGATCATCAAAATATGCTATCAAATTGCAATTTCATTGAGACAAACAAATTTAACACAGTTATTTCAAGTGTATAGTTAGTAAATAACACCGCAATGCTTCACAAGTCCTGAGCATTGACGTCAAAGAACAGCACTTGCCACATGTGAACTAAAATTTGTTATTATTGTTGAAAGGAAAAAATAAAGGTTATAGATCATGTTTTCTACGGCTTCACGGCTAGGCCCAAAAAGAGCTATAAAAGTTATCGCGGGCTATTGCGGAAGCTATCCTATATAGTCCTATATAGCGTTTTAACATCTCTATTCTATGCATTCATCATAGAGAAAATTCTCTTAAGTGGTCAATTATTAGTTCTATATTAATAGTATCACCTTTTGAGGCCAAATAATGTAGGAATGAGGTAGAGCATAACAATCGGATTTTCAAAGGCAGTCGAAAATCGTAGCAAAGCGTGCTATAGCGGCAACAAAATAGCGGTCACTTTAGAGGCTATAGCGGCCATAGCTGTGTTCGCCGAATTTTAGTCCTTACTGTAGCGTTTTACGTCCGAAAATGCTATAGCGGGTTATTTTGAACCTTGGAAGAAATAGTAGAAAATCACAATATTCTCAGAGCAGTTTCTTATTTAACAATTACATCGAAGCTGACCCAAAATCCACATGTCAGTCAAACAATCAAGGATTTTGGAATACTCCAGTGGCATGTAAGGAACTAACCCCATCATTGTTAAAATCTCGGCCCAAGAAAAATTGAGAGTCTGCTGTTATATAATAAGCCAGGAAAAAAAGATTGGTAGTAGACAGTGAAGTATATTAATACTATAGTATAATTAACGACTTCCACAAATCAAGACTTTAAAAATGTAAAGGTTCAATGATTTGGAATATCAAATTCGCCTTGAATACTGCAAAGTAGGTTAGCAATTCAAGAATATTTGACCACCACAAATGCATGCTAAGCAACATTAGGAAGCATTTGGACTTTGAAAACCAATAATTTTTCTTGGCTAATGTTCGTTCAGCGTATTTAAAAAATTGGGCATCTCTTTAGCACGAAGATATTTCTGAATTTAAAGAACATATATGGGTGTACAGTTTGAACAGTACCATGGAACAACAATCAAATTGAAGACATACCGAAGAACTAATTGTAGGGTTGGAACTTGTGCTCTGATGATCATGAGATGAAAAAGTTTTCCTACTGAAATTCAAGTTCCTTTTACTCAAGAGATGGACATGTACAGCCTGAAGGAGCATAACCGAAAATCAATGGCAAAAAAGGCAAGGATTGAGCAGAAATTAAGATAAAATTTCCATTTACCTTCCTGAAATCATGAGGGTGAGCAAGTCCGACTATCTTAATATCATCACTATCAGGTCTTCTGACACCAATATTCTCAATTCTGACTGAATATACACCAAAAAAAGACTGTATATAACCTGTAAAAATCAGGAGTGCACTTCAGAAATGAACATATTTTGTATTAACAATGTCTCTTGTTTACATATATCAAGAGCAAGCTATTTCCATAGCTTGTCACAACTCAAAATGATGTTTTGCTAAAAATGAAGGGAAGGGCTGTTGTTTTTACTTGTTGCTGTAAATATATTAGATGGAAATCCAGCTAGAAATAAAGAAGTTAAAAAATATTTAATTTGTCATGTAACAAGGTATAAGCAAGAGCACTTTAGTAACCAGGTCAATACTGACTAATGAGTTTGTTAGGCACTACATAGGGCTTACCTTGTTCAACGATAACATCAGAAACGGAAGGGAGGATAACATGCTTCTCATTCTTTAAAACTCCGAAACAAGGAAAAATGACAGGCTTGGTTGCCTGGATAATTAGGGGTGTTATATAGAAGAGACATGGAAATAAAATCAAATAATAGTCTTCCTACTCCATATGCAGATACCTTATAAACAATGGCATGTGGGGTCAAATACAACTTCCTCGAACGGAAGTCCCTCCGGCATACATAAATCCAGATAGGCAGGTAAAGCAACATGAGGAACCCTACTCCCCAAGCTAAGATTAGCAATATTGACATCAGGATCCACCGAGCAATATGATACTTGACAAAACTGTCCTCCATTGCTCCAAATGATGCATCATAGAGGATATAATCCTCACATGCTCCATTATAGTCATTTGGAGATAAACCAGTCAGTAAGTGTCTTTCTAAGATATCTGCTTGTATTTTTTCATCCGGATATTCCATCTGTGACTGTATGAGCTACAATTATTTTACAACTGAAAACATAGTAAATAAAAAGGAGATAATGGAGGGCACTGAAAAAAGAACCAAGATGTTGATGACCATCTAGAATAAAGCTAAAGAAAACACCAATTGTTCCTTTTCACCGAGGATATTATCAGACACAGATAAATTAAAAAGTGAAACAAAAAAAATACAGTATGCTGATTTCTGCAGGGCCCAGAATAATCACTAACAAGCAGCAAGTAAAAATATACAGATCTTCTAAAGAACAAAATTCAATAAAAACAGCACTTGTCATTAACCACTTATGTTGTAATTAAAACCACTATATTGCACAAGTAAAATTTAGTAAAACACACTAAAATTATATTGCACACACTAAAAAAGCTATTGACAAAAGGCGACAAATTTTTCTAATCAGCAAAGATATGCCACTCTCAAAGATTAGCATGATATGTGGACCTAGGACCCATATGTCATTGACATGGTAAGTGTCAAATAGTCAATTGGCAATCTTTGGTGTGGCAAATCATCGATTATTCATATCAGGAAACCAACAAATTGTCGCCTCGACAGACCGAGACCTCCTCCAGGGACCAAAGCTCAATCCAAGTTAACAACCACTCATCTGATTACTCCAAGCAATTTGCAATGTGTTTTCTGCAATAAAAGAGAAACTATTCAACATTTGTTCTTTGATTGTCACTTTGCTAGATCTATGTGGCGACTTGTTCACATAGCTCTAAATTTAGATTTGCCACGGAGTCTTTCTCATTTAAGAGAAAATTGGATCCATGGTTTAAGACTATCAAAGAAATGTCAGTTTTTCACTGGCATGGCAGCTATGTTTTGGTCTATTTGGCTTTGTCGAAATAATGTGGTTTTTGACAAACGCAAAGATACATCTTTTTTGCAGGGCATTTTCAGAGCTACATATTGGTTAAGGCATTGGGCATTTCTGCATAAGGAGGATGACCGGCAACCATTTATCGAAGCTTGTCAATCTTTAGAAGAGGTGGCTATGATGTTTTTCAATAATTATGGTTGGAGAAATATTCATAGATTATGTTTTGTTTAATGTAATTTTTATTTTGCTCGTCTTAAGATTGTTTGTCTTAAGTCGAACCGTTCTTTGTGATCTTGGCTGTGTACATCTCACGATGTAGAGGCCGGAATTTTATTCCATTATCTAAAAAAAAATCTGATTACTCCAAGCAGAATTCAACTTAAAACTTTCCCTAATCCGAATCGCTGGAAAGTTACAAGCCAGCAGGCAGTTAGACCTAAAAATGAATTCCAAACAATATCCCATCAATGCTTGTGTAAATTTAAATCGAGAGGAAACTCCCACATATGAGTTTATTCATAAAAAGTGCGAAATATCACCAAAAATTTAAACAAAAAACTGTAACAGGCGACAGATTGCCCAGTAAGTACTGGAATCGGTAAGGATAGAACACAATCCCATGGCCGCCTACTTGCATATATATAGTTGCATAAGGGACATCCAATCCATCCCATTTTTCCACTGATAAAAACACAGACAGGGAACTCAAAAGAAAATCGAAGGGCGCATATCGAAGCAGGGCAGAAGTAGGCGAAATTCAGAAGTGATTAGGCACGCAGCGAGCCCGCGACCGCGCCGGACGTGCTGGGAGCAGCTCGCTTCTCCATCGGCGGCGAGAATCGAGCAGAGATCGATCGAAGCGCACCAGGTGTCACGTAGGCAGAACCGCGACGAGAGGAGAGGCGATCGCTTTACCTCCCCGCGCGGGAGAGATTGGAGCAGGATTTCCGCGCCGGTGGTGGGGAGGAGGAGCAGGGTTCGAAGGCAAGCAGAAGCAGAACGGCAACCCTTGGTTTTTGCCTCCGCCTCGTGAGGGCGTAAAGCTAGAATACGTCTTCAGAAAGGAGTTGTGCTTTGTAGCCCCATGCGTCGTCTAAAGCCCTCGCTCCACGTGGCCTTCGTCGTTTGGGCCATTGCTTTGCTCTATCGTCTTCTTTTCATTTCAACAAGGGCGGTGGGCGGTGGCTGAGTGATCATGCTGCCGTGCATTGATAGGAATTAAAGTTATATCATATTTTCTCTGTTTTTTTATTTGATGCCTTTAACTTTTGAATATGTATTTTACCATTCGTCTTATTTAAAATTTTAGTGCAAACATGTAAAAAATAAGTCATACTTAATGGGGAACATATGCTGTGCAATCACGCTTACGGTGCAATCACCGTGCAATTGAACTATCAAAAGTTGTAAAAAAATTAAAAAAATTTGTACATGTGCTTCATTGTTTACTCTACCTATGTATGAAGTTTCAAAGAAAAATTTATTATATATTAAGAGTTATAAAAAAAACGGACAGTTTTGATAAGTTCAAAATTGATACAATTTTATTTTTTTGTAACTTTCAATACAGAATGAATTTGAACTTGAAATTTTATCCAGAGATAGAGTAAGTTGAAGAGTACATGTACAAATTTTTTAAATTTTTTTTTTAACTTTTGATGGTTCGATTGCACGGTGATTGCACCATAAGCGTGATTGCACAGCATATGTTCCCTAATTAATGTACCCTTTATTGATAAGACAAATCATTAAAAAAAATATTTACATAGTTTTTTTTAATAAGTACGGAGGGAGTATTATTCCGTTAAACGAGGAATGCACTATTACTTTCTATGCTGTTTTATTACATTTTGCTTGCAATATGCTGTTTTATTACATTTTGCTTGCAATGTCGTATTTGATGTCATAATCAATTTTTTTTAGCAAAAGGCAGGAGAACTGCCATAAATTGATCAAAAGTAGGGAAAGAAGCACAGGGTGGGGGAGATAGAGCCCCCCCCCTCCCGTGGCCGAGTACAGCTAGTTAACTAATTACAAAGGGCGCGCCTGCGGCCTCCCAGAGGCGCTGGTCATCAAGAAGCTGACACAGGAGGGTCGGAGCAGTCCTCTCCACCTGGCGGAATATTTTGCAGTTACGCTCCAGCCAGATGTGCCAAATAGTGGCAGCGATGATGGAAAGATCTCCCTTGGTGTCGAGGCTACAGTGGAGGATGTCTGATGACCACCAGTTGGCAATGTTGCTGTCGTTTGACCACTCGGATAATATAAAGTAGCATGAGTGCCTTAGTATTGAGTATTATTCCATAACTACTTGCTTTTAATTAGTTAAAATCATATATTTCTTTAAAAAACAAAAGGCAAAACTAAACATAAATGCCATCAGTGCATTGTTACACCCGCGCAACGCGCGGGGTCTTCGTCTAGTATATCTGTGATTTTGCATATTCTACGAACAGTAATATCTCACAGTTCACAGGTTGCTATTATAAGGAACAAAAAAGTTAACGTGTTAAATCATCACAGTTTGGTAAACTTTATTTGTTTGCTTAATGTCCATCTTTTCTTGACACTGATGATGAATTTCTTTTGCCTTGTTTTTGCAGCTCGACAGAAGCTAAAACAGTTACGAAGACTTTATTAGAGTGAGCATGGTTGAACTGGTTTTCTACTTCAAAAGATTTATGTGTAGCATACTGAGTAATGGCTAATGCATCTCATCTTCTACTTTATTTCGAGTCAAAGTACTGTCTAATTGTACCTGTGCATCTCTTTAGTTGTGCATCTAATATGTTGTCGTTTTGTTGCTTCATCTATTGTTCATGTGTACATGCTTGAACACATGTATGGAGTTTTAGGTGAATACACCCTCACAACAATTGCTATACACATGTACACATGTATGCAACTTTCTGGATCATAAGTTTGAATTTGAAGTGAGTAGTTCTAGTTTTCAACTGAAACTGGTATTTGATCCATTGGGTAGCTTTCTAGCTTGCATCAAAGTGTCCATCTTTATGCTTTATTAGTTCAGGTAGATTCAATTGCCATGAGGTGCTCCTTGTGAAAAAATCATTGTTGTACAAATATTAGATGATATTACTCCCATCCTTAATTAGTTGTGCTCTAATTTTAGGTCTGCCACCGGCCTTAATTAGTTTTGCTATTATTGACTATTTTGCATGGCAGCATGGGGAGAAGCCAAGAATCTACATCAAGACCATGAGTTCAATTCAAGAGATCTGCTATAGAACTTATGCTCGAATATTTTTTTGAAGCAAGATCATGAGCTCAATTCAGTTCAAAAAACTTGTATAGAAATTGACAAGTATCAAGGTAGTTGGTCATGCATTTGTAAGTTCTATGTGATGTGGACTGTGCTTCTCCAATTTATGTTTATTTGTAATTCCTATGTGATGTTGGCATGACAATATTAATTTTGAAGTCCTCTTGTGTATAACTATTTCTGAGAAAGTTGGGATATGCTCCATACTACAAAAATATTAACAATGTAAGAGCTGTGTAGGTCTTATTTATGAATGTGTAGGTCTTCCAAAACATTTTTTGTGTAATTGTTTCCTATGCATGTACTCTCTTTTTCTGCATTTTCTGTTTTTCATAATTTTCTGATTTTGTCTGCGTTTTGGAATGCGCAAGAAGCAGACACACATATTGCAAATGGTGTAGTCAGAAAAATTGTATATTTTTTTTACATTTTTGAAATTTTGATGGCTGGAAAAAAATGGATTTCCCCATCTTTCCTAAACCCAGACAGAGCACGATAACATGGGAGTTTCTGAGGGTGGGGATTCTGTCACGGGGAGCTTCCGAGGGTGGGGGCAGGGATTCCGTCCCTGGGTAGGGAAGTGCCTAAAAAAATCCCTATAGGGATTTCTATCCCTAGGTTTTTAAGCCTTGGTAGCCAAATGGAGCCTAAGTATGGATTTCACACCACCCTGAGCTCGGTTTGCCCATCCTCAAGTTCAACTTAGAATTTATTATCAAGTTTAGGGTTAGGTTTGATAAAAGCTCGGTTAACCTTAAGTTCGGTTCTTGTTTGAACCGGAATGAAGAGGTAAATAGGGGAAGAATAAAGGAGAGAGGTCTATATGCGGTCATTCATCTGAAGCTTGAGCTCACCTAAATCGGTTGGACATATTGGCTAGAAAATGAGATAGTTGGTGTAATGAATTTTTTTTTTCTAGGCTTGGTTGCTTGACAACTGCTCGTGCTTAGGCTCGAGCTCAACTTTTTTTAGATAATGGAATCAATCCATCTCGACAATCGAATATGTACATAAGCCACACACACACATATTTCAATTTTATTTTAAAAACACATGGCCTCACTAAAGGTAAGCGGAATTAAAAAGTCTTACAAAGTGTTGGGTTATGGGCAACATTAAGCACAATTAATCAAAACCCACTTTTCTTATGATGACACAAGGTCATGGTTTTCTCTTTGAAACACCATCTTCGAAAACAAAGAAGTGAACAAATCGTCATTTGAGGTAGTGCCTATCGCATGGCGCCCTTGACACTAGACATGGCTATCTAGACATTTTTAAACTTTATAGAGACTGCACGCTTAACTTTATAGGGACTGCATGCTTTATCCAGAAAAGACGATTCATAAGTGAATTACCATAAGGCATTTAACCAACTCACACCTAATCCAGACTTCCCCTCCAAGGATTGTACCATTGGGTAGGTACTCAGTTGTCGGAGACCCTCTAGGTTCTGTTGTGCAGGTCCGCTCCCTACTCAAACCTAAGATGTCTAGATTAAGAGTACAAACGGTACTCAACCAGATTTGTGCCCTGCATAATAGGAACTCGTGGCCGCACTGAGTTTCATTGACCTCAGGGAATTGATCCTTGGGAATTGGGTGGTCCTATATTAAACCCGAGTCTCGTGTGAACCAAACTATACAACCATCCAACCCAATTATACAGAGAGAGAGAGAGGGTAATTAATGGTCCTACGTTTTAACGACGTGTTAATTTAATGCGGAGTAATTCCAGTGAATTCCTTATGCCTCCCGAAACCATCATATGCCTCCCGCACTATCAGGTGGGCAGGTAGGTGCACCCGTTCGTGCGTGCACTTGCTGAGACGAGGCGAGGCGCATGCACGGCTCATGGGCTGCGCGGCGACAGCGGTACACCTGCTCGATTGCTGCTGATGGATCGATGGCACTGCTGCTTGCGCGATCTGCGGACTGCGGTCCGCGCCACGGACGGACGGACGCGCAGCTTTTGTCCCCACGCGGGGTGCATCCAATTAGGATTAGGAGTAATGTTCATGCATCCAATTAGGATTAGGAGTCAGATGAGCATGAGCACCGCGGTTTGAGGCTTCCCCGGCCGATCCGTCTCCGGTCGGTCCCAGTTCTTTTTTCCTTCAAAAATTAGTATTTTCGTTAAATAATATAGCAGCCTAAGAGCATCCCCATCTCACCCCTCAAATGCAACTCTATTTCAAAATTTTTCAAATGCAGCTGGAGGGAATTTGATGCATGTGAGAGGGAATTTGCACTGCGCGGGTTATTGTAGCAGTTACTGTAGCGATAGAGGGAAATTTGAAGGCCCTGTTGGGGATGCTCTAACCACTCATTGCCTGCTCTGTGCTGCTCTTTCCTCTTGGACCAGCCCATTTACATGCTTCTCTCTCGATTGATCACGCCAATTTTGATGTCCCGCTTCCTGGGTGGCTCACTGCAAAAAAACGACTGTAATGCTCAAAACCACATGTTTTTTTTAGAAAGGTCACATTGGTATTGACGTGCTTGAACCAGGGATGGTCGACATTGCCAATTAGTATCATCATCAATATTTGAAATAAGTGTTGTCGATGGTATACTCTAAGACCCCACAATTAATGTAACATATAAATCTACAACACAAGAGTTAGGTTTGTGTTGACGGTCATAAAAAGCAATGCAGATGACCCTAACTTGGATGGGTGGATTTCGGTTAGTGAGTCTTTGACATGGGTGTCACGTACACTTCTCTCACTATTTCCCTTGGCCTACCTTAACTAGCGGGTCGAGACATTTGCATACTTCTTGGTCTTAGTTGATTAGTTCGAAGACCATTAATGTGTCAGTTGCATATATGTAGCCATGCATTTATAGGTGTTCATCATCTAAAAGGCAGGTTCTATTTGGCTTAGACCTACATACACGTTCTAGATAAACCATTCACGCGCGCTCGCAACAACCCTACTTACACTTTGTATGCACACATACTCGCAGTATTATTGTCCACGTTGATGCTTAATTAACTTCTAATCAGACTTCCCAAATTCGGACCTAACTGTTATTACCGTAACTACCCAGGTTACACTAATTAACGCGACGATTAATCTATTTGTACGAAACAGATTATAGCGACGAATTAAAGACCACTTAGAGATCACATACTAGCTGTATCAACGTCATGCAACAGGACAAACACACAATAACCTAAGGCAACATCGTGAAACTAACAAAAACATGCACTTTGCGTCTGTCACCCCAACAACAACCATACCCCTGAGGCCCTGACGCATTCCCAACTGAATTGGCTTTTACATGAACCGGGCATTAATCTTTACACGTTCTGGTCCCAATTAATTCCACAGACAATGAGTACATCAGATATTCAGAACCGATCATGTATTCATATAAGCTGCAGAATGGAAAAAAGGACCAGCAGCGGTGGCCATCAGGCGAAGGAGACGACATTGCGTGGTACATACATACGGCTCCTGGTCGATCGTGCATGCAACACAGGCCCCTCCTGGTCTGGAACATGAATACATGATGCATGGGTACGTACATACACCTGCTCGAATATCGCTAGCTGGTTCGGGGCGTTCCGTTCCGTGCCTGCTCCGCGCCTCTGCCTATGCAGTCTGCAGTCTGCAGACGTACGCGCGCCATGCGGTCGCAGCTTTTGTCCGCGGAATCCCCCGCACGCCGCCCGATACCACCCACGTACAAGGCCTCCTCCATCACCGGCGGCATTCCTTTCAGATGGAAATGGCCAGAAATTTTAATCCGAAAAAACTACCATCCCTCGAGAAATGTCTTAAAGAGCCTAAAAAGTTATAAAAAATATTTAAAGAGCCTAAAAAGTTATAAAAAATATTTTAGAAATCCTAAGAGTAACTATTTAGAACTCATTGATTATAAAGTATTACACCATTCAATTTGTAAATAATAATATTTTTTATTTAATTTAATTTAAGTTGAAAAAAGCTTATATATGGTTCATGTTGTCACAAGAGCATTCCACGCAAACATGGCAGAGGCGGATCCACAGTGTTAGCACCAGGGTCAAGCGACCTCGATGTCTTTCGGACAAACCCTTTTGGTTTATTACTACCCTATTAATATACATATATATATATAAACCTACAATTTGAAGTTAAAACATAATGATTTAGTATTAAAATGATCTCGACGACTCCAGCGACTTGTTTTCTTGAATTTGCCCCTAATGCATGGCACAGGTTCGATACGATTTACTACTCGTTCTTTCTGATCGACTGATCCGATACGTGTCTAGACTCACACCCTCACTTGCGTGAGGCTTAGCTTTTTAGCTTTGTCCAAGCTTTTTTATTTAAATAAACTTGTTCCCATTGTTATTGTATCATTCTTATTGAAACACCATGGTGTACGTTGTTTGTACGGCAATAGCTATATATATTCTTTTAGGGGCACTCTAAATTCTCTTCCCAATGTGTGAGCACTGGCTAACTATCCACCGATGTCGTTGTTTGCATTAATTATCAGTACTTCTGTGTACCTGTATATACCCTTGCTACATATACAATGTTAGTGTTATGTGATCTATAGAACCATGCATGCACACGCACGCATCAAATCCCGCCCCTTGCTCTAGCTATTTTCTTGCTGCATCTCCCACCGCATTAACTATCTCATAATCTTTGATGTGTCCCAATTCCTATGTACCATGTGGTAAATTTATGCGTTTCCCTCACCGTGATCAAGCTGACTCTTCCTCAACGGGTTGGTCCATTTGCATGCTTGATCTCCTGCCCTATGCGTCCCACCTAAAACGGGGCTAGCTAAGCCTAGCTAGCTAGGTAGCTCCATCATTGCTGTGGCGTATATATGTAGGCAGTAGGCTAGCTATCTCTACTCTCCATCCGATCCACCAGCTACAGACGGCTCCCCAGCGCCAGGGTTCCATAAGATGGCGCTTATAACGCCATATCTGATCTCGCCAAGCATCGATCGGTATGCATGTAAAGAACCGCTTGGTAATTTCAGGCTGGTTTTGAAATTTGGGGAATAGAATTCAGAAAACCTAGCAGATTTTTAGAAAATCTACCTAGTGAAATCTATCTTTTATCTATTATTACATAATTAAAGGAGTGTCTAACATAGCCACCACATTAAGCCTAAGTTACTTGAAAATCCCACATTAATCGAAGACAAATCTATCTAACTACTATATTGGAGAAAAAAAGAAAAATATATACATCGTCGATTTTTTTTTTTTTGGAGGTAACGGGCAGGAGCACTGCCATTTCATTAAAGCGGGAGAACGAACTGTACAACATATACAAAAAGAGAAGGGAGGGGGAGATAGGGGGAGGGCTCAGCCTAGGGAAATTACAGGCGAGAAGGCTGCCGCCCAAGCGGCGAGACCATCCCTGATTAGGGTTACAACTTGCGAAACGGACAAGGCCTGACTATGGAAGACACGCCTATTCCGCTCCTTCCAGATTTCCCAAATCACATGGATGATGATACCATTGAAAGATCTCGCAGTAGCCTTAGGGATGCCATGCTGACTGTAGGTCCATCAGTCGCAGAAGCCAACCGGGTCGGTAGAAGGTGGTTGGCGAGGCGATTATAATGAATCGGATTATAACGGGTTAGACTAAAAGAAACAATCTATGCCTAATATAATTATTAAAAATTTAAAAAATATAATAAAATAATAGAAGCAATACCTTTCATGGCATCCATTAAACTCACATTTCCAATGCAATTTTGTATCATTACTGCTTTCTCTAATAGATTTTACAGACATATCGCATACACATTGATGCACCACTGAAAATTACCGCGTGAACATCACTTGAGTTAAAAGCTCTACGTGGACTTAACCCATCAAGCTACCAAAGGACTATCTGTGCCCAATACCATCTAGGAGTAGTAGAAAATGAAAAAGGACGTTTTCTAACTATCTGTGCCCAATACCCCGGGCCTCGCCTGCTGCCCCTGTGCATAGCAAAAAAGAAAAGAAGAAAAGAATCAACCTGATACCTCACCTGCTGGTTGCTTCACAGGTCGGTTGATTCGTAACAAAAAAAAAAGAATCAGCAACCAGCAACCGCGCCTCGCCGGCTGGTTGCTGCCTGTGCGCCGCAAAAAGAAGTATTAGACGGAGCCAAAAGAGATGAGCCGGAGAGCTGAGTCCAAGACAAAAGAGGAGACGAAACAAGCCAAAGAGACGAGCCGGAGAGTTGTGTTGGAAAGTGCAGTCCAAGCCAACAGCGAGCCAAAAGAGATGAGCCGAAGAACTAAGTCCAAGAAAAAGGGAGGAGACGAAACAAGCCAAAGAGACGAGCCGGAGAATCATGTTGGAAAGTGCGCAGTCCAAGTCAACAGCGAGCCAAAAGAGATGAGCCGGAGAGCTGAGTCCAAGACAAGGGAGGAGACGAAACAAGCTAAAGAGACGAGCCGGAGAGCTGAGTCCAAGACAACTGTAATGCTAGAAAAGTAAGGAGAAGTCTGAGTAGGAAAAAAATAGGGATTGGAGTCTGTAATGCTAGAAAAGTAGGGATTGGAGTCTGTAATGGTTGGCGAGGTCGCTGACGACATAGAGTCTGTAATGATTGATTTCGTTCAATGAATAAAAGTGGGGTGGTAATACCCTTCTACAAAAAAAACTATCGGTGCCACGTACACCCACATGATTAATTCGATGGTAAGAAATTGATCATTATCTACGTAGGACCTTTCATGGCATCCATTAAACTCACATTTCCAATGCAATTTTGAATTATTTTCTCTTGAACCGAGGGTTTGTCGTCATTATTGCTTTCTGTAATAGATTTTTCAGACATATCGCACACATTGATGCACCACCGAAAATTACGGCGTGAACATCACTTGAGTTAAAAGCTCTACGTGGACTTAACCCATCAAGCTACCAAAGGAGTGAAAGGACTATCTGTGCCCAATACCATCTACGTACACCCACATGATTAATTCGAGGGTACGAAATTGATCATTATCTACGTAGGCAAACAACATAAAAAAAAAATGACACCACAGGAGAAACAAAACATCAAGCATGAGCCTGAAGCAACACGGGGAACAAACAAACTTGTACTTACATGGCAATGGCATACAACGATTCATCATCATCCACAAGTCCAGCATCAAGCATGAATCCATTCCTTCCCTCCAATCCCAGCCCGAACAACACGCCACCCCGCCCCCCAAGAACGATACGCCCGCGGCCACGGGCCCACACCATCACCACCTATGCCTCCCCCTGGCACGCCCGCACTGCACCCCACCGCCACTCTACAGTCACCCCATGACACGTGGGCCCCAGGCCACCCGACCCCAGCCGTCAGCGAGCAGCCTAGATGACCCGAGAGAACCACCCCTCCGTCCGCGAGCGTCCGCAACCACCCCCCCTGCGGCTTCGCAGCAGCAGCGGCAGCGCCTGTCCCCTGGGCCCTGACACTCGCAGCGCGCAGAGGCCGCACAAGGCGACAAAATAGAAACGAGGGTGGAGAGAGACTCATCCCCGCCTTCCGGCAGCTTCCCGGGCGCCACGTGGCGTCCGGATTTCAAACGCGCGGCCATATATAAGCAGCTCGTCTCGCTCCGCCTGCCGGGAGGTTGCCATTTCCGTGCAAAAGCCTAGCCGCAGCGCCCAGGCTGCCGGAAACGGCAAAAAAGCACAAAGCAACAAGCTTTTTTGAGCCGGCGAGGGGGGAGGAGCGAGCAGGGCGCAAAAGCTGTGAAGGGGAGGAGGGTACAGGAGTGGGTAGAGAGAGACGGAGAGGGAGATCATCTTGTTGAGTGGAGGAGTACTAGTATTAGTAGTCGGGGTCTTGGGGCTTAGCATCATTTGAGGAAGGAGAAGCCGAGGAGGGCTGAGGTGAGACGAGGAGGCGGCGGCGGCGGCGGCGGCTAGATCACTTGGCGAGATCTTTCCGGGAGGCCGCCATGGGAGAGGTGAGCGTTGCTGCTGCGTCGATCACTGTTCTGGGGGGTGGTGGTTGGTTCGTTTCGCCATTGGGAGGGGAAAGGGAAGCCGCTTGTTCTTGTTCGTTCATGGTCATGTCCCGATTCATCCGCTGCATTCTTATACCGATTTGATTTCTGCGTCTCTCTTACTGCGTTCAGTGATCGCCACCGTGTTCTGTGATTTTTCCCATGCATCCGTTGTGTTCAGTGTTCTTCGTCTGCTGCTCTGAGCCAGCGTTCAGAGTGAAATGCGGCGCGAGCTCGAGCGATTCATGGGGGGTGCTACTGCCACGAGTGTTTTCGATTTGAGCAAGGTTTTCCTTGTTTGGTTTCATGTGGGGTGCGCAGGGTTCGAGCGGTCAGGAAAGTGGCGGCGGCGCGGAGGCGGGGAGGCTCCTCCTGCGCGAGGACCGGATGGGGAAGGACAACGGCGTGCCGCACGCCGTCGCGGCGGACGACACGGCGCTGCTCCTCTCGGCGATCGGGAGCTTCCGGAAGGAGGCCATGGGGCGGCTGCGCAAGGGCTCGGACGCGTCGAGGATTCTGGACCAGGAGATGTCCACGAGGCTCCTCCACCTCGCCTGCAAGCACGACGCCGTCGAGTGCGCGCGGCGGCTCCTCGACGGCGGCCACGGGGTCCCCGCCTCCCCGGTGGACGCCAGGGACCAGCTCACGCGGACGCCGCTCCACGTCGCCGCCGAGACGCACTCCGCCAGGTGCATCGAGCTGCTGCTCTCCAAGAACGCCCGCACCGACCTCAAGCTGGTCGATGGGAGGCAGCTTCTTGCGCTCGAGGTCGCGCTCATGAGCAGAAGGTAGTGTCACTAGTCACTAGTACCCCCAGTGATGGTTGATTCCATTGAGATCACTCCTCAAGTTTCCTGGACTGAATCTACTGATCTTCCTTGCTTTTTTGTTCAGAGTTCAAGTGAAATGGTCACTGGACAACTCGATTGAAGACCTCCTGTCCTCTCTGGAGGAAAGGGTCAGTGCCATTGCTAGACTCAACACTGTTCCATTGCTGATACATAGGATTGGGTGAATTGGATGGATCTTTCACACTGAACTGTCACCTCCTTCTGTGTGTAGGATCTGAAGGCGGTGAGGCTCCTGGCAGAGAGAACCAAGCAGGCTGGGGAGGTGGCTTACAGGCATGCCATGGAGGGCCGTGTCACTTCTTTGGCCATGCTGCTTCTGGTGGTCGAAGATAAGATATCGGCACCAGTGAGTGTGGTGATAGAGGGCATCCGGACAAAGAGATCGATCTACAACTCTCTGGTGGATGAGGCTCTATCGATCGGAGATGCTTCAGGTCGAGATGGCAATGAGAGGAGGAAGGCCCTGCTCTGCGAGATCCAGCTGTTCAACCAGTTCGGGGCGGCCTCATGGAGGGATTGCAACAACGACAGGAGAAGCTTGCCCCCTCTGCTCAAGGCTGCGAAGGTACGGTTGTTCATTCTCTGATGCTTAAGCAGATTGGTCAACAGTGCAACTATTTTCCAAATTGTGCATGGTTTTTTGAACTAAAACTGTACATGATTTTTGAACACTTCAACTTCTGCATGATGGAAACAAGGACCCTTTTTGCCTTCCTTTTGTAGGCTGGTGATATGAATGTCACAAAGATGCTTCTGATGGGGGATGTGGATGTCAATGAAGCCGACCCCGAAGGGAACACTGCCCTTCACTGGTGCCTAAGTGGTAGCTCATGCACACAGGAGCCAAGGTGCTCTTCTTTCAGAATACTCTGCTGTATCCATCACCGAATTATAAGATAGCTGTTCTTGATCTTGCCAAGTGCTGAGTTATATGATAGTTGTTCTCAGTGCTCTTCATTCAGAAACTCTATGTTGTTCTTGATCTTGTCAAATGTTTCTTAACTGTCTTCTGCCTTTGTGCAGGATTGTCTGGCTCCTGCTTAAGAATGGTGCCAGAGTTTTTCAGGGGAACAAGCTAGGTCTCACGCCCGTGCACAGTGCTGCAGCTAAGGGCAATTACAAGGCTCTTCAGGTAGCCTTTTGACACTTCATTTTGAAGTGCTTACTGCTTGTGACATTATTGTGACTAACTGGTAATATCTTTTTTCTACAAGTCACTCCTGCTTCATGCACAAGATTGTGTCGATATACCTTCCAAGACCAAAGAAACCCCATTATTCTGTGCAGTGAAGAACGGTTCTGTGAACTGCGTGAAACTACTCCTGCGTTTTGGGGCAAGTACCAAAGCCCAGAACCTACGGTGGGTAACATTTAGAGTAGTATATTTGAAGGATGCTTCTATTGATGGTTTGATGCACGTAGGATGACGCGATTCTTTCACATTGAACAGAAAGCAGAGACCAATAGACGTGGCAACATCCCAGGACATGCGTTTCATTCTCAACTCTGCAAACGTGGTATCAGGCAAGATAATTTCTGAGATGTGAATGTATTGATTGACTGAATTGACAAAGATTGACGCATTTTATTTAGATAAAAACGTTTGGTTGTCGCCCATTTTGTGCTTAACACTCTATAACTATATGTTCTTTTATACGTCCACATTCCATTTTGTTAGCTTGTTTGATTTATGAAACTGTAATAGTAAATGCAAGACAAATTTCTGGTTTTACTGTGTAACAGTGGGTATCCAGCAAACTACATTTGTAACAGAAATATCCTCTATTTATAGGTAACCATAGCTCACCCAAAAAGAACCAAGTAATGAACCAGGAAAGCTGCAAAGAGCTTCAGGATGATAATTTTGATGATTACGGTAATGAAGATTTTAACGAAAGGTATGTGTCGTTTGAAGTTTTACCTAAACTATAATATCATTGCTTCTCATTTGAAGTTTTAAGTAGACCTTTTTTTAAGAACTATATAGCGTTAGACTTGGAACAAGAAAACTGATATTGCTATGAATATTGCTGCAGTTATACTGGGCCCAAGACATCAGCAGGCCATGTGAAATTTCAGTCCAGCAATTGTTCTGCTCAAGGGGCTAAGAGTAAGGATCAGAGTGCTCCAAAACAAGTTTCGAAGTTTCCTCGGGTAAGCTAATCATCCCGTCTTTATCACCAAATACTTGTATTCTTCATGTGATCTGGTTCTTATAAAACATATTATTCAGCAAAATTACTGGCAGAAGCATGACTACACTCGCAAAATCTTTGTTGGGGGCCTTCCACCTTCTGTAGACTCTGGTAAATCTTCATGAATCCTGAACTAGTTGCATTTGACAAAGTAAAAGCTACGTACCACTTCCTAACACTTCCTTTGTTACTTTCTGACAGAGCAACTTAGGAAATTCTTCAGTACGGACTTCGGACCTGTGGAGGAAGCAGTAGTCATTGGGTTAAAGGTGGGCAACCAAATGCAGTCCCGAGGCTTTGGTTTTGTAAAATTTCAGAGTGAAGAGGATATGATAACTGCAAAGGACGCTCATCATGTCTATGTGCAAGGGAAGAGAGTGGAGATAAAGGATGCTGTTGCCAGAGCATTCTTGCCAGTGGAGCTCCAGAGGGCAGCTTCTTTGAAGCAGCACATCCATGAGATCCCACCTCACAGTTTGCTGGATGGTGAGCTCACTGAGGAGCACAACATTCAGAAGCGTCGGCCAGTGCCAGAGAAGTGCCTCCCATCTTGGTTCTTCATATTCAGGAAGTGGCTGCCAGGATTCCTTGTGGATGTAACTGAAAGACATGGAGAGCGGTACCCATTGAGCTCCCTGAAGGGTGATTTCAGATCAATTTGCAGGATGGAGCTTGATCATGTCACGCTTGGCTATCCTAAGCTGAGCGACTTCATGCGCTCCCTACCTGGCTTATGCAGGATGTGTATAGTCCCTGTGGGGGATGGTCCTGCAACACACATGGTCCTCCTGCCACCATTCTCTCGACCAAAGTATGTACCCTTGCTAGAGCCCTTTTCCTTTGATCATGAAGAGCTCCAAGAATCAGTGTCAGATCATCACTCCCCAAGATCTACGCTAACCACCAATATCGCCGAGGAGTGTCTTCATAACATTGACAGTCAGCCCAGTGATGCATGCAGTGAGAGTAATGTTGACAGCCCGCAGGGTGATGAATGCAGCAGGAGCAATGCTGAAAGCCAGCCTGATGGTGATTCCACTGACAATAGTAGCTTACTGGATGAAATTACTGTGAGTGCAAAGAAGCCTGCTTTGATTGAGCCCGTACCTACAAGAAAGCCTGATTTGATTGAGCCTAGACCACTTCCTCAAAAAATCGAATCTGTACCAATTAAAAACCCCGATTTGGTCAACTCTGAACCTGAAAGGAAGCCTGATTTGGTGGAGTCTGTACCTACAAAGAAGCCAGATTTGGTTGTGCCTGAACCTGCAAGGGAGCCTGACCTGGTTGATCTTGGGCCTACAAGGAGGCTTCATTTGGTTGAGTCTAGACCTGCAAAATGCTTGGTTGAAAGTGCAGTAGTAACTCCAAGCACTTGTGAGACTGAAAAGAGATTCTCTTTCTTCCACTCACAGTGGGACAAGTACCTAGTAAGTGCTCCCTTACTACGTCGGTTATGCCCAGAATGATCTGTAACTAACACAGTCCTTTCTACTACAGGCTCCCAATCCCAAGAGTAATTACTGCATCATCTGTCGATCCTGTGAAGCTGCAATGGAGCTTGTCCCATGTCTTCATAAGATCTGTGTTGCCTGCATGATGAGGTGCAATGTCAGGGCATGCATGATCTGTGGCACTGCTGTAAGTGGAGTCAAGTCTTCCCCTGCGCTGGATGCGAAATATCAATGCTTGGTAACAAGATTCTCCAAACAGTTAAATTTTATCTGATGCCCTTTTTCGAAAAACAATTCCATACAATCTTTTAAGGCTGTCCAAAAAACTAGTTTATGATATGGATGCTAAATGTTGCTTTTAAGTCACTACCTGCGTTGAATCTTTATGATCAATTGCCAAATGTGCAGGGCATCATGGAGCGTGTTTCGAAACAGAGGTGCCAGCTGATGGTTGTCTGCCGTGGAGCTGAGGCGGTCGTGCGATGCTCCCCCTGCATGCACACCATTGCCTGCCGAGGGTGCCTCCTGGCTTCAGTGACACTGCTCAAGACCTGCACCATCTGTGGCTACATGATTGAGCACTTCAAGTTTTATTAAACAAGATCCTGTTCCCTAACACAGTAGCAACACTAAGTAGACTTACTATATAGAGAATAATAGGGCGAGCAAAGCAATCCCAGAATCCGAAGGAGAGATGGATCCCCTATTCCCCTATCCAATTTTGCAGCGCTCAGTGGGATGAGCTAGCTGGTTCTGGTAGGTGCCCTCGCTCCTGCAAGCTCAAAAGGAGTGTTCTTTTTTTTTTTTGGCTCACTTCTGTCTTGCCTAGACATGCTTTGTGTTGGTGATGGACATGCCTCTATAAGTTTTTGTGATGGGGAGTGTTCCCTCTGGTTTGGCAAGCTTGCAGCATATTTTTGTAAACCTATGTAAGTACTATCTAAGTATGATGGATCTTGTTTAGCTTTACCTGTGCGTATGCAGTTGCAATATCGCTTCTTTTGTATGTTTTCTGTTGTCTGAATTTGGTGTATTTCGCGCTTGATTTATATGTTCAAAAGTCAAATTCAATCAGAGTTTGTCGTTGGATGATCTGTGCTATATCAAATTCCCAAAGTACAGCCAGTCAAATTCTGTTGTTTATTAGAGAATCGGAATCGGCTATGTTATATTTGTTTAATCCGCCTAGAATAATATCACCTGATTTCAGACAGTACGGTTTTCACCATCAGTCCATCACATCCAGAGCTTTGCATTGCTCTTTGAACCACTGTTGAAACTGAGAAGCTAAATGGAATTACTCATTTTTTCCATTGGCTAAAACAATGTTTTTTAGTTCTTCAACATTGTTGTCAACTCTTTGGAAATATTTCAGTGTATATCAGGTCACAGATAACTAAACATGCATTTGCTTGTGGGTCTTGAGTTAGCAATCCAAGGGTGTAGCTGTGTTGCATTGCTACTTTCTGCTGGAAACTGCCAAATGAGATCAGGGAAGCTTTATTGCCAAACCAATTTTTATCTTCAGAAAACTCAACATGTAAAATTTCCTTGCCGTCAAATGTCGACCATCTTACCATTATGCTATGGAAGATGATTTTTCTTGAGTGAATTATGGAAGATGGTTCGATTTACAGAAATCCTTTTTGCTTCTCTCTTAGCAGTTTCTCTGGTAGTTCTTAGTGAACTAATTTTTTTAAACTAATCAGGTAGTTCTTATAGTGAAATATAATCATCTTCCCATTATGCTACTGAAGATTATTTCTTTTGAAAAAAATGGAAGATAACTCAATTTTCAGAAATTATTTTCCCTTCTTTAGCAATTTCTCAGATAGTTCCTAGAATACTACTCCCTCCGTTCCAAATTGTAGTGCACTGTTGACTTTTGGATATTCTATTTGGCAATTCGTCTTATTCAAAAAATATACGTAAATATTATTTATTTTGTTGTGATTTGTTTTATCATTAAACATATTTTAAGCATGACTTATATTTTTGCATGTTTGCACTATTTTTTTAATAAGACGAATGGTTAAAAGGCGTTTTCAAAAGCCAATGGTGAATTATAATTTGGAACGGAGGGAGCAGTGATACATGGCGTCTTCTACCCCTCTACATTTCCACGAATTTTATTCCAAACTGTCACACTAGTGCTTTCTTTTTGCCGATTCTTCCTTAATCTCTTATGTTGAATTGTCTCACCCGCTCACCCACAAAAGAAATCTTTGATGAGTAACCTGTAACGGAGCGGCCGCGGCGTCGCACGCTCGGCGATGGCGTGCGGGGGTGGCGTCGGAGGTGGTCGCGCTGCTCGACGTCATCCGCCGCAGCGCCCTCCTGAGCGGCGGCGGCGGCGAGCGCTTCGACCACCCGCTCCTGGCGGGGCTCAAGTCCCTCCGCCGCCGCGCCGCCTCCTGGGGCCCGCGCCGCTGCCCCGCGGTCGACCCGCTGCTCTACCTCCGCCCCTTCCTCGACGTCGTCCGCTCTCGCCGCGGCAGAGGGTCCTCGCGATCGACCTCGCGGGCCCCGGCGCGCCCGACGCCGCGGAGGCCATGGGCGCCGCCGTGGAGGCCGCCGCGGGGCGCGGGCGCCACCTCCTCGAGGCGGCCGAGGCCGAGGAGACGGTCCCGGCTCGCGTCCCACAGGTGCTGCTCGCCTGCGTGCGCTGCAGCGCCGCGCCCGCGCTCGCCGGCCGCCACGTCCTGACCGACGGCCGTCGCCGCGTGCTTCCGTGTCGTGCCATTGCTAGTATATGAATCTGTTGCCCATTATTCGTCGTTGAGCATCCCAAACAGCCGAGACCCAAACAGCCGATATGTGTCATGCATCACCTGCCTTGCTGACTTTCATTGTTATGAGATCATATTATTAGTTAGGCTAGCACCAGCGTCCGGACGTCTGATCGAAACGCAGCGATCGGACGCTGGGTACCGTCGGATCGTCAGTCTCGGCGCTCATCCGAGCACCCTCGACAGCCCACGTCTCGGCGCACTCCCGCCCGCCCCGATGCGCGTCTTTTTTTGGGAGACAGCACGCGTGAGTGGCTTCCCGCGCAAGCGTCTGGTCCCCCGCCGCTCACTGAGTCAGATCATGCATGTAGCTACTGGAAAATCCCCTGGTCAAAAGAGCCATTGCAGGCATGCAGTGCGTGTGTGAGGGGTATATTAGTGGGCCCACTTGCATGCATGAAGATGGAGAAGGGCACATCCCATTTTTTAGGGAAGAAAGGTGCATCACGCATGTCATGCAAGTCATGGCTGTGTTAGACTTAATCTAATGTAACTTGATATCATACTAATGAAACTTGATAACCTATCGATGAAACTTGAGAGTTTACTAATAGAACTTGAGGAAATCCAAGAAAACTTACTAAACTACTGTTAAAACTTTAAGAAAAGCCAATGAAACTTGAATAAATAACTAATAAAACTTAATAATCTACTAACAAAACTTGAGAGCGTACTAATGAAACTTAACAACTTATTAACGAAACATGGGAACCTTCTAATGAAACTTGAGGAAACTCAACGAAACTTGAGAACCGACTAACGAAACTTGAGGAAACCCCAACGAAACTTGAGGAAACCCCAACGAAACTTGAGGAAACCCCAACGAAACTTGCTAAGTTACTATTAAAACTTGAAGAAAAGCCAGTGGAATTAAGAAATGCACATCTGGCCACATGCGCAGTGCGTAAAAAATCACCGCGACCTGCCCCTGTGTGGGCCCTCCCTGCATGTAGATCCATCCCATATTCCCGTGAACCCCCAAAAAGCAGCGCAGCTGACCCTAGGTGGGCATGCGTGGGCCCCCTGCACTGCATGCCGCACGCGAGCGAGTCCTTGCACGGGAGCCGCGTTCGGAGCGCGTCGAACATCCGATAGGAAGTGTTTCCGTATTAGTTATTACTAAATCAGATTATTCAATATTCAAAATTGAGATTATTCAATATTCAAAATTGTTTTTCTATAGTCCAAATAGATAATCTCTATAAAGCAGATATCATGTGCATAGTATCAACTAAGAATTAAAGTTTAACCCATCTATTTGCACTGTCTAGACGTAAGCAGTGTTGTTTGTCTCCTCTCATTTAAATGAGACGAACTTCATGATTCAACCATACTTCGTGACATTTACTCATTTTATCTTCTGTAATTAAATACCACAATTAATTTATTAAATAAAAGCATATGTCTTATATAAGCGGACAAGAAGACCATGCCAAGACCACGTATGTTAACCTATTAGCTGTGAAAAGATTGGCGTATTGGTTGATAGGTAACATTAAACTAAAATGCCAAGGCAAGCGTCCCAACATTTAACTAACCTCCTATACGATATTGATATTTCATTATTGTTCTCCACTATGCCAACCAACCCAAAAGCAGTGGCGACCCACCTTCATCCATATTAAACCCTTCCCTTCCATGCCTCTACCTCTCCCACCTCTTAACCTAGCTACCTCCATCTCTACCATCACTCCCTATCTAGAGCATTACGCGAAGCCGTTTTCCCTAGCGCCTCGCTGCTAGCGACGCTAACCTCCTTTAGCGCATTGTGTTGCTTGTGCAATCACTCCATGCGACTACACCTCTTTCCCATCCCGCTCCTCTCTCTTCCTCCCCTATCATCGATTTTTAGCACCATCGCTCCACCCGAGCTGCCCCCTCGATCTGGAGGCTGGCTTGTAATGTGGTGCGATGTACAACGGATTGTTGGCGACCAATGCACAATAATTTGTTATGGTGCCTCGTCCCCCTCCAACTGCATGAACATCTAACTAATACAAATGCATCTCATTCATTACATACCATGACATTCATTGCAACATATTCATTTCATCCACTAAAATTATCATCATTGGACGCAACAAATATACACCGAGAAGTCACTTGTGCGATCGACTCATGACATAGGAAAGACGAAAGCATATGACCAGATTTATGACATATGTTTTTATATTCTTGATGGTGGGGTTTGAATTTTCTTGTTTATTATAATAAAAGAACAAATCTACTATATTTTATATATTAGTGCGCTAAGCATGAGCCTACACCCTCATTAATAGAGCCTTTAGAAACATTATTAAACCATCTCTAACCATTTTCTTTCCCATTCCCTTCCCCATATTCTTTCGACATCATCTCTTCGAAGAAATTTAGGAAGAAGAAATGCATGAAGAAATTTATTCTGAAAAGAGCCACGAAGAGAATCTGTTGAAACATCTCAGAGGACCAGAATCTCTTTGTGAGAGAAAAATGATACTCGAAGAGATATATTTAGAGATAGTTTCAGACCTGCTTTTCATCTCTAAACCATCTCACGCAACCAATCTGGGCCGAGTTCAAGGCCCAATAGCGGGCCGGCCCGCTATGTCAATCTCTAGTACTACCTCCGGAGCTCCGGTCTGTGCTCCTGACTTCCTGAATCCTGACGCCTACTCCTCGGCTCCTCCCCTCCTCGCTGGCCTTCACCCGTCGCCGCCGCCGCCGCCGCAGCAGCAGCGTTGCTCCCCGTCAAGGGACGCCTGCCTCCCCTCCGCCCTTCACTCCCACGCTTCGCCGCTCCAACCGACTCGATCGCGCCGTGCGGCCTTAAACCCTAGATCCGATACCGCATCCAGAGCCCCCGGCACCGCCGGCTGCCGCCTCTCGCCCGATTCCAGGTAACGCGCGAGCTTCTTCTGTTCCCCGATCATGTTCCGCCTTAATTAGCTATTTTGATTTTGAAGCTAATCAGCGTACCAGTAATCATGCGATCTCAAATTCTCTGTTAAATAATCGCAGCTTGGTTTCATACATGCATCAATTGTTGAGTCGAAATCATTCTTCTCTGGTTTGTAGGCTAAACTGCTCCCATTTTTTTTTTTGCAAGAGGGGCCTCAACCCCAATTCCATTTCAGGAAGAAACAGAATTACATTGTCCTCTACAAAACACAGATAGGCATCCATATACTTCTTACAGACTACCAAACATCCTAGAATATGGCATCCAAAAGTCGAACAAAGTACCACCAAAAGTTAACCAACCCTCCAGCCTCAAATACACAGACTGCCAACACCTTAATAGAATCTTAATGCAGCCCTAAGCAGTAACCATCATCAGCATCAACCATCGATTTAATTCTTCTCTTCGTCACCAATCATATCTTCTGATTGGAGTTTCCCGAGTCCTTTAATAGTCTTCCATCCTTATGAGCACCATCCTTTTTCTGAAGTAACTTTTTGAATTGCTCCACTCCTGATATCAGTACATCTTTGTCTCCCTCCGCATAAAGTCCTGCCCAATAAGATACAAAAGCACAGGCGGAATGTAGAACTGTAAATGGGGAGTAAATCACACGACCTTGAAAACACCAATTATTCCTGGCCAACCAAATGGACCACAAAATAGCTAAAATGCAAATTCCAGCAATTTTTTTTCCATTAGGCCACACTTGATAAAACCACTTAAAAGCACCCCCAAAGCTTATAGGACGAATTCCCGAATTAAAACCAGCCGCCACCACACTCCAAATCCCCCGGGACATCGAACAACAAAAAAACAAATGATCAATATCTTCTAGGCTCGAACAGAAAATACAGAAAGGATTCCCAGTCCACCCCCTACGAATAAGATGATCTTTAGTCAAAATAGCCTTGTGAAAGACTAACCACGCAAAAATCTTGATTTTCAGAGGAAGGTTAGCTTTCCAAATCAACTTAGGCCATCTAAGAGAACCCCCTGCTGTACCACAAATAAAATCATACATATTCTTAACTGAAAATTTTTTCCTATGGGAAACAGATTTCCAACTAAAAACATCAGCCTCTTCTGAAAAAACAACCGCCATACACTCTTGGGTTACCCCCCTCCAAACATTTATCAAATCAGGATTAAACCAACGCCTAAAAGGGAGCCTCCACTCTCTCTGCCTTGCCTCAAACACTGAGATATTTTGTAACTCACAAATCCCAAACAAATCAGGAAATTTATCTTTAAGAGAAATAGGTCCTAACCATCTATCGATCCAAAAATCCACTGATTTACCGTCCCCCACCTTAACCTCCCTATTACACATATAAAACTCTCGTGTAAACAAAATATTTTTCCAAACAACAGAATCATGAACATTACCTTTAATAAGAGATAAAGGTTTACCCTTAATATATCTATTCAGCACAAAGGTTTTCCAAAGAGACTCTCATCTCCAGCATCAAGCTTCCACCACCATTTCGAAATTAAGCTAATGTTCATCTCCCTTAATCTCCGAATACCTAGACCTCCTAACCTCTTTGCCCTACAAAGCTTATCCCATCTCAGTAAATGATACCTTCTCCTATTACTATTACCCTGCCAGAAAAATGATCTTCTAATTTTATCCATTCTATAAATCACCATCTTGGGTAATAAAAATAGAGACATGAAATACACAGGTATGCTTGAAAGAGATGCATTCAACAACGTGAGACGACCGCCAAGAGATAAGCAATTACTCTTCCAATTGGCTAAACTGCTCCCATTTGGATAGGAAACCTTCGATGCATCGTGTTGGGAGTGCTGGTAACACGGCCGGTTCAAATCGACCGAGAAAGGAGAAGCGCTTCACATATGTGCTGAACGATGCTGATAATAAAAAGGTCAGCTTTCACTTTGTTATGAAGCATTGTTCTTAGTCTTCTGATTTGTTTGAAATTTGAATCTGGTTCTCCTCAGGCAATTTTTGAGAAAATCTGAAGCAATTCGTGTTTCACTGAATGGTCCTCATGCATTTCATTCTGTTTCAGCACTGTGCTGGGATCAATTGCTTGGCCTACCTAAATGCTTCTGCTGCTGGTACAAGTGATTACCTTTTTACTGGAAGTCGTGATGGAACCTTGAAGAGATGGGAATTAACGGATGGGGATGCAAGCTTCTCGGCAACTTTTGAGTCACATGTTGATTGGGTATGTCTTTCTAGGTTCCCTGTTCCAGTTGATTTTGCGATTTGAAGAAGTGAAACTCTACTAGTTTCAAGAAAAGGCTTATCCATTCTGTCCTTGAGTTTCAATATAATTTCGGGCATAAATCATGTTTGACTTACTGTTCTAGTGCCATTAATTAAATTTGATCGATGTGTGAGTGTAGTATCATATCATTTGTTTGGTTTTTTCATATTTAAATTGGTCTACATTATTTTCTTCTCTGTTCCTCACTCCCTCCTACTCTTATTTCTTTCCCCCACTATATTTCATGGTTGCAGTAAGTGAAAACATCCTGCACCCTTTGTAAAGTTTGGTACTTGGTAGGACATAGATGATGAAAGTTGTGAGCAGGGTTAAGGTGGAAGCAAAGATCAATGCCTGCAACATTTGCCATATTTTTGCAGAACTTTCTTTTATTTGGGTAAAACATAATCTGGAAACAAAGATTTACCTTATTGTATTATGATAGTTTTTTATATCTAAATATGTATAATTAGGAATGGATTCGGGCAGTGAATAGAGAAATATGTCGTTTAGGAACTTGAAACTAATGCTTAATGCCTACTTTCTTGTATTAGTGTTCAAATACTTCATGCTGTTCATGCTGCTATCTTTTTTATGCAGGTTAATGATGCAATTATTGTTGGCCAAGCTCTTGTTTCCTGTTCCTCAGACACCACTTTAAAGGTTTGTGGTTTTGATAGTTCTTATTTTTAAATACACATAGCTGGCTGTAATACACGCCTCTTAATTTCTAATATTTTACAGGTGTGGAATTGCTTATCAGATGGTGCTTGTACCAGGACACTCCGCCAGCATTCTGATTATGTGATCTGTCTTGCTGCAGCTGAAAAAAATGTAATATTAAACAGCACTATGCTTTTCTGTGAAACTGTTAATTTTTTATCCCTTAGTTTATTTTCTATAGTTTTTATGCCTTGTACTATAGAGCAACATTGTAGCCTCTGGTGGCCTTGGTGGTGAGGTCTTCATATGGGACCTGGATGCTGCTCTTGCTCCTGTAACCAAATCTGTAGATGGAAAAGAGGACGAAGTTACTAATGGAAGCTCTGGACCTAGTGGTAACATTGCTTCCACCAACAGCCAATCACATGGGTACAGTCCGATTGCTGCCAAAGGTCACAAAGATTCAGTTTATGCACTGGCTATGAATGATACAGGAAGCTTACTTGTCTCTGGTGGCACAGAAAAGGTATTATGTTTTTCATCTTCAAGAACCAGTTGAAATTTTCTTTGTGGTTAGGAGTCCTATTAACCCATCAACTACCAGTTTGTTTAGAACCCCCTTAAGATCTCTCCTAGAATATTGCCTTATAGTCACTGGTTTGGTGTAGGTTGTCCGTGTTTGGGACCCCAGGACAGGATCAAAAAATATGAAATTGAGAGGGCACACTGACAATATCAGAGCTTTACTTCTTGATTCTACTGGAAGGTTTGTGTACAGTTACCACCAAATATTTATTCATCAAACTATGCTGTCCTTTTTTTAAAAGTGGTGTGTACATTCCTGATATTGTTATTTCCATCTCTACATGTTTCAAAAGTACAACTTTAGACCATCAAATTATCATTTACATCTTATTCAACTTTAAATTCTGTTTGAGATGGTTGCTCTGAACAGTGTTTCCTACCTGGTTGGGATGAAGCTTGCCCCTAAAACGCTGTAGTGTCAATCAACACCTCTGTTCTTTTTGCATCAGCCAAGTCATTGGCAGTTCAATCAGTAATTTAAATTATTAGATTGATTCCTTATAAAGATGACAATAATCGCATGAGTGATCACGCAGTTACAATCCAGTCAGTTAATGGGCAGACTTTTATGTGAGTTGATGAGGCCACTTATTAAGGAGTGGTATATTCACAATTTTTTCGTTGATTTTGATGACATAGAAGTGGCTCAGGTGACACAATAATGTCACGGTGGATGCTGACCTATCATATTTAACGGAAATATTTGGTATATACCTATTTCCATTTAGGTTTGCTAACTATTAATTAATCCTGTTTGTAACATTGTTTATAGGTATTGTCTATCCGGCTCATCTGATTCCATGATTAGGTAACACCAGCTCTAATCTCCACCCAAACCTCTCACATGCCCTTGCATCTTAAAGTAACTGGTGCGATGTAGGCTAACGTGAATGCCACAGAATTTGTATGTCTTACCTTCATGTGTTTATTAACTTCACAGACTTTGGGATCTAGGACAACAGCGTTGTGTACATTCTTATGCTGTGCATACTGATTCCGTTTGGGCACTTGCAGTCACTCCTTCATTTGCTCATGTTTATAGTGGTGGAAGAGATCAGTCCGTGAGTACAATAATCTTATATGTGTTGAATAGTTGCATTGCTTCTAAGTTCTGAACTATCATGTTTTTTGCAATGCAGGTATACTTTACGGATTTGACCACACGAGAGAGTGTCTTGCTCTGCACAAATGAACATCCAATCTTACAGCTGTCCTTGCAGGATGATACAATATGGGCTGCAACGACCGATTCTTCTGTATATGGATGGTCTGCTGAATGGCGCACACCCCAAAAGGTTTTCCAAAAGGGCGGCTCATTCTTAGCTGGGAATTTGTCATTCTCAAGGGCAAGAGCTTCTTTAGAAGGATCAGCACCTGTAAGCATGACAATTTTGATTCTTTCATATGTATTTACCTTACTTTGTTGGACATATTGCATTGCGAGCAATTATTCTGCATTTTTGTACAGAAGCACTACCCATAGCTTTTTGTGATTTTGGCCTGCAGTGACATTTTCACCTGATAGGCCATAGTTTACGCCATACTTGTACACATGGAAACCAGCTTAAACTAAATAGTGTAGGAAGGAATTCTACAATAGAGACCTTGCAAACTCAACTTTGAGATCAATTGGTTTTTCCAGTAATTCACAAGGTCTTTCTTCTCTATATGGCCATGTGGAGAGAATATGATTAGAAATATCAGCAATTTTTTTTGGGTAATTTCACTTTTCATCATCTCTTGCTCTCCGAGCAATATTCATACTTCACAGCAGATACAACCAAAAGTTCTGCTGTATCTTTTCTCAGTGTTTTATGTGATCATATTATTCTCAGTAAATTTTTACTGATGCACTGAACATTGTAATTATTTTTATTGCCTGACTAACAACATTTTTGCTACTTATGGTGATTAATAAGTACATATAATCTATTCTGCTCTAGCTCCCTGTATACAAAGAGCCATCTGTCACTATTCCAGGTGTTCCAGCAATAATTCAGCATGAGATCATGAATAATAGAAGGCATGTATTGACAAAGGTGATTAATATTTTTTACTATATTCTACCGTTGTGAAACTACAGAAAATGGATAGAAAATGGATGACATCATGTACCTTTTCTCTTTTCTCGCAGGATACTGCTGGTTCTGTTAAATTATGGGAAATTACTCGAGGAGTTGTTATTGAAGACTTCGGCAAGGTTCTTGTTTTGCCTTTAATGCCTTTTTCGTGATGATATATGAGTTATGATCGTTCTAAGACTTGATAGCATTGTGGATTTTAATTGCAATTTGAGAAGTCCAGAATTCATAATTGAGTCTTTTGAGTGGTTGCTAAAATGTTAAGCCACTTCATTTTATCTGTGCAGGTTTCCTTTGAAGATAAGAAAAAAGAGTTATTTGAGATGGTATACTAACATAATTATATCTTTCGTATGCTGAAACTTGTGCTACTTGTAATTAGTAATTACATAGTTAACTTTTTAAATTTTTAGGTTAGCATACCTGCCTGGTTTACCATGGATGCTCGATTGGGATGCCTGTCTGTCCACCTGGATACTCCACAATGCTTTTCTGCAGAAATATATGCTGTCGATTTAAATATTCCTGGAGCACAGGAAGATCTAAAGGTTTGCACAGAAACAGACATCTGTTTTAAAGTTGTTTGTTCTTCAGATTGTTTTGAATCAATAGTTCAGTTATGATCTATAACCGCAGTAGATTCTTTTATTGATAAATCTCAGCTTATGTTTTTGCATAAATGCAAAAAGTTAAAACCATCCAAGACACCTATTGATGGAATGCACTTTGCCAAATTATGGCTGCTGCTAGGAATTTCTGTACCTGATGTCATTTCTGAATAGTTATCCAAAAAATCTTGCAGATTAATTTGGCTCATGAGACTCTTCGTGGTTTGTTAGTTCATTGGAGTAAAGGAAAGAAATCTGGTTCACACAGCTTGTCAAATGGTGACAGTTCAGCAGGGAAAGATATATCATCGAGAAATTTACCCCATCCAAGATCTGAGGTTGATGATGTAACAGAAAACCATGCAAGTCAGGTGCTTCCCTCGTTTGAGTTTTCTACGGTTTCACCTCCATCAATTATCACAGAAGGTTGTAGTGGAGGGCCTTGGAGAAAGAGAATTACTGATTTGGATGGAACTGAGGGTGATCTCCCATGGTGGTGTGTGGACTGCGTTGAGCACACTCGATTTCCAAAAGAGAATACAAAGTAATTGCTTGTTTGAATTCTTTTTTTCCTAGATGATCTTTTTTTGATAGCTTTGAAATATTGTTCAATTTCTTTGGAGATGCTTTACCTTTAAATTGGATAACATATTATCTTGTTAGGGCAGGCAACATCTTTATTGGGATAATTAGTAAGCTCAACTTCTATGATGCTTCTGCTGCTAAATTTTAAAGTTTTTGTGAGTTTTTGTCATCCAAGTTTGCTATATCCTTGGAACCAGTTAGTTATGGTATATTTTTTCCAAGTAGCAGTTAATACAATAGTATTGTTGTCCACAATGGGCTAGTTCAATCTTCAAAGATGTGATGTTTTATTGTTGATTGATCATTTTTGCTTGAATTTTGGTGAACTTATATTACCTTCAGTTCATGCTGTGATAGGTGTTTCCTGTAGTGTATCCTAATAAGAAGAATCACTTGCAGACTAGAGAATTCTAAGTCTAGTAATTTGGAGTGTCCGATATTCATGTCTCTATCAATGGTGTACCCTTTTTGTCTTATTACTGAAAAGAAGAAAAATGTGAGCAAATGGAAATTTAGATATCATGTTTACTGTAGATATTAATGTATATGGAGTGTCTAGGCGGCATTACTTCCATAGGGTAATTTGTTTCTCTTCTTCAATGTAGGTGTGGCTTTTATTTGCATCCTGCTGAAGGTTCACCTGCACCAAACATAACCCAAGGGAAACTCAGTGCTCCACGAATATTACGGATTCACAAAGTAAGATCTCAAAAAATATCGATTTCAAATAGATGTTTAAATTAAATATGGTTTATTCCTCTCAGCAAAAAAGATGCACACATGGTGGATGTTTGAGGCAGTTGTTGGTAAAGAACCAGATGTGAAGCAGTTATATGCATGAGGGAATAGCATGAAAATAGCTAACTGTACAGACTTTTTTGTGCAAGGTGCCAAGTACCTAGATTTATTTATTTGGGGAGCTAACTACATAGTTATCATTTATTTTGAGAGCTAACTACGTATATTATATTTATATTTCAGGAGCTAATAATCTATAGATATACTTAGTATCCTGGATCTCAATTATACATATTCATGCTGTGACTGGATAACGCAGAGTTACATATTAGGAACAAATTTTTTCTATTTATATTGTTTCAGATTATAGTTACATTTTACAAGCAAATTATTGCTAATAATCAAAGATCTTACTTTTTTTTCTTCTATATTAAAGTATACCTCTACTCTTTCTTTCTACAGGTAGCTAATTATGTGGTTGAGAAGCTTGTTGATAAACCATTGGACGGAAGTTCTGACAATACATTTGCTATGGGATTGGCTTCTGGTCAAACACAATTTTCAGCGCTAGATAGTTCTTCCAGGCTTGGACTGAAGCCATGGCACAAACTAAAACCATCTGTAGAGATATTGTGCAATAACCAGGCAAGTCTTTATATAGATGTCTTTTATCTTTATTGTGTGCAAAGGGTCAAGCTGGTTTGTAGGGAAAAAAAAAGAAATATTAGTTTATTACAGCAAATATATACAAAGGTCCTGTCATGCAACAGATAAAATGCAACTGTTTTATCCAGACCCTTACTATTCTATCCTTTGTGTTTCCACAGTAATAGGTCTCTATCAATTCGGATTTACCTTTTAATATTGCACATGTTTGGTGCAAGATGCATGCCTTCATGTTTTTGGGCAGATTTTATAACCTGCCCTGGTTAATTTTGTTGCGTTAAATTTTAATTAGAAACTGCGATTCCATTCCATTCATGTAAATAATACAGTCCTTCTTGGAACATTATCCTTGCATATCATCTTGTAAGCTGGTCTAGTATTGCTATTTTTGTCAAATAAGCATTCATACACTCTTTTTGCATCAATCCTTGTTTTGCACAATTCTGCTTGTTTTGTGGGTTTACCCAGTTCACCTATGTTCGGAACATAATAATTTATTTGGGGTTTTCCTGGACTAACGAAAAGAATTGCCTTACAAATCTACAATCACTTTTTAACTTCTCTCTACAAGTCTGGATCATGTTTTTGTGGTCCGAGGTTTTAGATCGAAAGTCTGGATAACGTTTTTGTGGTCCGCGGTTTTAGATCGAAATTCATTATATTCCATCTCCTGCTGCTGTGCTAAACATTACACTATATGAAACAGGTTTTGTCACCTGAGATGAGTTTGGCCACAGTGCGAACATATATCTGGAAGAAGCCAGAAGATTTGATCCTTCACTACAGAGTAGTCCAATCGAGATGATTGCCTTGTGACTTCAAATATGCCCGCCTGGTTCCGTGTTTTGATGAGGAAGATAACCACCGACCTGCAGAAAGCAAAGTGTTTCAATCTCGAACTGCAACCTATTTCCTCTGCAAAGTTCTCTGTATAGTGAAGTGTCATAGGACAGGTTGTAATGGCCTCCGCTGGCTACGGACCTTTGTACATGTAGAGGTTGGGTCCTTGATAAAGCTTGAATGGGCTCTCTCCCTCCCTCTCTCTCACCCAGTTTTACATACATGATTTATAAGGAAGGCACCAAACCGGCAAAACCGTGCAGCGTCTCGCTGTCTGATTTTCTTGGACGCTGCCCTGTTTGCATTGTCCGGGCATGCATGGAAGCAGGTGAAAAGAGTAATAAATCCTTTTAGGGATAACTGGACGATGCTTGATTGGTTGGTTGTATGCCGTTGTGTTGCGGATATGTGTGTGTTGGAAAACCGCCGGCCTGGGCCGCGTCTGGCCCAGGTCGGTATGGCCCAACCGTGGATTTGCCAAACTCTAGCATCACACTATATATCTACAAAAAAAATTTCAGAATTTTTATAACTTTTAATAGATTGGTTGCATGGTAATCGTACCGTAAGCTTTAATTACACAGGATAAGTTCCCATATAAATGAGTGATCTATCTAATATATGTAGTGAAATGCTACCCCACACACACACAACACGCACACGCACACGCACACAGTGAAATACTACAAAAGAGTATACCGTTTGGTAAGGTCATGCTCGAGCTAGAGCCCAGTCCTCGTCGTGGCGCAGGAACGCGGCCTCGAGAGACTTCAGAGGCATCCTTTTTTAAAAGCACAATTTCACAACAGCTGTTTAAAGTAATCAGTTAAACATAAAGCTATAAAAAAAATTGAAAAGGTACTGTTTTGCTCTCTAAACTATGATTCTTGACCTATTTTGATTTCTAAACTTCAAAACCGGGTTAACTGAATACTCCATGTATCAAAATCAGCCACAAATGGCTCAAGGACAAAGGTCTGACACCACAAGTAAACAAGCAACACACTAGCCAATCACAGTTTCAGATGTGAGCAGAGCTAGAAACATATGTCAAAGTAGGCCTCACCCAAAAGTAGGCCTCAAATGCAATGGCATATGCTATTAAAATTCAGCAACCTATTCATCCACAGAAAACAACATTCTTTGAGCATGTACGAGTACAGGTGATCCTTGTTTAGTTCTCTCTACAATCTGCTGGATGAGCATCTTACTATCGTGGTCTTCGTCATCAGACAAATTTCCATCGTCCCTGTCACTCTCTTGTGTTCTATTAGGCTCCCCACTCTTCAGAATTTGTTCCCAAGTGGACACATTTTCCAGTTTCTTAGTGTTGTCACCCTCCAAGCCCCAGATCAAGCTGTTATCCATGGAGTAATCTTCATTTATTAGAGGCTTCCCATTGGTACTTGTGGTACAAGGGGAATCAGCAATTCTCATAAATTCTTCATAAGCTTCGTCATAAGCTTCTAGTGCATCCCCATCTAGGTTCAGACAGAATGGTTGTGCCAAGGAGCTAGTATCCTGTACAAACATTGGACTGTTCTGATTGGAAGAACCAGAATTACTGTTTGAGCAGGTTCTTTCAGAGAGGACCTGCTCAGTCGCCAACATCTGCAGCTGCAGCTGCTTCTGACTTTGGGCAAGTGCTGTCTCAAGCTCCTTGATTCGGTCTTCAAGCCTATGTTGGATCACCTTATGAAGACGGAGGCTGAGATCTCTAGGCGACACAGGGTAGTTGGCATCGTGTGGGCAATCTGGAGAGCTTTCTCTGCTGTCCCTGACATGATCACTCTCACTGCTGTAATCAGCGATGTCACAACAGACCATATCAATTTTTAGTTCGCCCTGAACAATATTTCCAATGAATTCCAGATCGACCTAGAAATGCAGAGTTTTCATCAGTAGGCTTGTAGGTCATAGCCTTTTTAAAATGTCACACATAATGTTTTTGTACAGCATAATTACCTCACTGACATCAAAGGATTGTTCTTCCATGTGATTTGAAGTGATATTTAATTCCAACCTTGCGAGCTCAGCTTCTAGTTCAGCTTCGATTTTGCTCATTGGCTCTGAATCAGCTATATGAGCTTTGATATCACCATCTATTATCAGCATAAAAAAGTAATAAAAGATCAGGAGCATTTTAGTCGACTTATTGAGTATGTAAAGAAGTGTTGATTTCTACAGCTGATACTTTACCGTCATGTTCATCAGAAGATTCATCAGGCAATTCCTTTACAGTTAAAGCATCTTTCATTTCCAGCTCATCTTGCAAATCTTGAACCAAATTCTCCATTCGCTTCAGTGTGCCTTTCAATGTATCAAGATCCTTCCTGTCTGATAGGGAGGATGATATAATACCAATGCTGACCCCAGCAGAGAAGATGAGCATTCGTTCAAGTAAATCTGTGATCAAATGTACGTATTCAGGATGTAAATACTTTAAATGGGGAAACCCAAAATGACAACACCTCAATAAAGAAGCATGCCATTCATATATAAGCATAAGCATCCCATATAACCTACTTAGCAGGCTTTACTTCATTTACAATAATTAGCAGATCAGAGAAAGAAACTTATCAGAATATATAAATGCCTACAGAACCCCATGTTTTAACTATAAGGATAAAATGATCATTTCTCATTGTAGTAAATTGTTGTTTCTACTGAAATGAGGACACGCAGCTACAGTAACCAATATTGCCAAAATGAAAGCATGTGCAAGAAAACATTCAAGAGAGATGAGAAATAGAGTCTAGACAGCAGCAAGGTAGAAGCTATGAGGAGAGTCACCAAACAGCAAGGACACACAATAAAAGATAAATCAATAACCCCTGTAACGATTAATCTCATCTAAATTTGCTAATCAGCTACAGCCTACAGCTCTAAAAGGAGCCAAGCAAGTGCAAAGTAATGAACATAGATTAAGAAATTTGTTGGAATTGTTATTTCAATATTTTAAAAAGCAAAGATAAGATTATAGACATATTGGAAACTGACTAAAGCAGAGTATGGCACAAGTGAAAACATCATGATTCCACTAGTCATTCGTGTTATCTGCCACAAGGAACAGAAGTTCCACATGAGACATGGCAGCTCTCTACTAGTACTAACTGGAAAAATATCTCAGTGTTGAGCACATACACAGATGATACATATAAATTTCGTGTGTGCTAGAACCAGCAAAAACTGGACAAGGAACTGGATGTTCAGATAACAGATGAATATTGACTATGCAACTATTTATGGCAGAACTCTAAAAAAATTAACATGGTCGAAAGATTTCTATTTATGTCAAGAGAAAAGTAATCACACACTTCTTTTTTTTAAAAAAAGTTTTTCTTCTTCAACATTGCAAATAAAGAACATGTTCATTATGGCAAGTCATAAAAATTAGAGTAATTGTCACCGAATAAATACTAAAAAAATAGGATGCATGTTACATTTTGACAAATCAGATAACTAGACTAACTGTCCCCCTAAAGAAATACTATTCTCAACTTGCTTTTTTGAGCGGTATAAACTTGCCTTTTCATAGCAAGGTAACTAGTTATACAAAAACATGAGGAACCAGCTTTAATTATGTTGCAGCATGCTAAAATTACCTGATGGTTTTGGTGGTTTTCTATTTCTGTGGGAGCCAGGCAAACCGAGCCTTGCATTATACAATTCCGTGTCCTCCCTTTTGGATTTCTTCAGCTCAGGGAGAGGAATGATCCCAACCACACTTTCTGCCATTTTTGAGCCATTTTGGCACCTCTCCTTATCGAACTTGATATCAAAGGGTAAGGACACTGGTTCATAGTGTGATTTACTGATTATTCTTCTGCCATCTGTTACAATAAATGGCCTAGCAGAAGCTGGAGATGGAACTGGACCAAGTGTGCATTCTTCAATTTCAAAGTTGTTATTGTAAAGTTGTGGGATGTAGGAGTTCTCCATTAGCACAAGTGGCTTGATAAAACGCCTACGAGATTGTCTGCTCCTAAGAGCACCTTGACCTCTTCCAGACCCAGAACCAAGAGCAGGGGTCCTTGGAGAGACGTCAACGGCAGAACCATCTTGAAAGCCATCCACCAGTTTCTTGCCTTTACCAACTGTCTTACTACCATTTGCAAGAATCATTTCTTCATTGTTTTGTGAGCTGCTTCTCTTAAAAATCCATGGTTGTAAACTCAATATGGATCCAGGGTCTCTAACATACTCACCTGGGCTCACTGACTCAGTGTTGAGACTACCACTAGTTGATGCAACAATTTTGCCTGATGAACCACCAAACCGTGAATGAAAGGAGTTCCTTGGAGTATTACAGGGCACATTGTCCTCATCAAAACAAATGTCCCCAGAAATCTGATTAAGAATCATTGTGCGAAACACGCTGTTCCCCATTTCTCCATTCTTGTGGTTATTCTTCTGCTTATCCATTGGAAAATTATCAACCTTGTGCTATTTAATGAAAAGCCAGAGAGCTCTTCAACCCCTCTACCCCGGAAATATTCGCAAAACCCCCCCCCCCCCCCCCCCACACACACACACACAATTTGATCAATCCTACACAACACAAATAAAAAACAGCATAGATTACCCACTTAAAGTTAAAAATAAAAAAAAATGGATTTGGATTCTTATTGTGTCAAAGTCAAACATATAAGCCAGAAACATAACAACATAACATGAGTCTTATTAATTTGTTCACTCCCGGACACATAAAACCAGCAACACAATGTAGAGTCCCAAACATGTAAACCGGCAGCAAAATGTTGAGCCATATTAATTTGTTCACTCCCAGACATAAGAAAACAGCAGCACAAAACCCTTACTAATTTTTCCTAAGAAAACCTTATTGATTTGTTCAATCTCAGGCATAAGAATACATGTCTCACATAAAAAAAACAAGTAACCTCAGGCATAAGAATACATGTCTCACATCAAAAAATAAGTTTCAGAAAAGACATACAAACAGATAAGAGAGGAGGAGGCAGGAAGCGATGCGCTCTGGGGGTCTAGGTCCGCCCCTGACCTACAGGGCACACAATGAACAGCTCCACACTCCACAGGCCGGCAACCTTCTTCAGGCCGGCGGAGGGGAGCACGGAGGCGGCCGGAGGGGAGCGGCGAGCGGCGGGGGCAGAATGGGGCGGCGGCGGCCTGTGGTCGCGGCGGGCGGCGGAGGAAGCAGGGAATGGCGGGGGGCGCCGCCCGCTAGGCTGCTAGAGAGAGAGAGAGAGGAGGAGAAGCATCATTGAACAGGACGCATTTGGGATTGGGAGGATTTGGGGTTTGAGGTTTGGGTTGCTCCGAAAGAGGCAACAAGAACATCCCAAGAAGCCATACCCACTGGAGGAGCCGAGCCAAGGTGGACGCGAAAAAACAAGAACAAGAGAGGATTGGAAAAAAAAAAATCGCTGCATTTCAGCTGTTTACAGCGTCATGTACGTCAGGCCAGTGGAAAAAGGTGAGGTGGAGTTTAGATAGGAGTATATTTCAAGCCCGGACTTGAATTTAGCCAAAATTTCACATTTAATTTCGTGCTAGTTTTGGAGCCTAGCTCTTATGCTAGGTGGATCAGTTTTAAAAATCATATTCAAAAGCCTATTGTAGTACAACTTAACATTTCAGCCCAGACAGCTTATTTTTTCAGCTCGACCATTCTGAACATTAATCTATGACTTATTGTTTTTTAATAGGTAAATGCTTTGACTTCTAGTCTATATTTTGTTTAACCAAAAATTAAAACCATTTCTCAAGCCTCTTGATCCTCTACCGTTGTGTACTAAACTGCAGTGAGCAGTTGAGTCACTTCATGTGGGCCCAGAGGGTGGTGGGCCCATGTGGGCCCCACATGTCAGTGATCTTAACGGTTCACTGCAGTTGTGGCAGAGGATGCACGCTCGTTTCTCAATGTTCTCAAATTGAACCAAGTGTGCCAACTTTAAGAAGTTCCGAAAATCTAGTTTTACAGCAATTCAGCCCATGCCAAATAAAACACTATTTTGAGTTTACTATTGAGTATACCATGCAAAATTCTAGGAAAAATCGTGGTTTTAAAAAAGAGATAGCCAAAAATAGTGCACATTACTTCCACTCGAATTAACGCTATTAACTTCTTACTAATTCGGCGCCAGGCATTAAATAATATGGTTTTTTGTAAGAGAATTTTTAATGGATTCTAAATTAAAATAATAGATTGTCCCTTTTTTATTGGTAGTTATCGTCTCACAAATTATTGTCCAAGATAATTGAAAGGACAGTAATTGCACATTTTTCATTTATCTGTTTCTGCGATCAACGATAAAGATGCCGAGTGATTTCAAATATAGTATTATTTAGTAGTGCAACATGCTACTGCTTATATTTTGCACATCTTGGTTTGCACGCATATGGGTTAAGTTTGACAAAATTTGTGGAACGGAGAAAGTAGTAAAGAACAGAGAGGTCGTGTGATGTGAAAAGTGAGATCTGAATCCCAGTTTAGATAGATTAGTGGCTGCTAAGTAAGCCAGGCTACCTGAAACTATTTTTTTTTAGCTTAAACTTGTATTTTGTGGCATTTGCACCGTAGATACTAAATCCTCCTTTTTCATCCCAGAATTGTACACCATAAATAACATAGAAGAGCATGACTCCTTTTTATCCGCTCCTTGGATTTTCCTATCCATTTACCAATATGTATGTACCAAACTTTTCCTCCCTTTAAGACCGGATTATTCTTTATTCTTTAAGAACGGTTTATTCTTGTGTACAGTGCCCAAGAACTGGACTTGTTTTCCCGGGGATAAGCAAAAGGGATGCTTGCCATCTACACCAGAAAAAATTGATGATTTGCCACTTCCAACATTGACGCTCGCTGAAATGCCACTTCTGTGTGTATTACATATGGGACCGTCTGTGTGTATTACATGTGGGCCAGAATGGCATTTTAGCGAGCGTCAATGTTGAGAGTGGCAAATAATCAAATCTCCCTTTTACACCATTGGCTAAGCAAAAGTTGGTCTTCTTTAATCCCAGTCGTCCAGGTGTCCTGATCTGTGATGTGAACTTTTGGATGCCATCAGTGGATGCAGGCCCACATGTTGCTCAAGCTCGATTAGGGTTTGGTCATCTGTACTTGGACTATGATGGCTGTTATTTATACCATCCATTATGATATGAGTGTACTCAGCTTTTATTGTATGCATGGACCATACATTCGTGCTGATAACGTGTTGTAAATCGGTCGTCGTATACACGCAAATACAATCACAATAGACAAGAGACACAGATGTAGAGAGACAAAAGCCAGGCACAATAATCTTTATTGATATCTTCTCTCTTTGGTACAAGAGGTTCATATATATAGCCTAACCTAAATTCGGTTTCGCCCATAATACCCCTAGGGTTTGATGTGGGCTTCCGGCCCATAAACCCTCTAGGGTTATAACAATACCGTCATTACCTAACATGGTTGAAGCGTGATGTGAGTTGGCCTTCACTGATTTCCAGGCTGTATAAGGAGAAGTGCACATCTGGGTTTTTTCGTTGTTTCCAGGCACTTCAAATGTAACTCATAAAGGCTTGCTTTGTTGCATTGATTTTGTTTCTGTTTTCCATTTTTCCTTTTGTTTATGTTTCGACATGTGACGTGGCTCGACACGGATCACCTCTGTTTCATGTGGTTCATATGATAGTGCAGGCATTCCAACCTTGTCTAGCTGAACTCAAGATCTTCCGTGTACTCAGTTTTTTTTTTTGAATGAACGGGGCAGGCGCTCTGCCATTTCATTAAGGAGAAGAGAACTGTACACTGTACAAGGACCTAGCCACGGCTAGGAAAACAAAAGGAGATTGCATTGGAACGGCAAGGAGCCCCATGCTCCACCTCCTCACCTGCTCCAAGATTCTATCAACTAGCGCCCTAGAAGGAAGATTCTTATGCTGAAAAATGCGTCTATTCTTTTCCTTCCAAAGATTCCAAATAGTGTAGACTATGAGACCATTTAGAGCCCTCTTGATAGCTTTGTCGGCTGTTTGGGAAGAGGTCGCGATCCACCAATCGCAGAAACTCATATTGTTTGTCCATCTAAACGTTTGAGGGTATTGATTGAGAACCTCATTCTAAACTCTTACAGAATACGAACAATGAAGAGCCAAATGGTTGATGGTTTCCAGACAATTTTGGCATAAAGAACAGATGGGCTGGTGAGGCCATCCTTTTCGAGTCAGGACGTCAGCTGTATGTATACGCCCATGGGCGAGAGACCAGGCAAAAAAATTTGCATTTGTTTTCTGTCTGTGCTTTCCAGATGGTGTCTCCAAGGGACCAACCCGTACTGCTCAGAAATTGGAGTCAATAAGCCGATCTAGTGGAGAACCGACCATCCGAGCTTGGAGTACAAATGATCTCATCAGCTGCATGTGTGAGCGTCACACCACGAAGTTGACTCCAAAGGTGGAGGTAATCCTAAAGCTGCTCTACCGTGTTGAGGTGTTGTACCATGATCATCCATCTATCATTGGGAAGCAAATCTGCGACGGTATGATTCTTTCCTCTTGCGATTTTGAAGAGGTGGGGCGCATCTCTTAAAATTCTATGGTGGTTTGTTGTTTTGGTTTTTTTTTTTCCAAAAAAAACTCCTCTTCATTCTATTTTCAGATCTAAAAACACGATTATCCATTTAAGCTGTAGTGCTTTGCATTTGTGTAACCGTGTGTGTAAGGTTTGCGAAAACAAGCAAAGGACTCATCGGATATGCGCAGGATTAAGGAATGGATGGTGCGGAATGTATTGTGGGAAGAGAGAAAGACATCGGATGTTGATTGATGATGTTGGATCCCATGGCATTTTGCTTGGGAAAACATCCATTGAAAATGCCAGCAAATGTGACCTCTTTTTTTGTTTGGTTTTCACTTTCTTGGACCTTTTTCTAGATGGACTTTTCCATGGCCAGCAAATGTGACTCATCGGATTGGTTTTTTTTTTCTTTGGCCCACATACAGTGTACTGTTTGCACCACATAGGCAGGTTAACGGTTTCAGAGAGATTGCAACCCTTATATTTCAGAAATTTTATCATGACACCTAAAAACAGACCACAAGAACTGACAAGATTCTAGTGGCTGTCCCAGTCTGTGCCTTTTATCTCTGCACGTTCTTTTTTTGAAAAAAAGAAAAGAAAAAAAACCAAACTTGTTTTCTTTCGTTGCAATTGCAGATTCAGAAGTACACTATTTTTGTACAAAATTATGCTTAATTTCCTCCTTTTTGTTTGTCAGGTTTCTTCTATCAGAGCCTGAGCATTCCGAACCATTACACCTGGCAGACGTTCTGAGCCAATGCAGAGCAGAAGGCATTCAGAATTTCACCTACAGCTAAAACAACAGAAAGCAGGGAAGCAAGCAAATGGTATGTTTGTTGGCGCAATTCAAAAACTAATCTACAGAAAACTCTTAAAGAGCTCATCAACTTCAAGAAGCCAGCGTAGTCCTTGGGCAGTTGTCGATGGAACAAGCTAGGACATCTCGGTAATCACGTGAGATCGTGAAATGATCATACACATTGCCGTCACGGCTCTTCTTGTATTCAAACAACAAAGATGAATGATTAGATGCCGTGAGCTTGACGAACCCAAAGTCAAAAGAGCATGACATTATGGCAATGTTCGCCCTAAACTTGGTCCAGTACAATGCAGCCCCCTAAACTTGGTCCAGTACACGGCAGCAGATTTGGGGCTGTAAAAAGGTGGATTAAAGTATGATTAGTAAAAGCTAGGCCATGAACAGTACTGGGTCAAGCTTGGTCTAGCATTGGACACTTAGGTCCTATTCTTTTGAGCTGATCTGAACTGCTGAACAGTTGAACGGCTGAAATGACTGGACTTCGAGAGCTTCTCGAGATAGTCTTGAGGTCCGGATCCATTTCATTTGACTTAATTTTTAAAGCGTTAGGACCCACCTTCAAAACAATGAAAAACGGACTAAAAAAACTTACAACATATATCTTTTTAAAAAACTTACAACATATATCTTTTTAAAACATAGACAAGGCATTAAGCTGTTAAGAACAGGGCCTTAGAATTGAGATCCGAAGAATCATTCATCTGGATTGCAATTAACCAATTACAGTGTACTGAATATTTGAGAAGTTTATTACTTGTCCTGAGTCCTGACTCTTGACTCCTGAATAAGGAAAAAGTCCATTTTACTCCCTCAATTATCGCAGAAGTTCAGTTTTCCTCCCTCAACTTTAAAACTGGACATCCAACCTCCCTCAACTACCAATACCGGGAAAAATACCTCCCTCACCCAAAACTAGAATGACATGGCATCCTAGTCAGCATATTTTTTCTACAAAATAAATTCAAAAAATTATAGAAAATCATAGGAAGTTCAAAAAAATAAAATAACAATACCCAAAAATTTAGAAAACATGTAGAATCCAAATATGAAAAAAAAAATCAATGTCTATGTGTATAATTATATGAAAAAAAATTGGGTTAATATCATACGTGCCATTTTTCGATGCCCCGAAACCGCGATTGCCAATTTTCGATGGCCTCGACCAACAATGCCATTTCAGCGAGTTTAGGCTCTCAAACGTGCCATTATGAGGCTTTACAAGCACAATACGCAAGAAATACATGGGAAATACGGTGGGTCCCACCTGTCATCCACTAGCCTCCTCTTCTTCCTCCTCCTCCTCCTCTCTCTCTCTCTCCCGTCCGGCCAGCCACCGCTGTCCCTCAGCTCCCGCCGCCGCCCTGCTCCCCGCCGCCGCCCTGCGCCCCCCGCCGGAGCTCGGCCCCGCCGCCGCCATCGCCCTGTGCCCCGCCGGAACCGCCGCACGTCCGAGTAGGGAAAAGAAGGGGAAAAGGAAGAGAAGTGCACGGGGAAGCTAGAGAGAGGCTTGGCCAGGAGGGAGGTGGCCGAAGGCGAGCTAGCGGTGGCGCGAAGCATAGATGGGCGGCGGCGCTAATGGTGGCGGCCGCTAGAGGCCAAATTGGCCGGCGCGGCACTAGGGGTAGCTGCGGGGGAGGCCTAGGATGCTCGAGGACACAAGCTATTGGATCAATTGGGTTCATGCAAGCTCAATTTGGGATTTCGGCCATGGTGGCCGGAATTGGGGAAAAA
>SPJY01007880.1:473291-509103 GCA_005191435.1 Raddia distichophylla | reverse complement strand
CGGGGAAGCTAGAGAGAGGCTTGGCCAGGAGGGAGGTGGCCGAAGGCGAGCTAGCGGTGGCGCGAAGCATAGCTGGGCGGCGGCGCTAATGGTGGCGGCCGCTAGAGGCCAAATTGGCCGGCGCGGCACTAGGGGTAGCTGCGGGGGAGACCTAGGATGCTCGAGGACACAAGCTATTAGATCAATTGGGTTCATGCAAGCTCAATTTGGGATTTCGGCCATGGTGGCCGGAATTGGGGAAAAAGGGAGACCGGGCTCACCAGTGCTTCTCCGGTGAGTTTGTCGGCTCGGGGAGGTATTGGGAGACACGGCGGAGCTTTGGGATGTGAGATATAGAGGAGGTAGTGGAGGAACGAAGTCGTGCGGCGGCGTGGAGGGAGCAGCTCCGGTGGCGGGGCTCGCAGGGCGGAGGCAGCGGGGCTCCGGCGGCGGGGCTCCTGCTAGGCGGCGGCGGCGAGGCTCCGGCGGCGGCCGGGCTTCGGCGGCGGCGCTGGTGCTCGGCGGCGACGGGGCTCGGGCAGAGAGAGAGGGGGGAGGGAGGAAGAAGAAGGTGGAGGGGGCTGACAGGTGGGTCCCACCCTGTCAGGCCGTATTTTTGTATTTGCCTAAGTATTTCTTCAGCCCAGCCGTGGTATCCCCCCATAATGGCACGTTTGGCACGCAATATCTGTTAAAATGGCATCTCTGCTTGAGGCAATCGAAAAATGGCATCCGTGGTTCCGGGCTGTTCAATAATGGCAACAGTGAAATTAACCCAAAAAAATTTATATAAGTTATTTTATTAATTAAATAAATTCAGCATTCAAGAAAAATTTGTTTATCCTTTATAAAAATGATGAAAATTATGTTAGCTTTGAGAATTATGTAGAAATTAATTAAAAACATAAGGATGCTATTTTGACCGTTGAATTTGTTTTTTAAATTTTTAATTGAAAGGTAAAACTAATTTTGAATTTGAATTTAAATATACAAATTAAAAGATAAAGCTAATATCCTTCTATTTCTCTTAGTTTCTTCCTTTCTCTATAATCCAAATTATTTTTACCTAAATACTTCATTTATTTAATGCATAAACATTATATTTTTATTATTAAATCCAAAAAAATTATATTTTTTGGTATTTTATTAATTTTTTTGAACTTACTAGGATTTTCTATAATTTTTGAATTTATGTTGTATAATTTTTTAATTTATGTTGTAGATGCATTCTTGTAGGATTTTTTTGAACTGCTCGTGGCTTGCTCGGTTTCTTTTGGTCTGTGCTCGGGCCGTCATGCAGTCCACGACCCAAATTGGCCCAAGTACGAACCACTGAACCGGTACTAGTTGAACCCAGCCACCGCCTCCCTCTGTCGCCTTCCTTGCTCGTCCCTGTCAACCCCGCTGTCCCACACAGCCACGAGCGTAGCACTCGATGCTCTCATGCTCCACACAGCGGCAGGCTGCGCGACGGCGGCGGCGGCGGCGGCGTGCCCGGTGCTGGGCGGTAGCGGACTCGAGTCCGCGATCTCTAGACCCGGCGCCGGTGCGGTCCGTGGAAGGGGGTGATCTCCTTGAGCTCAGTGGTGGCCACGGCGATCTCCCTATCGAAGACAACGCGGTCTCTACGGAGATGACGGCGGCGGCGAGCTCCCCGACCTTGGCCGTGGAGTTCTACGGCAGCCAAGGCAAACCAACCCTCCTCTTGTTGGGTTTCTACATACACTTCGTGAGCTTGCCCGAGAACCCCTGCCAGCTCCAAAACTTGCGTCAAAATTGCATTGTAGGAGCACGTAATTATCGTGCTATATTTGACCCTTAAAACAACACACAGTTTGCATCTCATACTGACACGGTCAGAGTCAACGTCATCGATGATGTGTGTGTGCTATAACTCCCACTCTGCATTTCCGGTGTTCAGTTCCACACTTGCAGCTTGGTTTCTTGGGAGCACGGAATATTCTCCTAGGCCCCGGTATCTCTGCGCGCGCGCACACACACGACAACTACCTCCTTCAATGATTGGATACTTATCTGGATGATTATACATCCTTCCATCTGAATCCTGCACACTTCATCACTCGGTTGAACTTCCCAACGAGATCATAAAGCTGCCTCCTTTTCTTGCTATACCGTGTTCTTTTCTTGAAGATTGCTACAATTGGTTACAAATTTCAGCTAGGTGATGTACCATCTTGTGTTCCGTTCCTTCCCTTCTGCTTCAGCTGCTGTCTCAGCTGGGAATTTGCAGGCTTGTGGAGTGTCCAAGTATGAGGCAGCTGTGGGTGGTGGTCACATGGCTGGTTGTTTGTGCGGCGGCTCATCCCGGCGGCGAGCAGCCGCTGTCGAGGATCGCGATAGAGAGGACGACCCTCGCCGTCGACAAATCGGCGCATGTTAAGGCGTCGCCTTTGGTTCTTGGACTGGAGGTTAGTTCCATGGCCCTTTTAAATCTCTCCATTACTGTGAACATTAGCAGCCTGATGGTTTTAATGACAATTTGGGGAAGCTGTGAAATTTGGTGATTTTTTTAGGGCCAGAACAGTGAATGGGTAGATGTGGAGTTCTTCCATCCAAACCCCACCGATGATGATTGGATTGGCGTTTTCTCTCCTGCCAATTTTAGGTAACGTTGCAAAACCCTCCTTTGATTGAATCCCTTGCCACATGACTCAATCCAATTAGGTATTTTCAGGTGCACCTTAAACTTTTGGCATGATATTTGATTATATGTTTTTTTGGAAATTATCAGTGCTGCAATATGTGAGCCTGAAAATAAGAGGCAGTATCCTCCAGTGCTATGCACAGCACCAATCAAGGTTGGCAGATTCTAACTTGTTCAAATGTTGGGCCAAAAAAAAAACTAATTGAGTTTCAGATATAAATCAATGCCAGCATTCAGACTTTGCGATGCTCATTTTGATTAATGTTTTTTCCCCATATCTTTGTTGCAGTACCAGTTTGCAAGCTTCAAGAATGATGGGTATAATAAGTCTGGAAAGGGAAACTTGAAGCTTCAGTTGATCAATCAGAGGGAGAATTTCTCATTTGCATTATTTTCAGGAGGTCTTTTGAAGGTATACAATGATGTATTTCTCAGATTATCTACATAATATCAAATCTACTGATACTGAAAATATATTTATTCAAAAGTTGATCAATCAGAGGGAGGATTTCTCATTTGCATTATTTTCAGGAGGTCTTTTGAAGGTACACAATGATGTATTTCTCAGATTATCTACATAATATCAAACCTACTGATTCTGAAAATATATTTCTTCAAATTCTCAAGTCTCAAAATATATATACTCCTGCAACAGCCGAAGCTTATTGCCATCTCAAACAAGGTAACATTTGTGAACCCAAAGGCACCTGTATACCCACGTTTGGCGCAAGGGAAGTCCTGGAATGAAGTAAGCTTGCATCTACTATGGAGATGATCATTTAAATTACGTGATGTGTTTCTGACAATAATACATTTCAACATTAAAGCTAGAAAGACAACATGCATTATGAATAATAACTGTCTTCAGTAATCTAAGGTGACTGAGTTAGCATCATTGTAGATGACGGTCACTTGGACAAGCGGATATGATATTAAAGAAGCAGTTCCTTTTGTTGAATGGGGAGTGAAAGGCCAACGTCGGTTTCTTTCTCCAGCTGGAACATTAACATTTGACAGAAATAGCATGTGTGGTAAGTCATGGACTCATGTTTTACCTACTATTCTTAAAGCTGATGAACATAAGCTACCTGCCATTCAGCATAACTGAGAATCTGCTCATATGATATTACCACATGTATCTGCATCATTTGCTTCGTATAGCATACATTATACGAAGGAATCTCATGACTCAAGCACTCTTCCGATATGCAAATGCAGGTGCACCTGCGCGAACAGTTGGTTGGCGCCATCCCGGTTACATCCATACTAGTTACTTGAAGGATTTGTGGCCAGATTCACAGTCTGTGATCTATCTTTCTTATTTAACTATTTTTTTCAGTAAAAGTTTAACCTATTTAAAATTTGATGCATCCAGCTACTAATTAGAAATGGCCATTTTGAACAATTGCAGGTATACTTACAGGCTTGGCCATAGGTTAATGAATGGTACCCACATCTGGAGCAAGTCATACAGCTTCAAAGCATCACCTTATCCTGGACAAGATTCCTTGCAACGAGTTGTCATATTTGGAGACATGGGAAAGGTAGACATTTTATTTGAGTTGAAACTAGTGATAGATTATAATTAAAAAAATTGTAAACCCTCGATAGGGGGTTTGAAGAGCCCAAAAATTGATTAAAAAAAAATGGCTTTGGAAGCTTTGAGAAAAACCCCTAAAGCCTTACAGAGATAGATACTTGTACAAAAATAACAAATTTGTAGCGGTAGCTTTTAATTTTAATTTATGCTAAAGAGTGCACATATCCTTGCATTCTATCTTAGTTTCATATTTTTGTGTAACAATTGGGCATTTTATTAGTACAATGATTCTTCTTCTGGTATTTTTTTCTTCAGGCAGAGGCAGATGGTTCCAATGAGTTCAATAACTTCCAGCCAGGCTCACTGAACACTACTTACCAGATCACTAGAGACCTAGGTAACATCGACATGGTCATTCACATAGGCGACATTTCCTACGCAAATGGCTACCTGTCGCAATGGGATCAGTTCACTGCACAGATTGAACCAATTGCTTCCACGGTACCATACATGATTGGAAGGTCAGTGTTTCATTTGAGAACTTCCTTATATGATTATATCAATTCCATTTATTATTTTCTAATAAATGCAAGCATGGTCATTTTTTAGTGGTAATCATGAGAGAGATTGGCCTGGTACTGGCTCTTTCTATGGAAACCTCGACTCTGGTGGGGAATGTGGTGTTCCTGCTCAAACCGTATTCTACACTCCCGCTGAGAACCGTGCAAAGTTCTGGTAATTGTAGTGACTCGGTAAAGCCATAGGAGTTAGTTCAGATGTCATGTCTTGAGTTTTACTAACAGAAAATATATCCTTCTTCAGGTATTCGACCGACTATGGCATGTTTAGGTTCCGCATTGCTCACACAGAAGAAGATTGGAGGCCGGGGACCGAGCAGTACAAGTTCATTGAGCAATGCTTGTCATCAGTCGACAGGCAGAAGCAGCCATGGCTCATCTTCCTTGCGCACCGTGTTCTTGGGTACTCATCCTGCGCCTACTATGAATCGGAGGGCACATTTGAGGAGCCAATGGGGCGAGAAGCGTTGCAAGAGCTCTGGCAGAAGTATAAGGTGGATCTTGCCTTCTATGGCCATGTCCACAGCTACGAACGAACATGCCCGGTCTATCAGGTGTGTTTCCAATTCGTATTTGCATCATATCGAAGTGCAGCTACATATTTGTCAAAGTTTCTTTAGCATTAGATGTCAACATTTGATAAGTACTATTTCCAGTAACGATACAGTGAAACCTTACAGTTTGGCAGCTGAAGCTTACATTTCTTATCACAATCTTATAACTTATGAGCCTTGTTTGAATCTTTGTTGGTTGCAGAGTCAATGTGTCGCCGACGCATCGGATCACTATAGTGGCCCATTCCAGGCAACAACACATGTCGTTGTGGGTGGTGCTGGTGCTAGCCTTTCGGAATTCACCACTGCAAATATCCAATGGAGTCACTTCAGGGACTTGAGCTTATGGCCATTCATGGAGCGACGACATCTCAGGAGAGAGGATATAGGTGACAGCAACAGATCCGGACCTCCTTGTTGTGGCGTTCCCGATCACCGTATTTTTCACCAAACTTCCCAATCACCGACGTTTACGGCACGAGACGCAACTGCCGACTTCTTGTTGTGGCGTTCAACGCCAATAGATCCAGGCTAGATTAGGGCAGAGGCTCCCCTACCACCGCTTGTAAATATGACTGTCTTTTTCTCTATCTATTAATGGATCGGCGGAACTCTCGCCTTTTTCCCCAGAAAACAGATCCGGACCTCCTCACCAAACCACCAAGTCAACACTCAACACCTAGCTACACAGCATACAAGGCCTAACATGAAACAGGCGAATGAAAAATCAGGAAGGTAACTTTATCTAAGTATTTTATTGATCAGGCGGCACCCAGATTTGAACCGGGGATAAAGGATCTGCAGTCCCCCGCCTTGCCGCTTGGCCATGCCACCAAAAAATCCGATCATAATCTCAGATATCTTATTATCAATACACAAAATGTCGAAGACTACGACATTACGACATTATTTGATCAAAAAAGTATAGCGTCAACCATAAAGCCTATCTAGCATCGGGTTAAAACAAAAAAAGACATTCAGAAGTTCTCCTACAGGTACAACAGAACAAGGCAGGAAGGCAAGAAAATGCCATGATATTTAGAATTATTGGTGAAATCTAAAAACTACGCATATTAACAATCATGCTCTAAGAGGTCCATCTACTGATTTCGTTGTCTCGGGCTGTCAGGTAGCCAGTGTAGTCCTTGGGCAGTTGTCGATTGAGCAAGCCAGGATATCTCGGTAATCGCGCGAGATCGTGAAATAATCATACACATTTCCATCACGGCTCTTCTTGTACTCGAACAGCAAGGATGAATGATTGAAGGCCGTGAGCTTGACGAACCCAAAGTCGAAGTCCCTGAAGTGACTCCATCGGATGTATGAACTGGTGAATTCTGAATCTGTAACACTAGCACCTGCGCCGCCAACAACCACATGTGTGGTTGCCTGGAATGGGCCACTGTAGTGGTCCGATGCGTCGACGACACATTGACTCTGCATCCAATAAAAGTTTGTAACCGGATTGGCAAGACTGTAACAGGGAAATGTAAGCTTCAGCCTGCAAACTGTAATGTTACACTGTAGCATTGTCGACAATAGCACCTCTCAGATGTCATGCAATGTAAAAAATGAGACTTTGCTTTGTCATCTACATCACTGAATTTTGATCTGATATCCTGATGTAAAATGCTATGATAGAGACACACCTGATAGACTGGGCATGTCCGTTCATAGTTGTGGACGTGGCCGTAGAAGGCGAGATCGACCTTGTACTTCTGCCAGAGCTCCTGCAGCGCTTCTCGCCCCATGGGTTCCTCAAACGTGCCCTCCTCTTCATAGTAGGTGCAGGATGAGTACCCAAGAACACGGTGGGCGAGGAAGATGAGCCATGGCTGCTTCTGCCTGTCGACAGAAAACAGGCATTGCTCAATGAACTTGTACTGCTCGGTCCCTGGCCTCCAATCTTCTTCCGTGTTAGCAATGCAGAACCTGAACATGCCATAGTCTGTCGCGTACCTGAAGAAGGATAGACTCTCTGTCAGAAGAATTCAGATATGACATCTGAAGGGAACCACCATGCCTTATTGAGCCACTAGAGAGATACCAGAATTTTGCACGGTTCTCAGCTGGAGTATAGAATAAGGTTTGAGCAGGAACACCACATTCACCACCAGAGTCCTTGTTTCCATAGAAAGAGCCAGTTCCTGGCCAATCTCTCTCATGGTTACCACTGCATAAATGCCATTTTTTGTTGTCATTAACAGTAACACTTGGAGAAAACAAAAGGATGTTCTGAAAGAAATCATTAAACTGACCTGCCAATCATGTAAGGCACAGTCGAAGCAATTGGCTCAATCTGTGCTGTGAACTGATCCCACTGTGACAAGTAGCCATTCGCGTAGCAAATGTCCCCAATATGAACTACCAAGTCAATGTTGTCTATGTCTCTTATGATCTGGTAAGTAGTATTCAGTGAGCCTGGCTGGAAATCATTGAACTCATTGGAACCATCTGCCTCTGCCTGAAGAAAAAAATGTCAGAAAGAAGAATCATTGTAGTTGCAAAATGCCGGCTTGCTACATTAAAATATGAAATAAACCTAAAGCAGAGATGAAATAACAAATATACTTTTCCCATATCTCCAAATATGACAACTCGTTGCAAAGAATCTTGTCCAGGATAAGGTGATGCTTTGAAGCTATATGACTTGCTCCAGATGTGGGTACCGTTCATTAACCTATGGCCAATCCTGTAAGTATACCTGGAATTGTTTAAGCAGCCATCGTTTAGTAATTGGATACATCAAATTTCAAAGCAGTTTAAACAGGCTAGATAGATCTCATACTGTGAGTCTGGCCACAAGTCCTTCAAGTAACTAGTATGAATGTAACCAGGATGGCGCCAACCAACAGTTCGCGCTGGTGCGCCTGCATTTGCATATCAGAAGAGAATGATTGATCGACAATTCATACAAAAAATGATGCATGCTGTGCTAACACATGAGCACATTCTCATTTATGTTGGCATTGTAAATTGTGAGCCGTGCATAGCTTATGTCCATCTCATCTCTAAGAAGATTAGATCAATTGTGACATACCACACATGCTATTTCTGTCAAATGTTAGTGTTCCAGCTGGAGAAAGAAGCCGATGTCCGCCTTTCGTACCCCATTCAACAAATGGAACTGCTTCTTTAATATTGTATCCACTTGTCCAGGTGATCGTCATCTGCAGCAATAATAATTCAGTCACCTCTTTTTTGAATGAAAAGTCACCTTCTCTGAAAACAGCTATCTTGTGTAGTACATGTTCTATTGCTAGCTTTTAGTGTTGAATTGAGACCGAAATAATACAACGTAAATTCTCGTCAAAAGACATATTACACGATTTTAAAGGACATCTCAAATTGCTAATTGATAGGCAAGCTTACCTCATTCCAAGATTTCCCTTGTGCCAAACGAGGGTATACAGGTGCCTTAGGATTCACAAATGTGACCTTGTTTGAGATAGCAATCAGCTTGGGCTGTTAGAGCAGTTTTTTTTCAAAAGCAGCAAGAATGTTTTTCAGACATGGGAAAACGAAAAAATGTGTTTCCAGAATTATGTGGAAAATATAATGTAGATTTTACCTTCGAGAGGCCTCCTGAAAAAAGTGCAAATGAGAAATCTTCCCTCTGGTTGATCAACTGAAGCTTTAGGTTTCCCTTTCCAGATTTATTATACCCACCATTTTCAAAGTTTGCGAATTGGTACTGGAACAAAGATATGGGGGGAAAATCAAACTGAGCATCCCGATGTCTAAATGCTGCCATGGATTTATATATGAAGCTCAATAAAATGAACGGAACAGGAAATAATTTCCCAACCTTGATAGGTGCTGTGCATAGAAGTGGGGGATACTGAGGCACATCTTCAGGCTCACAGATTTCAGCACTGACAATTAATTTCAAAAAAGAAACACAAAATCAAACTTCTTACGTTTTAACATCTTCAGGCTCACAGATTTTTTTTCCTTTGAAGGTATAACTAAATTTACTCACGTGGCAATTGATTTGCCTAAATGCAGATATGCCAAAAGTGTTACCTAAAATTGGCGGGAGAAAACACACCAATCCAATCGCCATTGGAGGGATTTGGATGGAAGAATTCTACATCTACCCATTCACTGTTCTGGCCCTGGAGCATGACGATCCATAGGCACCCCCAAACCATCAGTAAGCCATCACTCTGCAACTGTTCAACAACAGTGTTAAGGATTGGGCGCTCACCTTCAGCCCAAGAACCAAAGGAGACGCCTTGACATGCGCCGACTCGTTGACGGCGAGCATCGTTCTCTTGATCGCAATCCTGGAGAGCGGCTGCTCGCCGGCGGCAGCATGAGCCGCGGCGCAAGCAGCCAGCCATGTGACCACCAGCAGCCACAGCCTCATGCTCCTTTAGAGGCCTGAAAGAAAGGATCAAATTGAGACAGCATCTTAAAGAAAAATGAAAGCCAACAGTACAACATCTATCTTGGATTTCTAGCCATTCGTGTCCTGGCAATCTCCAAGAGAGGAACAATAAGAGGTGTACCAAGAAAGGCGACAACTTTGTTATCTTTTTGGAGTGCAGTTATAGATCCAATCACTGAGGTAGGTGCGTGTGTAAATAAATGGGATGAAGTGGAGTTGCAGGAATGGGATGCAGATATATATCCGATCACTTGAGGTAGGTGCGTGTGTAGATGGTACTGAGGCGCATAGCCGCATAGGAGACGGCAATGGAGACTGGAAATTAGGGGACACACATCAAGAAAGACCATTGACTGACTCCGTCAATGTCAGCATGATCTGCTCTTCCGCAGACCATTAAAATATATGGACTTAAACCCATTTACTTTAAATTTTTAAAGATATCGAAGATACGTGTGAAAGGGTGAACAACACTGGCGTGAATGTTCAATTTTGCACAGATACAGTGCAACTCTTTTTTATGAATTTATTTTGCCCTCCCATTCCAGGATACAGATGGACCTTCCAGCAATGGAAAACTCAATTCCAGTTATTCTTATAAACTGTGATAATGAAACGGTGATCGCCAAAGGGAACAATTCTTATGATAACATGAAATTTTGAAGACATATCAAATAACGATTAATTTTTTTAGGAGATTGAGAAAGTCCTGAGTTACAATTTTGGTTTATGTAGAGTACAAAGAATCTGACAGATCCCTTTACGAAGGAGTTATCACGAAACGTGGTAGTTAATGCATCGATGGAGTTAGGTATGAGACCCATTTGAGTAAATCATAGTGATAACCTAACCTATATGATCGGAGATCCTGTTAATTAGAACCTGAGAAACTATTGGATTAACCTGAGGTGAGTAAACTGGAAATATTTTTCTTCAACCCACTCCAAGTGAAGATACTATACTCTCATAAACTGTAAGGCAGGTTGTCTATTGCTTAAATGTGCTTTGTTGGCTTTAATTAGCGAAAATGGCTATCCTACAGGCCTTTTTAAAGGACACACCTATTTGAGCCCGACCGTTGGATAGTCGCCGACTATGAGATTGGGGTAAATCTCTATATTCTCATGAGAAGACCATGGAGTACAATCAATAGTATGCTCCACCTGCAGAGTGTAGTATATTAGCAACCACATGCTGGTCCGAATCTGGGTGAAACTTTATCCACGCAAAACTTGCAATTTAAGGCATAGTTCATCATATTTTACCTCCATAGACTCAAGATCTTAGGTGATTTAATAATGACCCACCTTCTGCTAACTTGTGCAAATAAATCTCCAACACAATATTGTTAGAAAGACGAAGATGAATTTGAGATAACGCCTTTGATCTTTTCATGACTAGGGCATCTCATCGATCCCCAAAAGAGCATCATCCAAACAGATTTGTGCGAGAATAGCCCACATCCTAATTGGCCACAGAGCAAATCTTGTATCATGATCTAGTGGTGAAAGATCATATTTCATGAACACCATGCGAAATTAATTCGACACCAATTTGCAAAGCACACCAAGAAAAAAAAGTAATTCCGTGGACAATATGTGTGTGCACCAAGCGAAAAGGGTAAAGGAAAATTTCTTTCGGTCATAACTTACCAGTGTGATTTGCTATTTTTTTTTCTTTTGTATGAACATCCCAACAGTCCTTCTATATTTTTGTCTAAGACACTATTTATATTTTAATACATAGTGTTTTACAGCAACAAGGTACCCGGCACGTTGGATGCTCTAAAAGTTGAACAGAAAAGTGCAAAAGCACTTGCTCTCTTGCCTCGGGGCTGATGGTAGAGGGCTAGTCTTCCTTGATTAATTTTTCTTAGACCCAGAAGACTGATTCGGCTCGATCGATGGTCACGCGTACACGAAAGCAGACCAGCCATGGGGAGGCAACAGCCGTAGGATGGCTGAACGCAAGCGCCGCATGCAGTTCACCGAAATCACAACGCTGCCGACGAAGAACAGATCTCGAGGTAAGTCACGGTTCACGGAGCCGCCTTGAAGACAGATCACACCAGCGGCGGATCCAGGATTTTAGGTTAGGGTGGCTCAACTTGACGTTGTCGACACATCGACAGCTTCACTTAAATGACCACAACGTATAAAACATGTGAAATACTTCACGACGGGATCCCGTCCTACGCGCGCGCCAACAGAATAGGGATCCATCGTCGGATCGCTGCTGCGGCCGCACAATTCTGGTCATCCAATGCCCGCGTGCTCCTCCGTGATTTTGTTTTCACACGTGCTCGCCCACCGTACTTATTTTCACACGCCGACGTGCATGCGTGCAGCCGAAACCTGGATGGCAAGTATGCAGTTCATTTTTCGTATTTATATTTTCATTTTTTTTATATCCTTTTCATATGTAGTCCAAATTGCGTGGAACAAGTTTCATAATTCAACTAAAATTCTAATCAACTCATTTTAAATACTTCTGCTTTTCTTTATTTTTATTATTTTTTATTTATCATTAGTAAAACTGCATTTGTAAAAATTTTATAATTTATTTAAAATAAAGTTTTTTTTATGCTATCTAATACCACCAACTTGATACCACCGATACTCGACACTATATCCAATACTTGATTTCATGATATCTGATACACCCTCTATGATACTTTTCCAATACTCAACGACTTCCATTGACCTGATAGCTTGATACTATAACATGACAACACAACACATGATAATACCCACATGATATTCAACCGTGAGATCCTTGACAACGGGAGCTCGTTGCGTGCGTTACCGAACAGGATAGCTGGGAGCCGTCCGATTGAATCGACCAGAATCCGGCTTTCTGTGTTGCCTCACTCACGCGGCGACGTGATTTACTTTGCTTTCCGCTTTTTCCGCCGACGTCCTGCATTTTGGTTAGTTCCTAGGTTTAACCGCACACGTAGTACTATCAGTTGCATGCACCACGTGGATATTTGAATGATACCTTTTTTCATAGTTTTTTAGATGATACTTGAATGATATTTTTTGCTCTGATATATTTTTTTAACGGATTTTTAGATGAATACTTGCATGATACTTTTGCTCTAATACTTAGTTAAGACTTAGTTGTAGTGTTTTTATAGAAGATTTAAAGAGCCAAAAAAATTATGAATTTTTTTTTTGAGATCTTTGAGACAAATTGTGCAAAGTTTCGAAAAAATAACTATAAAATATTTCAAAATATAACCGGTACAAAAATGATAAATTTTAAGCTGCAGCTTATAATCTGATTATAAGCTGAAAGAAACAGAGCCAATATTGTTAGAAAGACGAAGATGAATTTGAGATGACGCCTTTGATCTTTTTATGACGAGGGCATCTTATCGATCCCCAAAAGAGCATCATCCAAACAGATTTGTGCGAGAATAGCCCACATCCTACTTGGCCACAGAGCAAATCTTGTATCATGATCTAGTACTGAAAGATCATATTTCATGAACACCATGCGAAACTAATTCGACACCAATTTGCAAAGCACACCAAGAAAAAAGTAATTCCGTGTGTGCACCAAGCGAAAAGGGTAAAGGAAAATTTCCTTTCGGTCAGAACTTACCGGTGTGATTTGCTGTTTTTTCTTTTCTAAGAATATCCCAACGGTCCTTCTTTATCTTTGTCTAGGATACTATTTATATTTTAATAAACAATGTTTTACAATAAGGTACGCCGGGACGTTGGATGCTCTAGAAGTTGAACAGAAAAGTGCAAAAGCACTTGCGCTCTTGCCTCGGGGCTGATGGTAGAGGGCTAGTCCTCCTTGATTAATTTCTTGACCCAGCAGATCGATTCGGCTCGATCGGTGTTCACGCCGTCACGCGTACACGAAAGCGGACCAGCCATGGGGAGGCAACAGAATTACAGCCGTAGGATGGCTGAACGCAAGCGCCGCATGCAGTTCACCGAAATCACAACGCTGCCGACGAATTACAGATCCCGAGGTAAGTCATGGAGCCGCCTTGAAGACAGATCACACCCAACTATGCTTTGATACCGAATGTCAAAAAATCAATATCAATCAATAATATAATAGATACAAGCGTGAACACCCGCCTCGCTCGCTAGCCACGTAGCCCGCCTCCCCGCCCGGCGCCGCCACGGCTTCCGATCGCGCACGCCGTTCAGATCTAGCCGTCCATTCCATTTTTATGTTTAAAACAATTTTTCCCGCACGGCTAGCAACGGCTCGCGCAGTTCAGCGGGCTGGCTAGCAGCGCAAGCGCTCGCCCCAGAGGCCGCGGTTCGATTCCCGCGCGGCGCTAGTTTTTTCGCCGCTTTTCCACTGCGCTCGCGCATGCTTGCGTTCGCCACCCCGCGCAGCGATGCCGCCCGCGCATGGCCCACATGTTTTGCCACCGCGGACGTGTGGCCCCTCGCGCTTTGCTGCCGCGGGCGCGCTAGCGCGGGTGCGTGCCCCACGCGTTTGGCCCCTCGGCACGCCGCGGGCGCGCCAACGCAACTAGTTAATTAGATGCATGAAATAGAGGGACACGTGGAGAGAACATTTCACCTAACGGTTCTATTTTTTGGGCAAGTAGCACGGAACCTATTTTCTCAACCTCTGTATTTCTCTCTTATAATTTTCTTTCCAACCTATTTTCATTATTCACGAAGCTTACTTCAACTAACAGTTGTTGTCTATTTATGGTCACTGTTAAGAGGGGGGTATTACTACTAAGAGCATTGGCAGCAAGATCTCTATATTTCGTTCTCTATCTCCTCTCTAAATCACTATTTGTTCCCCATATTTTCATCATTTTTAGCAGAGTCCCTATTCTCGAAGAGATATAGAGATTCTCTTTGCAGAGAGTCTTGAATTTAGAGACTCAGATAGAGATCCTGATGGAACGGTATAGATACCAAGGCTGTCCGTAATAGTGTTTTAGGGAACAGCTAGCCATGCCCTAAACTTTTGAGCAATCGTACAACTGCTAAATGATTTGACGTAGATTCGATCATTAGTTCTCCCGTGACGAACAACACAGGGTTATAAGGGAGCCACTGAGCCAGCAAACTTGGGACCAAGAACCGTGGGGGTGTGCCTTCACGCTGGCTGAATCCACCACATTGGCTGTCACCCTTTCGATGGAGATCCGGCAACGACAGGGGTTGCTCGCCGGCGTGTGCCACGGCGGCACAGCCGATCGCATCCGCAGTCGAGAATAAAGTTAGTCGGATACTCGAGCTCATCCCACTAGCACCAGGCCACCAGTCCAAGACCTCAAGCCCAAAGTGGAATTTCCCTTTTCGTTTTCGTATTTAATATTATCAAAAAGTGTAAACATGCGTAGAAAATAGTATATGGCTCAAAAATAAATTGAAATAAATTTCTGAAACCCAAAAAAAATGAGTAGAGTCCAAATATGGAATAATACTTTACATATGATAGGATAAATTTCCCTAAAAAAATAGAAGGAAATTGTTCTTAGAAAGAACAAAATAGGAATGGGGTTTTAAAAATTCTCAAAAATAAAAAAAGAATTTGGAAATTTAAAATTTAACTTTCTCGCGAGACATGAACTATGTCAATATTCATTGGTATTTAGTAATGCTAATGATTATGTTTTATTGATTTTATGTGTTGTATCACTTGTATGCTTATGCATGAATGCATGATTGCATGAATCACATGATGTTATGGTGAATTCGTGATAACTGATATACTCGTGTGATATGGCCTATTTGTTGATTGCTTTAATTGAACTCAGACGTATAGTTTGAGGGGTTATATGTTCCAACAAATATCCATGGTCGTATTCGATTCGGTCCGAATCCGCTCCATATTCGTGTCCGGCATTTCCCGTATCCATATTCGTAACCGTGTTTACCCGTATCCGTATCCGGTTCCGAGAAAAACTCTAGGGTAAGAATATGGTTTAACCATTATTCGATCCGATCCGAACCGTTTTCTCCCCTACATAAAACTTGAGTTTTTAAACATAGGATGGGATAGACAAGTCACAATTGGGTAGTGGATTGATTTGTTTGAGCTTGCAGGAGAGTATTCGGTGTGAGCAAGAAATGGTGATCAGATTCCGATGGGACGGCGGAAGAAGCCGCCAACGGAGGCCGGCACCCCAGCTGCCACAAACCAACAACAACAGCTAGCGAGCAGCATGTGCAATTGTACATGGAAAGAACTTTATTACAACTTGTGTGGTCAAGTGGGAGTCATCAAGTCATGGAGGCACCCGGTGGCCTAAGATAGATAACAAATTAACAATCAATGTGCATAGGTTCTCTTTGATAATAGTTTGACAATCGGGAACTCAAGGACATGGTTTTGGGCTTTGGAACGAATGATGTTGAACAAAAGTGGACCAAGTGCCAGTGGTATACTGGTATATGCATAGTTTCTTCTATAAGTTTAGTTAGAAGAAATTCTGAAGCCAGTGATCAAGTGGAGCCAAGGTAAGGATCATCACGATTTGCGCATGCTTTGAATCTGTTATTTGATAAACATAACTTATAGAAGATTGTTTTGAACAAACGATACATGGTTTAAGAGGAAGGTGGCGAAACGCCAAAAACAGAAAAAAGAAAAAATGCCGCCCACCGTGGGGCTCGAACCCACGACCACAAGGTTAAGAGCCTTGCGCTCTACCGACTGAGCTAGACGGGCTCGTTATTGTGGCTGTAAATTCTTCTTCTTGTAGCTCGCGCATGTGCGAACAATATGAAACAGGCAGAAAACACCTGGAAAAAATCGTATTTAAACAGAACTCTCAAATTAGCGAACAATAGGAGACATGTAGAAAACACCTGAAAAAGAACGTATTGAAACTGAACTCTCAATTTAGCTTTGCAAGCACGAATCAGCACCATTGCTTAACAAGACAGACAAACTCAACGGTTTTCCCAGCCTCACAATATGTATGTCCTGGACCTCTGGAAGCAATGATGCTTCTCAAGAGTCAAGGACCCTACAAAATTCTACAAAAAAAATATACACAGGGGCAATCCAACTGGAGAAAAAATCATGATTGTATGTACAAATGGCCATGCATACTCTTGTAGTAGACCAGACGGAAGCTGCTGGCTGCCCAAATTAAAGAGAGAAGCCATAGGGTAAACTATCGTATGCGTGGTGAATCCTACAAAAGCCTAGATCCAATCTCCTGAAGGAGAATCCTTTTCTGCGAAGCCGAGATGATACCATTGTTCTCAGCATTTTCCAGAACATCAACCATTATGGAAGCAGCGTGACCCATTGGCTCTTCAGAAACTCTCTTCAGCATGAAGGCCTTCAGATGTGAAACATATATGTAAGTGGGTGCGGAAGAAACTGCAGTAAAATGTACAAATGGGGAGAGTTGACCTGGCCATGATGAGAAACTTCAATTGTGCATGGCTGCTGGGACCATGGCTCTCCATCAACTTGAATGGGCATTGGAGTAGCAATCTCAATCTTTACATGATGCCCCTGAGCCAACCTCTGTGCACGAGAAAGCCCTACCTAGAGCAAGATTATTTATAGGCAGTTCATATTCCATGAAAAATTTAACACCATTAGAAACAAGAAATAGCCTTCATTGTACCTGCAGTTTTCCAAGATGAAACATTCCTGTGAAGCTAACAACTTCCAGCATCTTGTCATGCATGGATTGAAGTTTGAAAGTGCCGAAGACATCATCATCATTATTCCAAAGGTCAACCCCTCCCATGTAGCTCCGGATGTTGGCAACAAGGATACCTTCTGCATCCTGCGATAAAAGGAAATAATATAATTAACATGACAGACTTGTCAGGAGGTGCTTCAACAACATACAATATACATCTAAAGGGGATACTAACCATCCTAGAGTAATCAAAAAGTGAATAATCAGACAGTGTTAGTTGTCTTAACTAATAATATTCATCAATATCGTACAGTTGGGGTTCCTGTGTGTTTTATCTTACAGATAAGCAGTTCCAAAATTGTGTACTTACTAAGAAATGAGCAAAAAAAAGGCAGGCAAGAGGTTAAGAATACTGTGCAATCCATTTTTACCTGAGGGATATCAATGTTAGAACCATCTATCTCAAGCTTGACTTCCCATGGAAAATAATAAAATGTGTTATCCATAATATTCTTCGCTCCCTCTTTGGCATAAAGCACCTTATTCATAAACTACATTGAAATTGTGTCATATTGGTGTTACAAAAACAACCCTGTGACTATCCACAGAACAATGCAAGATATAGAGAGAGCAAGTTAGCAAGCATTGAATGCGTAAATATGATTACCATTTGAAGGCCAATTATGGCAAGCAAACCTTAAATGCGAGAAAGTGAGCAATGACAAAGAAAACAGTCTGGAGTGAGCAAAATCTTTTTCTGCAAGACGCAAACTACCAAAGCTAATAAGAGAACTCCTTGTGTGATCCCCTGGTTTATATTATATGACTTGCATGACTCATCAGCTAGTTTCCTTCAAACAAATTTACATTCAAGATAGTGTTTCTTTCAAGAGAAATAGATGGTGCATGCGATACTTTACAAATCTACTAGATTGTGCAATTGTACAGATACTTCTAATAGGACCTGATGCTGCATGTCCAACACCAATACAGCCCGTCAGCCCCTAAGATTCCCCACAATCACGATCGTGCTGGCTCAATCAAATTCGCAATGCTATGCCAAAAAGGAATGTATTTCTTGTCAGGCTCAAACATGGCACTAACAATTTGAATGCTATCATCAGTCTTGTAAAATAATATTCCTTGCTAATAGAGAACTAATACACGATATGGACAAAGAAATTTAACATTGTATAATTTGTGCTTACCATGTAAAAGCCAGACGATGTAATTTTTCATAGCAGAGGTATGGATACCAAGGGAAGAAAGAAATATATAGTGTTTGTGTTTCTTCTATTACATACGGCTAGTCATTCAAGACTTTTGTGAAACATTGCATCTCCACAAGCAAATTATGCTTCTAACGTTTTTTAAGGTCTGAATGTCTGATAGTGCAATTGTGCAACCAAGCAAGACCACTGACAAGTTTACTTGCAACATCGATGGAGACGTGTGTTTCCGCATATGCACATAACAGGGAGGGAGCAAGTTGGGTTTACCTGGCTATAAAACCGTTCAGGGTTTTCCTCCCTCAGGTTGTGGATATCTAAAGCAACCTTTGCATCGCACCCAACCCCTGAAGAAGTATCAATATCAACTATTAAGGTTATCAGACTATTTCAAAAGTCTATTGAAGAATTTAAGCTAGTAAGAAGCTGCGTCAACTTACCGAAGTAATTGTTCATGAATTTTGGTGGTGACATGAGCTTCCCTTGGTTATCCTTTATGGTGATCTTCCACCGGTCAAGAACAGTAACAGCTGCACGCTCAATATCTTCCAAAACTGAGAATAGACCTCCTCGTTTATCAACAGCACCAAGACCACCACCCCAAGATAAAACTCTCGCAAGATCATTGCCAGTACCAGCTGGAAGAATTGCTATAGGAGGTGGAGCTTCAAACTTTTGTTTCTCAATGGCGTCCAAAACCCAACTAACAGTGCCATCACCACCACAAACAAGAATCCTGAAGTGGGGTACCTTTCTAAACAACTCTAAACCAATTTCCGGTCCTTGCTGCTTGCTCAGCTCAAAAACCTAATGAAAATGGGTTGATTGTATTAAACAGACCCAATCCATAAGATGGAACTTATTAATAGTGGAAAGGCAAAGCGATAACTGAATTCTAAGTAAAGAACTTCTCAAAAAAAAAAATCTAAGAATAGGAAGTGACACACAACATCAAGTTTTGAAGAAATAAAGTAGAAACAGGTTTATTTATGAAGAGGACACAAACTTACTTTCCTAAGTACCAGGTATATGGTATAATCAATTTTATGCAAGATCAAACTAAATTATTGATGAAAACAAAAACACGGGATGGTATGATATATGTAAATCATGTAACAACAAGAAATCAAAGCAAATGAAGAAAGAGTTGAGTATAATTAATGCTGGTAAAAAACTTAAAGTAGAGTATGCTAAATGTAAATCATGTAAGCAACAAGAAATCAAAGAAAATGAAGAAAGAGTTAAAGAGTATAATTTAATGTTGGTAAAAATCTTAAAGTAGCTAGTGCTTGCTACACCAACCTGTACAGGATTAAGAAGGATCTGCAGACGCTGTCTCAATGAATCACCACTCTGGGCACCACTTCTCTTGTTAATGAAAACTAGCAATGGCCTAGAATCAGAAGGTATGCCCGCAATTCCATACCTCTGATTATTCTGCACATGAGCATCCTCATGTTGAGCATTCAGCATGCCAGTTGTGTTATCTGTTACAAGCTGTTCATCTTTTTCTGATTCAGAGCTTTGTTGGAGTTCATGAAGTTTCCCATTGACCTGATCATCCCTCCTCTTAGCTACATTGTTTGCTTCTTGTGAATCCCCTTCAACATCAGATGGTGATTCAACAGTCCCAGAGCTATCTGATTTACCAGAAGTAATGCCCTTTCTGTACCTTTTACCACGACTCCTAATCCTATCTTGGACTTTGGAGGCCAATTCATTAGCCCCATGTGTGAGAGAATTAAGAAGTCCTACTGCGCCTGTCCGCTGAAGCTTCTTGACACGAAGAGGTGATAGTATCAGCCGTTTCAATGGGCCCAAGTCACAGACATCACCAGTTTCCTCAGCTAAGTTGTTGTGACAAACAACATGCACTACCCGTTGGCACCACATACAGTACCAAATTGGAGACCCAGCAAGGACTGCTCCACTGCAAGATTCATCACAATAGCAACAGAACGAGTCTTCTTCAGAGCGATCTGCCTTGTCAATCCACTGTACAGCCCATTGGTGAATGACATGGTCCAAGCCATCCATAGAAACAGATTTACAGTCTTTGTGCGCATTTCCTGAGCAACAAGGATGTGCAGTGGCACCACAGACATCACACTGATGGATGGTGCCACCCAAACACTGTGGAGATGAAACAGACTTCAAGCATACACAGCATTTCAGACCTTTACTACGAGAACCAACTTCTTTTCTCCAAATGTGGGAAGCAGAGGGGACCTTGTCTTTCAATTTCTTGTACTTCTTTGCCCTAGCTCTGATAGCTTTCATCAAGCTCAAGCTGATGTTTCTGTTCAACTGATTGACAGTATAATAAATTGTCACACCACTGACAGATGCAAAAATGACTGTAGCAACTATGACAGACCAATAGTCTGACACATATGCTGAAACAACACTCCAGCTGTGATGCAGCATCTTGTATACCCCTGCACTGTGGTAATGCCATAATTAACTGGAAATAGCCATTGCCACGAAAACTGATGGTTCTATAATGGTGTTAACATTTTTTTTCCTAGCTTATAGTGACATGCAAAGGTAATTAGATTATGTGTCCATACCACTGAGTATTTAGCAAAATACCATTCAGTGCATCATTAATGTGTGGGCTGTGACTCCACTTGTTAGTGTTGCGGCCCATTGCATTCTGATATACTGAGGGCACTCATAGTGAATCGTTTGTACGAGTAATTTCTAAAGATGATGTGTCGTATAGAGACAACCATAGATACAAATATCCCAATGCATCATTTCTAGCAATTAATTGCTTTCATTTCCTCCTCCTATATATTCTACTGATAAAAAAAGACCTATCACTCCCTGTGGGTTCTTAACTCGTTTCTTAGCCTTGTTTCAAGCTTAGAGACCGTTGTTATCTAGAAACGACCATGCTCTCTCTCGTTCCGTGTGGCTGTTTAAGAAACGTCTGACTAGGATGCATTGAAAGTGTCCTAAACAACATTGACATGACAAGCGAATGGAGCTGATTCCCCCCATTTTAAGAAGAAAAATCCTTTTAAAGAATGTTGTTCTAATCGGTTGTGATGCCCAACACATTTTGCTTAGGGACTGAATACAAGTTTTTTTTCCCCTTGAAAGTGTGATTCATTTCTAAAGGCTGCGATTTCTGGACTTGCAAGCATCCATTTCCGGGCCTCCAGAATCAAAATAGCATTCATGAGCTCCAAGATCATCCTGCGTAACGGCAGCAGCTTCGTCCAATCCACGCAAGAAGCAACCGAACCAGCACCCCGCACACCCCTCCCACGAATCACCCCGCGCGCTGCACAAGCACAACCAAGCAAAGCTGATCGCCGCAACTATACTATGGGGTTCTCCCCTCCGCATCCCTCATCCCCCGCGCAAACGCAAACAGCCAGCAGGATGGCCCTCAATGCCTCGTCCGCCGCCCCTGAATCCGCCCCGATCCTCCACGGAACCCTAATCTTCTCCGGCCCGCCCATTCGCAATGAACTACCAAAACACTCCAAATTTTTCTTCCCTCCAAGAAAAGAAACCGCACGAAGAGAGATCTTACTAGATCACCGGAAGATCAGCCGATCAGGGACAAGCAGCTTCCCCCAATCCCTCCTTACATTGCGCGCGCCTCCCCTCACCTCCTCTTTGCTCTTCAATCGCGAGAGCTCTTCCTCCCTTTCCCCTCACCTGTGTTGATGCTGCGAGAAAGACGAAGAAAAGCTTCGGAGGCTGTCACAGCAAAGTTAAAAAATAATTAATAGCAAAAGGCGGTCTAATTAAGAGGGGATTAGGAGTTTTTTACGCCGGTTTGTGGCCACGGGTGTCCCGGGCCACGTCATCAAGGGGCAAGCACGGCCGTTGATGGGGAAACGGACGGGCCGAATTGGACGCTTTCCCTCGTGAGCAGATTCGGTGGGGTTGCATGCAGTGCGACATGGCACCGACGCGAGACGCTTCTCGATGTGTAAAGCTGCCGCTATGGAGTCTGGATGGTGGGCGTTCTACTAGTATTTTAGAACTTACTAATAAAAATCTCTTAAAAGTGTATAGCAAACTAAAAACATGAAATTATTTAGGTTTGTTATTTTGGTATTTTACTTAAAAAAAGATTACCAGCATCATATATCCAATGATGAGAGACACCCGACTCGGTGGCCATTATTGTTGTCTTGTAGTTACGTCTACGACGTCATTGCCCGTTCACCCACTCGGTGGCCTCCAGTTGCATATGAATGATAAAGGCGGGCAAGCGATTGGAATCCCTCTGTCCCAACTTTTGCTGGATGGCGGTTAGGCTACTTGTCGACTTTTGGGGCTTTTCTAGATGTGGAGAAAGATTGAAGGATAGCCATAGGCCCGGCCACTCATAGGTAGAAGTTATTAGCGAAATTTTGCTATATAAAGATATTTATACTCCTAATATTTAATTAGTATATTAGACGGGCGCTCGAGTTCTAGCATATTGAGATCAATTTATTTTGGCTTATGAAGTACATTTTAGCATGTATTTAAGAAGTATACCTACTTCATGCCGGGCTATTTTTTTCCGGGATTGCTAGAACCCAGGCGACTGTGCTCACCCGCGCGCTCGCCGGCAAGTGGACCCGACAAGCGTGCTCTCGTGGCCAGTCGCCTGTCCCAGACGCTCCATTTTTTCCCCTCAAGAATTTTGCAACACTTAGTATGCATGACTACATCGGCTTGGTATACCCTAACTCCCAACAATTTTTTCAAGACTACCATCGAAGCATTTCTAAAATATAAATGCAGTGAAATATATAAAAAAAAAATGAATCAATAAAAAGTATTCTCGCTAATCAAAAGATTCTAAAAATACATCATACTATGATAAAAGAGAAAAAAAATAAAGGAGTACCATCACGATATTATAGATTAAAAATAATGATGACATCACTCACCATAAAAATATTTCGTATAGTAGAGAAAATACCCATAAATGATAAAAGTAGGATTTATATTAGTTTTGACATTGTTTTTTTCCTTTAGTAACAATGATGACATCATTATTAGTTTTTTAGAAACCATCACGATATTATAGATTAAAAACAATGATGACATCACTCACCATAAAAATATTTCATATAGTAGAGAAAATACCCATAAATGATAAAAGTAGGATTTATATTAGTTTTGACATTTTTTTCCTTTAGTAAATTCTTTTAATGTAATTAGAATTAAGCCTTTATGAGTTTTTTAGCAGTTACCTGTTCATAACAATCTGCCAATTCAAAATTTTCCTATGATTAGAATCGTGTTAAGTATTTACGTAGCATTTACCATGATTTTCTGAAATTGTTTACTAATTTATATAAATCAAACCTTGTTTCTTGGCTTTTTATTATCATTTCTTGGTTGTTTTTGTTGTTGTGTAATATTTTTTGAAAAAAAACTTATGTGTTGATAACACATGTTTCTATCACCCCTCTTGGATCCTACTAGGAATTCACTTAAAACATTCTTAGGAAATTTCCAGATTAATTAGTTTTTATAAATCATTTTATATCACTGGATGATCTAAATTTGGAAATTCCTAGAAATTGTTTGTACAGTGGTTGATCTTACGAGGGTCCTAGGCCGATGCATATCCTCTTGCAAGGGTCCTAGGCAGTGGCGGATCCAGGATTTTAGGTTAGGGTGGTCCAACTTAACGTTGTCGACATCTCGACAGCTTCATTTAAATGGCCACAACGTATAAAACATGTGAAATACTTCACGACGGGATCCCGTCCTACGCGCGCGCCAACGGGATAGGGATCCATCGTCGGATTGCTGCTGCGGCCGCACAATTCTGGTCGTCCGATGCCCGCGCACTCCTCCGTGATTTTGTTTTCACACGTGCTCACCCACCGTACTTGTTTTCACACGCCGACGTGCATGCGTGCAGCCGAAACCTGGATGGCAAGTATGCAGTTCATTTTTCCTATTTAAATTTTCATTTTTTATATCCTTTTCATATGTAGTCCAAATTGTGTGGAACAAGTTTCATAATTCACCTAAAATTCTAATCGACTCATTTTAAATACTTCCGCTTTTCTTTATTTTTATTATTTTTTATTTATCATTAGTAAAACTACATTTGTAAAAATTTATAATTCATTTAAAATAAAGTTTTTTGTTTATGCTATCTAATACCACCAACTTGATACAACCGATACTCGACACTATATCCAATACTTGATTTCATGATATCTGATACACCCTCTATGATACTTTTTCAATACTCAACGACATCCATTGACCTGATAGCTTGATGCTATAACATGACAACACAACACATGATAATACCCCCATGATATTCAACCGTGAAATCCTTGACAACGGGAGCCCGTTGCGTGCGTTACCGGACGGGATAGCTGGGAGCTGACAGATTGAATCGACCAGAATCCGGCTTTCTGTGTTGCCTCACTCACGGGGTGACGTGATTGACTTTGCTTTCCGCTTTTTCCGCCGACGTCCTGCATTTTGGTTAGTTCCCAAGTTCAAAACCGCACACGAAGTACTATCAGTTGCATGCACCACGTGGATACTTGAATGATACCTATTTTTTCACAGATTTTTAGATGATACTTGAATGATATTTTTTGCTCTGATATCTTTTTTTAACGGATTTTTAGATGAATACTTGCATGATACTTTTGCTCTAATACCTAGTTAAGATTTAATGATTTATCCGATAAGCAACTTGATACTGCTGATTAATTTTTTATACCATATTTATGAAACTTTTGATTTTTTGACGCCGATACTTTGTTTTTTTTAACCCGATACTCGATGATATTTTTTTTTATCCGATACTCGAATGATACATCTGGTACTCGACGATACCACCAACTTGATACCACTTGTACTCGACAATAGACTCGATACTTTTTTTGTGATATCTAATACCCCTTATGATACTTTTCTGATACTCGATACCAAACCTGATACTTGTTTGTGATATCTAATACCCCTTCTTTTGACACACTCAGAAACTCCATGACACTTGACTCGATACTTGTTCGTGGTACCATATACCCTTTTTTTATGATATCATGATACTCGATGATACCACCGACCCGATACATTGATACTAATGATAATCGTGATACCACCAACCTGATACCTCTCGTACTCCATGACACCTTGACTCGATACTTGTCCGCGATATTATATGTCCCTTTTTATAATGCCTCTTTGATATCATTTTTTATAAAAGCACCATGATACTCTTATGATATATCTTTTTTCTGAATGATATCATGCAGCTCGACGATACCACCAACCTAATACCACTGATAGTCCGATACTCGACACCCAGACCCGATACTTTGTTTGTGATATATGATACCTTTTTTCGATACCTCAATGATACCATGAAACCCGACAATACCACTAACATAATACCACCAATACTCGACACCGAGACCCGATACTTTGTTTGTGATATATGATACTTTTTTCAATATCTCAATGATACCACCAACATGATATCACTGATACTTGACACCGAGACCCGATACTTTGTTTGTGATATATGATATCTTTTTCTGATACCTCAATGATACCATGAAACTCAATGATACTACCAATACCTCGATACTCTTATACCATGATACTCGACAATATGTCTCATCCAATACCATGATACTTGACCCGATATGCCCCACTAGATATCACACTACTAGTCAGGTGATACTTCAAAGGAACCCGATACTCCAATAAAACTTGATTGTACCGTTCTAGTACCTCTATGATACTTTAATTCATCTAAATTTTTTATAGTATAAAAATATATTTTTACTACACAAAAGAAGTACAAGAAAAGAAAACAAAAAATTGCATGCATGCTTAGTTAATAGGAGGATTTGTTGTTTTTTCGTGCTATTAGCATGCATGTACAAGTAACGTGAAGAAATGCAAAACGAATTAGCGACGGGTTCTCGACGGGTGCACATGCACACAAAAGAAGCACATGCTATTAGGTGCGGTTAGCGACGGTTTCTCGCCCGTTAGCCGCGTCCTCTCCGCGCGAGGAAAAAAATGTATGCGGGAGACGATCCTGTCGGGGTGGGCTCCCGACGGGATCCTGCGGCGTAGTCGCCCCCATAAAACATAGATCCAATTCACGTGTTTTAGAACTCTATGGAAAACTAATGGCGTCGCTGAACTTTTTCGTTATACGACCAAGCACTAAAACTCAAAGAAACATAGATGAAACCTAGGATGTAAGTTGTACCTACAACCTAGTTTGGACAACAAGATGGAAAAACCATAATTTTCAGCCTGCATATTCTTTTTTGCATTCTTGCACTCTATGAAAAGAAAAAAACAAGACCTACAACTTTCGTAGTATAGCCGAGGTCCAATTCTTGATGGATAACTCCCAAAAATTTAGAGAACCCGTTATAGGCATATTACCACCATTGTTCCTCATTCTAGCTACTCTAGACCGAATCGACAATATAAATGCATTAATCAAACACAAAAGAGGCTAGAAATCTTAATCTTAGTGGCTTAGTCCTTGGCCGATGTTGCCTGCTGCTCCTTACCTTCCTCCTTTATTTTCTTAGGGATTGAGATTGATTTTAACAATTCTGCAAACACAATAATAGAGATCGATGGGCCCTTTTTGCCGCATGACCGCGTGGGCCAGGTGGGGGTAATTAATGGACCAGGTTGCTGATCCTAGGGTGGTCCATGGACCACCCTGGCAACCCGGTGGATCCGCTAGTGGTCCTAGGGCATCACTAAAGATGCGTTCGAATTTAACTTATTTTTATTAATAAGTTTAAATTTATATACGGCTTAGTACACTAATCGATAACCTCATCCGATAAAAATTTAAATATTTAGCTTTTCAAAATTAAATTTTAATTTTTAAACATTATTTAAAAGCTACGTCGACGTATATTATTCGATGGTAACATAACAAAAAAACGTAGCAACATACATTTAATCAAAACGACATTCGTATCATTTAATTTGATATCATTAAAACCTAAAAGAATTTGAAATAAACTTAACAAAACAATCAATTAAGAAAAAAATAGGAATAAAAGAATTTACATGAAATACAGTATCGACGACTACTTATTAGCCGTCGATACAATAAAAACAGTGTCGACGGTTTAACGGTCGGCCGTCGATACTACAACGGCGCCGTCAGCCCGGCCATCCTCCGACATCTCTATCGACGGCTGATCTTGTGGCCGTCGAGATTATTCAATGTTTATCGACGGTTTAGCTATGGCCGTCGATACTAGTTAGTATGTATCGATGGATGTATGGTGGCCGTCGACACTGTAGCTGGTAGTCGACTGTGCTGCCGATTCCTGTAGTGTAAGGCAGCACAGGCCTAGAAGTAACACTAGTGTTGATTAACCTAATCCTAAATGATGATGCCAATATGATGTCATCGCATTCAACCTTGAGTCGGAGAGTTAGAGTCACACACAATAGCTCATCGTTAACATCTCATCATGGGTGCATTCAAAAATAGGATCTACTCGATGTTGCGGTCTTCATGAGGGCCATAGGCTCATGGTGACGCAAGTAGTGGCATGCACCATATGTTCTTTTTCTTTATCTGATGGGTGAAAAGGTGATACCCGCTCATCATCCTTCCTCTCCTTATTTTCCTTCTTTCCTTGTTATATTCTTATTTTTCTCACCCTTCTCTTTTTTTCCATCTTCCCCGGCCACCGCCTCCTAACCCGACTCACCAGCCACCACTGCTTCTCCTAGTGACATCTATCCCATCGTTTTCACCATGACTCTTCTCTTAGCCCTACTCACGTCTCCCACCATCATCTCTCATATTGCTACCTCTCGACTTTATGACCTCCTCCTCCTTATCCTTGTTTCCCCGCTCTGCCCGACATCTCAACCTCCTCGCCCTTTTCCACTTGCCACCCTAAAATGATAAAAAAAAGAAGAAATTAGCAGTTTAATTCATGAAAACCTAATTTTTAAAAAACAAAAACATCTAAAATTCTTTTTAAGACTCATGTGCAATAAAATTAAAATCATGAATTGATAAGCACCAATTACACCCCCATGTGAAAAAGCTCATCTGGCGGTAAGTGCCAATCCACTCAATAAATTCACCGATCCCTCTGTTAAAAAAAGAAATAACATCCAATCCACCGAATCGACGGCTACGATGCCATCTCCTCGCCGATCCAACGGCCCAGAAACTCCTGAGTGGGCCGCGAAGCCGGCCGCTATCCCGCCACAGCCGCCACTAGCCGTTGCTTGCTCCTAATAAGCTGGCGCCGCGCACCACGAACGTTACGCTAATGAACGCCTCCTCCCTCCCCTGCTTCTCCTCCTCCTCTATAAATCCGCCTCGTTTCGTCTCTCCGCGAATTCGAATCCAATTTACCTCGCGTTAATCGCCACCAACCGTCGTCTGAATTGATCGTTCGGGATCCCGACGTTTTCTTTTCTTCATTTCTGCGATCGGGGATGGCCACGCCGGCGAGGAAAACCGCCAGGGCGCGGCGGCCGTTCGCGGTGGTGGCGTCGCCGTCGCCGTCGTTGTCGTCGGGGAACGTCGGTCCGCGGGGGATGTCGTTCGCGCAGTGCCTTCATCGGTTCAGGAAGTTCTCCGGCGAGGCGAGCCCTGTCGCGCCCCTCGCCGCCAGCAGGGCGGCCAAGAACAAGGAGCGGTGCTGCGCCTCGCCTACTCCCAAGAAACCGGCGGCGAGGACGCCGAGAACCGCGAGCAGGAGGAGGCTCGATTCGTCGAGGAGGGTACTGACTCCGGCGGCGGCGGCGGCGGCGGCTTACGACGCGCCGCGCGCGCCTCTGTGGGACTTCTCCGAGGAGGGCGAGAAGGTCAGGGCAAAGCTCTCGTCCCCCTACGACGAGGCGGAGCAGCGCCAAGAACGGCGGCGCGGCGACGGCGGCGGTGCCCGGGAGGCCTCGAGGAAGAGGACGACGAGGAGCGTTGCGCTGGACGAGGTCATGGCCGGCCTCCCGGAGCCCGGCGATGGCCGTGTGAGGTACCTGGTGCACACGTTCGAGAGGCTCCTGTCGCTGCCTGACGACGCCGATGCGAAGAGTAGAGGCTCGGCGAGGAGGAGGAAGAAGGGCGCCACGAAGACAGCGAGCTCGATGCGGCCGTCGTGGCTGCCGCCGCCGCCGCCGCCGCCTAAACCCGAGGAGATCGACATGTCCTACCCTTCCCGCGCATCGTCCTCCGAGGTCTCCTTCCACGTCGGCTTCGCCTTCTCCGACGGCAGCAGCTTCAGGTTCTGATCCTCTCGTAGGCCGCCTCTGTTCTTGACTTCGTCTACTGGCAAATTCATTTTTTTCCTGCAATTTCATCAGCAGCAGTAGGAGGAGCAGCGCGCGACACCAGCTGCAGCAGAAGAGGAGGTGCAGCGTAAGTGTCATATTCAGAAGCTTCTATTTCTATACAAATCTTCTATCTTTGTTTCAGTTTTTTATATTAATTTCATTGTGTGGTGAGCTTTTGAAAAAAAATTTGTGGTGAGATTTGAGTTCTTGAGATGAATTTGAGTTTTGTGGCAGAGCTTCGGCTTGTCGGAGAGGAAGGCGACGGGGCTGACGAGCCAGCATCCGTTCAATCTTATGACTGAGGTATTAGCTATCTGAAATGAGACAATGTTCAGCATGTGCATGCATGCATGATGGCCGAGGTCTGAAGAAACCCTATCTATGTTTTTATATAATTCAGCAAAGAGGAAGGGTAAAAGAAGAGAATTTAGTGCAGAGAATGAGGAAGAAGCTGCTAGAGGAGGAGAGGATGCGCAATCCGCTTGCGCAAGGTCTCCCATGGACTACTGATGAACCAGAGGTATGCTAACTACGATTACAAGATATTTTCGCATCATCCTATTAATCTTAGATCGCTGCTAACATCACAGGAACGGTATTTTTTTTCCAGTTCATTACTCCGAACCATGCTCACAAGTATTTTCTCGTGAAACGGTAACCTAGGAAAATTAATTCAGAACAATGTATATTTACAAACAATGCATTGCTTGTCCGTACTGATGATTAGCTACAGTGCTGTACTTATCACGGCAACAGAACAATGTCTCCGTTTGCAACTTTTTGCAAGGCCATGTTTTTTTGTTATATGCGCAAGTGATTTCATGTTTAAGCGAGATTGATTTTGAATCATTTTCTGCAGAGCACGATGAAACCCCAGGCGAAAGAACCCACGGAACCATTCGACGTTGTGCTACACAGCGAACTGCGCGCGTTTGGTCGCGCCAGGTTTGATCACCAGGTAAGTAGTACACCGCCTTGCTCATTCGCCGTCGACGAGTTCCTCAAGGCTATGCAATGCAACGGCTATGTTCATTCAACCCTGCAGGTTGCTGAGCGCAACAGCTTCTTCGAGAAACTGGAAATGGAGAGGGAAAGACAGAGAAAGGTACACTACATGCATCCTCATCTGATTATCTGAAGAAGTGCATAGCCCATGGCCATGGTGTGTGCACCACACACAGATGTTTCTTCAGATGCAATGACTGAGGTGTGCCATTTTTGTGCAGCTGGATGAAGAGATTGAGATTAAGCAGCTGAGAAAGGAACAGGCGCCAAGAGCGCATCCAATGCCGGATTTCTCCAGGCCATTTGTGCCGAAAAGGTAGGATTATTTTAGCCATGGATTCTCACACATCTCCTGCTCTTGTAAGTTCTGTAGGTGTATCACTGAATCATTTCTTTTTTTTTGGAATGCATCACCGAATCATTTCATGTATGCGTTTTACGAGATCAGTCATGGATTCTAGCCTCATGTGTATCTGAATATATGTAGCTGTTCGTTCCAAGCTGTTTCAGCCAAGTGTTTTCTTGGAAATGCAGGTCAGTGAAGCCCCGGACGGTTCCCAGGGAGCCAAGGTTTCAACCCACATTGATGAGGCACAATTCCAAGGCATAATCACCTGCGTTCATAATATTTCCCATCACAGCAATCATGCAGACATTTGCTGCTTGGCTAATGCACTAACAGTGCCAGCAACCTTCTTTTCTGACATTTTTTTTAAAAAAAAACTATTGCATCAAACATATCTCTGCCTGAGAACCTGGAGGTTGATGTGAGCTGTTAAAACGCATTTGTACAAACAAAACTTGTTTTATGGTTCTTGCCAATGGCATCTCCAAAATGTGCTTTAATAGACAAGAAACATATTTGTCTACATATACTGTCTTCTTACATAGAACGCTTATCGAAAGATTGCCAAACAAATTGGGACGGAAGGTGTCATGATCGACGACAGTAATACTTTGTTTTTGAGAGATATTTTTTGGCATTAATAACCTGGTTTTAACAACGAGGAGGTAAAAAAGTAAGAAACCGGGTGAGGACGCTGTGTGCAGGGTAGCACATGGAAAGTTGTTGATGCAGTTTATTGCGATGCCCACTGGAGGGAAAGAAAGCCCTTTCAGGCTTCCCACACGGAATTCAAAAACAACCAAGAACTGATCTCATTCTTGAAAGATGGAGACCACTTAATTCGAATGGTTCAGCGGTTTAATATGTGCTTTTACCCGTGGAATTCAAGAAACCGCTCAATTTTTTTTTACCATCTTTTCAAGATACTAACAGCTGGATTAGTATGCTCTACAAAATGTTTATCAGGCTCTTACGCACTAACAGGAGAGACATGAAATTGTACTTTCTTTGAAAAAATCCTATGCATGCTAAACAGTTTATTTTAACAAGTGCTATGCCATTTCAGAAAAACACTACATGGAAAGAACAACCCAACCGTATACTAGTTCTAATCGGATTGGCCCTAGTGTATGACAGGCCAGGCTAGCAGGTTTAAAAATCCAATCAGGACTCCCACGTTTTATTTCATAAGAAAAGTCCTTAAACATATACTTTTACATTGAATTTATCTTATTGTATGTTGTCAATTGATACGTCTTTTGTATTCTAAAAATTCATGTAATTTGATTAATTGTTGGTCAAAGTTTACAGAGTTTGACTTTTTAAAATCAAAATACGTCTTATACTTTGAAACAGGGGTATAAAACAAAATGATAGTTCTAAAGTAAAATAGAGGAAAAAGGAGGAAGGGTCTTACATTCGTTTTTTATGGAAGATACCGGGGAACGTATACCGTTTCTAGCAAAAAAACGGTGTAGGTGTGCCATGATGAGTTTTAGGTATGTGTCATGGTTTTCGTGTGTTGTAATGAGTTTCATGATATGTATTGCAAACATGAAGGACGAAGCCTGCATGCGTACAGCCTTGTCGTGTAGCTATAATGTTTGGAAGATGAAGGACGATATACCATCATTTTTTTATGGGTAAAAAGCATATATGCCACTGTAGAGTCTCCTTTGAAAAAAAATGCCATCGTAGAGTCCTTAATATCCTAGACGCCATTATAAACATAAAAAAAATACGCACAGATGCCATTATTCGAGCTGGGAGAGAATTTCGGACGAAATACGTGGAGAAATACGGTAGAACATACGGTCTGACATGTGGGTCCCACATGTCAGCCTCTCATCACCTTCTTCCTCCTCCATCTCTCTCCCTCTCTCTCTCTCCCCGATCTGCAAGCAACAGCGCCGGTGGCGTCGGTGGCGTGGGCGGAGGCGTGGGCGTCTGCGTGGGTGTGGGCGTCGTCGTCGGCGGCGGTGTGGGGTGGCGGCATGGGGCGGCTGAAGCGGCGTCGGTGTCGGCATGGGGTGGCGGCGGCCGGCGTCGGGCAGCGGTGGAGTTGCAAATCGAGAGAGAGGGGCAGATCGGGAGAGAGAGGCAGATCAGGGAGAGAGGAGAGAGAGGGGAGAGAGATGGAGGAGGAAGAAGAAGATGAGAGGCTAACATGTAGGATCCACATGTCAGACCGTATTTTCTACCGTATTTCTTTATGTATTTTGTCTGAAATTCTCTCCTAATTCAAATAATGGCATCTATGCACATTTTTTATGTTTATAATGGCGTCTAGGATATTAAGGACTCTGCGATGGTATTTTTGTCCGAAGGGAACTTTACAGTGGCATGTATGTTTTTTCCCTTTTTTTTATAGGATACAATACCATACACACACCATAGCTTTTCACAACATGGTTGAAGGTCTTTCATTCCACTGGCGGCTTATCCACTCATGCTCACAATGCACCACGCATAGGTGTACACACGCTACAAGATGGAATGAAGGTTTCTATCTCTATCCTGTTGCACGCATATGTATACCTAACTTATTTTGCCGAGAACAAAGCAAGACTGCTAAGGTAAACTAGTGATGAGCACAAGGCTCGATCCCTAACAAGGCAGGTTGTTCACCCATGCATGTAACCACCTAAGCTAAGCTTAGTCCTCAAGGGTCATATGTTCTGTCACCAACCGATTCGATGTGGTTCTTGGCTCAAACAATGGTACATGCTAAAGTCACGCGGCTTTGAATTCAGCTTGTCTCTCGATTTGATTTTGGGTTGGGTCCTCGGCTCACTAGATTGCTTGCTTGCATAGTTCGTATGATACTTGGTATATGTTGCCGTGTAAACTCCTCCTATGTATTTCCACCATATGGGAAGACATCGTATGGATATCTTGCCACAAAGCCACTTTAAAAAGTGGTAAACCTAAGTGAGCTATAGGACGCTCAAGGTGTCGAATTCAATGGCCTTGTGATATACGTTGTTTCGGACATCAAGAAGTAGAGGAACATGTGGATCTTCTAACACCATAGCCTCCAACATACGCAACTTGTTGCTACGATCAAGAGGATTGCATCATGTAGTGGCGAGCCGTTGACATTCACTACAATGAGTAATTATAGCCTATAATTTGTTAGCCTTTCCGCTTTCCCTTCTCTTTTTTTTTTTGTACAAGTCTTTAATGAAATGAGCCATGTCCTTTGCTAAAAAGAACTCCTCTGTTAATGATAACATTACTTGTCGTTTGTCATCCTTCATAGGTCTTTATTTCAAGGAAAGCTTTGAACTTTTGCCTTTGAGTCAAATGGGTCCCTAGGTACAAAACCGGGTATGGTTGATCCCTCAGCTTTACAAACCATGCAAATTTGTTAGTTTTATCGGTCGGAGCGGGTTTGGGTGAGCGGATGGTTTTTAATGACATGATGTTCAATGTGGATGGTTTGGTGACCACGTGGCAAATGACAGGACGATCCACATGTGTGGTTTGTAACCCGACTTCTATTTAATTCCTAATTTTCTTAGACCCACATGTCATGCCAGCATTTATTTTTTTTAGAAAATGGAAATTAATTATTTTTTGACAAACTTTTTTATAAAAAATTTTTTTACAAAAAAATTAAAAATTAAATAAAAATTCAAATATGAAACGTGGATCTCATGTCATTTTGCCACATGCAACACCACATCACCGACTCACTATAACCCACTACATCATTAAAAAAATTCCACAAATTAGTATTTTTTGGAAAGTTGACAACTCCCGATTTTGCACCATATGATCTAATTTGGTTTGAAGGCGAAAATTTAGATTAAGCTGACACCTATTTTTTCATATTTTAATTCTATTTTTGTCCAACGATTTTTTTTAATTCGGATGTAGACTCAGTTTTCAGGTTTTCAACCCTGAAGTTTTCAGGTTTTGAGTTCTTCCCCGTTGTGACTATTGTTTGGGTCCTTCATCCAAGCCGCATCTCCAGACCCCATTACCAGTTCTTGGTGTTCCTCTCCCAGACGAGCACGGCTCCCTCGACGACCACCGCACGACGGCCATCTCCCCCACGGTGGCTGGCGGTACGCCCTCCTCCATTAACCGTATTGATGCACGTATTACTATCACGCCATTACTATATTTGTGTATGTGGTTGGATTTTCATGTACCTAAGTGATTGGATTTGTGTATTTGATGGGGTTTTTATATGCCTAATTGCTTTTGGTTGGGATGACTTTATGAGAAATTCCTCTACTCCGGTTCGGGTCAGTGCACTGGTGGGCCGGGGCGGGTCAAGGTTTTGTACATCCGGGGACCAGGTCGGGGTCGAGGTACGGTGGATGTTGAGAATGGGTGGGACGGGTCGCGCCGAGTTGAGGCTTGACCTAGTCCCACCCCGCCTCATTAAGAACTCTAAACATAAGGTGTGGCAAAATTAGGCAAAACTAACCTCCAACCAACCAACTCGATATGCGAATACAATGATTATCCAGTCGATCATATGATTACTTTCTTATAATTTCACTATTATTTCTGTTACTTATTTCTCAAGACTTGTAATTTAACAGCTATGAAATTGCCATTATGAGAATTAGCCAACATGAGGATGGACATGTGTATGTGTATCG
>SPJY01007880.1:416843-472514 GCA_005191435.1 Raddia distichophylla | reverse complement strand
AGGTTGTGGGTGTTGTAGTCACATGTACATATGTAGGTTTCTGATGCATTTCCTTGGCTCTATTTGAAATTTAATATTTGCATTGCCTGTGCTTCACGCTTTTCCTTACTAAAATGCAACCTTTTATTGGACACTTTACCTTGAAGAGAAGTAGTGTCAAAGGGGGATGGAGAAAAGTGGTGGTTAAGTCTACAAAGACCTACCCTTTTCTTGCATTTTGTCTCTGCCATTTTACCTTTATTGGTTTAGCTTGTATATTTACTGGGAATTATGTCTATTGAGACCTCATTGCCCTATCTACATCTGGATAACATAATGTTTGATTAAGAAGTCTTAAAATAATGTACTGCCCCTTTAAAATGTAAGCTGTCAGCACTAAAAATTTTCTGACCAAAATATACCTGTATGTCATAATATAAGTTCTCACGATTGCTTTCTCTTATTCTATGGTCAGAATGGAGTGTAGAAGAATTCGATGAATTGATTCACAAGGTAGAACCCTAGAGTCTTTCACTCTCAAGCATTTCAAAACAATTATATTACTAGGACAAACAGTTATGAGTACAATTATATTTTTTACAGACATTCAAGGATGTTGTTTCGGTTGACCTTGCAATGACTTCAAATCTTGATTCTTCAGTAAGAAAAAACCGTGTAAATCGAGGCTTTGGATTTGTGCGGTTTGCTTCTCATGCAGTAAGTCTTTATTCTTTATTCTGGTGGTAGATTTTTTTTGGGTGGATAATCACACCATTCATCTCATTCTACAATGGAAGTGTTGTCCTTATAAATATTGAGTGCTTGTAAGTCTAAAATTTCTGCATTTTCTAGTTGAAGTTTTTTTTATTAACAAAAAATGTTTAGTATGGTCTGTCTAACTATTTGAAGGTGCACATAAATCAGCCATACTTTGTCATATTAGAAACTGTATGTGTGGTTTTTCTGACGTAGCTATTGTTTTACGTATAGTTGACTATCATTGCCGATTGATTTATCTTGCAGGTCGTGACGTGAACAATATTGTTGCTTGTTTAAAATAATCTTATCAGACCATACCATCTTTGTTAAATATCGGAATGTGTGCAAAACTCGCTTCTGTCTATTCTCCTGGATTTGTCTTTCTTCTGCCCTGGGCCTTTGTTGCTGCGCCCTAAATCTATCTACTAGCAGAACAAGCACATGAGGCATTCTATTCTAACATGATCATATAATTGCATATGCTGAGTGCTACCGTCTCTGATGAATCACTTATGATTAGTTGACAAGCAATGCAATCACTTTGACCCATGTACTGAGTGTTCATGATCTTTTAATAATGGAACACAGTAGAACACCTGCTCAGCTGCTCTCATCTGTTTATCATGACTGATTTGCAGAAGACAATCTTCTATGGTTACACTGAAATGTTCCCATTCCATTGAGGAATGTGGATCTTCACAAGTCATCAGGGGCAAAACAAACAATTTGATGATTCTGCATAGGTCATCCATATTCCTCTAAAAAAGGTCATCCATATTCAATGCATTCTAGAATATTATCAGTTTTAACAATTGTAAAAGAAAAAGTGGGGACTGGCGATATATCGCTTGCCAGAATTTTCATCTCACACAACCTGCTACGTCTGGTCTATCCCAATCATCATCCATCACAATGATTTATGTGCATTGCTGAAGATCACTTACAAAGTATAAAAGAAAGATATGGTTTTATTTTATATAAATGCTTAATCTTTGATTTATTAGATAATTTAATGGTGACAGTTGCCGTATCTGATTATTGATGAAACAAATCCTTGGAAACAGATTAATGGTTTGCACCAAAAGAATACTTCTTATCTTTGTCCTGATATTAAACAGTTTTAGTTATGTTTCAGTAGTAATTGGCTAATTGCACTGTTCCCCTAGGCAGCACCTGCACATTAGGTGGCAACCTCCCTCCTTGGCCACCTACCTTATCTGCCCTGCCTAGATGGTGATTAGGCACTAGGTGCTGGTCTGCCACCTGATTAGCGCTTAGGACCTCAGTGAACATGGATCAATTAACATGGAATCATGATTTCACGGAGTCCCAAACTCAGTCACCTTAACATAGGAGTAACAATACGTTCTTCTGTTCCATTTTTCCATAGTGCCCATCGATGGCTGATCTCTGAAGTGCTGAACTAAGTAACTAACAATCTCTAATGAACTATGTCCCACTCCTGGCACATACTGTTACCCTTTTTGTTAGAGTAATATTCTCAAAAGTAATTAAGGACATATAAAATCATGTAACCTTTTCTCTTTTCATACATTATTTTTGTAGGATTTGTCATGTGTACCTGTATAGAGTAAGAACTCTTCTGTTCAGCGTTACCAATGGAAGAACAGTAATGTGCTTTCACTTGACGTCACCTAAACAAACTGAAGTAATTCAGTCATTCAACTCCATGAACGCTTTTGGTTGTTCATTTTCTTCAGAGATCAATCCTTTGTCCCTAAGATCAAATACTTAACTTTTGATAGTACTAGCCAAGTTCTGGCGTTGCAATGAAATTCATTATAAGTAAGACAGTTGTGCATATAAAGCACAATTATACGGAAATCTGTGTTCCCGAATCATATGAATTTGATGTCCAAAATTTAATCGATTGCCTCTCTAATAGATCCACATAATTGAGCTAAAAAAAATTCTAAATAACGACAGTGGCTACAGGTGCACGACGTCACCCGTAGGGTTTGGTGGCCCTGGTGATGGAAAGAGAGAAAGCTACACCCACATGGGAGAGAAGGGGGGGTAGCACATGTGGCAGGAAAAGACGGTGGTGGGGCGAGCGTTAGAAGCAGATTTTATTGGATAACATATGGTAGGTAACTGTAGTGGAGGTGGAGGGGGATTGTATGGGATGGCATATGATGTGTATTTAAGCGATGATGGAGGAATATTTTATGGGATGGCATATGGTGGTTAATTTTAGTGTAGGCGGAGGGGTTATTTTATGGGATGTCATATATTGCGTAATTTTAGTGGCAGTGGAGGACAATTTTATGTGATGACTAGCATAATGTGGCTGATTTTAGTGATGGTGGAGGGGAATTTTTTGGGATGACATATGGTGGGTAACTCATCGCTAGAGGCTTTTTAATAGTAGAGATATACAGTTCTTGGCACTTCCAGCGCCCCAATGAATGTATCACTGCATTTGTTGCTATTTCTTTTCTTCAGTGAACAGGTGTGTCAAAAAAACACATAGATAACTGATATAGTTCAATGTCTAGCCTAGCAGCATCAGCAAAAGAGAGAAATAGTATGTAGAATAGGGATGCAGAAATAAATATTTCATCTCATTTCTGCTGATAATTTTGCATTATCCAGTATCCACTTCCTTGTGCTACAGAAGCCTGCATGAACTGCTCTCAACCCTCCCTCCCTCCCTCCCTCTTATAATTTAAACCATCAGATCTACCTTCTCGATGTCTGCCACCTGTAAATGTAATACAACAGCACTAAGCTGATCCTTGATTCCCTTGTTTTCCTAGCTTCATTTCTCCACCATTGTAGCGCTGACAATCTTAAGCTTGATGGTATCAAGTCTGCTGAGGTCTCACTTTTGACATTAATCATAGTTCCCAATTACAAAATATGTGTGTATTTATCAACACAATTTCTTGGTTCATCACTGATCTGAGGTTATGCCACTGATAAAGAAAAATATCTAGTATCATCATGGAGAAGATGTTCTGAAATCCATGGTTTCTGAATCAATATCCATGGTTTCTGAATCAATCATATTCCTTTGATTTCTTTCCTCCTAAAACTATCGATCACAGGCTGCAGCACGTGTACTTCGGATTGGTTCCAGAACAGATTTTGTGCTTGGTGATTTGCATCCTGCAATAAATTGGGCTGATCGGGACACTCATGTGGATGCTGATGAAATGGCCAAGGTAATGGCAAAGGAATATATATTTTACCTTGATTCAAATATAACTATTTTCTGTTTTGATTTTGTTTATATTCTGTTTATACTCAGAGTAAAACAGCTTTTGTTGGGAATCTACCAGAAATTGTTAATGAGGAGTATTTGAAAAAGCTTTTTGAGCATATCGGAGAGGTTTGTGCAGCAATATGGTAGTCACTTGTTTTTTAGCGGTAAACAGTAGGAATGGCCCTCCTGCAATAACTTTGACATGTTTGAGCCAACCAATTTCATGTGATGATAAATAAGTGGTTATGTGTTATTTGTTATTAGGTAATACGGGTTGCGATATCAAGAAAAGGTCAATATCCAGTTGGATTCATCCACTTTGCCAGTCGTGCCGTAAGTAAATAATAATATATATAGAAAAAAGGTCTATTTTACACTCTGAACTATAGTGCTTCGTCTGCTTAACCCTCTGAACTATAAAACAAGGTATTCTACTCCACTAAAATAGCAAAAAGTGCAAATAGCACCCCACAATGGTTTGGGGTGGTTTTGCTCATGTGGTGGGTGAGGTGCCTGCCTAGTCACAACGGCTAAACAAATAAAAATAAATATGTGGGCCCAGATTGTAAGCCTCTTTCACCCATCTTCTTCCTCTCCAATCACCTCTCTCTACCTCTCCTTTCTCGCCCCACGGACGGCGCTCACCGGACGGCGCCGAAGTGCTGGCGTCTGTGAGGTCGACGGGTGGCGGGTCTGGTGAGGGGTGGTTGTGGCGGCAATGCAGGCGGCAACCTATGACGCAGTGGTGGCAGTGGCCTTGGGGCTCTGACAGCGAAGCTGTGGCAGCGGCGACACCAGGGAGGTGGCGGTCCATGGCGGACTCCGAGATGGCACGGCTTCATAGCAGGCCGATTTGGGGATCGTAGGGGTGGATAGCGGATTAGCAGGGGGTGGCAACGACAACGTTGATTTGGGGATGTTGACGCGGGCGACGTGGTGGGCAATGTTGGCGCCGGTGTTATCCTCGCCTCCCCGGCGAGGAAACAGCAGGACATGTCGAGGGGAGCGGCCGACCGGGTTGTTCGTGGAGTTGTTGAGGAAGCGAAGGAGAAGAAAATGAGGGATTAATTAGAGAGTTTAATGCCTGGGCCTACTAACGTGTACATTTTAGAGTTGGATGTGGTGCCATATACAATGACATGGTGGCAACTTCGTCTATGTGGACTGCTAAAGTGGAGAAACCACCTTTAAAACTGCCCCAAGGGTTTATTTGTACCGGTTTTTAGGTTTTGCGGGTTAGAATACCTGGTTTCATAGTTCACAGGGTTATGTAGTCAAAGCACGATAGTTTAGGGTGTAAAATAAAATTTTTCTTTATATATATCAATTCTCAAGTCCTCTTGAGGTTTATAGCTCTAGTTATTACCCAAGTAATGCATGTTTATTAATTTTTTTTAGCAAACACATGTTTATTGATTTGAATTTTTTTATAAATGGCAGGACCTTGACAACGCAATAAAAGAAATGGATGGTAAAACAGTGAGAGGACCTAACCAAGGACCAGCTTTTAGGATCCAGGCATGAACAAGGATGCTATTTCTTTGGAGGCAACTTCTAGCTTCTTGTGAAGTATTTGATTTTTTAATTTGAATTTGATCAATTATGCTGCGATTTTGTTTATTGCAATAGGTCTCAGTTGCTCGACCTGCAATAGATAATGACAAAAAAAGAATTCGTGAAGTAAAAACTAGAGGATCCAATTTATCAAGAGACAGACCAGATTATTCTTGTGACAGATATGGACACGAACCATTTGATCGTCAAGTGAAAGCTCCAAAATTATCTAACGAGGTATGAATGGTAAACAGTCAAGAGCCGACATGTTAGTTATTTCGTACTTTCCTTTCTAAGCAGTAATCTAACCAGCCAGATTTGATTTGTCACAATATCCACCACGTACTTTCAGTTTTTGTACAAATCTTGTCGTAGTGATAAATGAGTAGTGCCATTGTTTTCAAAACTCAGCCTGTTACATTTGGTGGTGGTAGCCTGGTAGGGTGTGGGTGGGTGATAACCGGCAACTAGGTGTGTGAGTGGGTGGGTGATAACCGGCAACTGTTCATTTTGATCAGTTAATCAACCTCTCCACTTTCTATATCTTGACTACTTTCATAATCTAATTTCTAAAACAGAGCAACACCGATTCCTGCATCAAGCAGTTGAATCAGCAGTTTTATGGTCTTTGAAAATCTGCTTTTTGTAGAAACATGTTGTTAAAGAATTTAAGGGAGAAAAGGGGGGTTATATATTTTTTGACATCACAATCCTTCCTGCATTGACTCTGTTAGGCGGTTGATATCACTGACCCCTATGAAGCAGCTATTATTTCACTACCTTCAGCTGTCAAGGAACTCTTACTTCGTATTCTGCGTCTTGGAATTGGCGCTCGACACGAAGTAAGTAATTTGTCCAGAAAGGTCTCCATTTATGCCCTTTTTTGGGTGTATGAATCTTGATCTTCCTGTCCATTTCCCTCAGATTGACATCCATTGCATAAAAAGCCTCAATGGCCTTCCCGAGTCTGCTGCTGTTGCTGTCCTTAATCAGGTGTGGAGTTGTTTCAACTTTCATGGAAATGCTCTCTGAGCTCTTACCTGAACTATGTCATCATTATTCTTGGCTATAAAATTAACATCACTTTTCTTATTATTCTGTGTGCAGTTTTTGATAGCAGGTGCGGACAAACGCAATAAAGGAGACTATTTTGCTTCATTAATTGCTAAGGTTGATACTTGTTACTAACTTCTTGTTCAGTGCATTCCACATTTTCTTTTGTAATTGATATTTTGGTAACACCTTGATATTTATGACGTCTTGACATACAGCACCAGGTTAAGACCTTTGGCGGAGCACAAATATTGCAGGATACTACTTATTTGCCCAGAAATCATGGGATACAGAGCAAGCATTTCCCACATCAGGATTATGATTACATGATATCCAGGTAGGCCATTTACTTTGCAAGGGATCTAAAACAAAAAAATGTATGTATATTTTTTGTTGAGCAAATGTATGCATATTGTTGATTCTTACTTCTATGAGTTTTAATGATTTTTGTGGTTGCATCATTTTACTGGAAGGCTATTATGAATGTTTCATGTGATATTTGAGCTCAGACATTATTTGTCATTTTACTTGCAGGAGCAGTAGACACAGCCCCTTTGATTACCCTTCCTCGTCTTATGCTGATGATCCAACAGTGTCTCAGTCAAGGATTAGAAGATATGCTGAAGAAAGACATGCTGAAGAAAGACATGCTGTTGCAGCATATCCAGAGCCGAGATTGCAACAGGAAGGAATAACTAGCAGCATGGGAAGATACCATGAACCAATATTGGCTCATGAACCACGAGAGAACACTGGAAGGCAACTAGATCGAATATACATGCATGGACATAGTTCAAATTCTGAAAGATCTGCCAAAGAAGCTGTTTTGTCTAGGGAAAGAAGATTGTTATCTTCTTCAGACTACAACAGAGACATAGGCCTGGAATTCAGCTCCAGGTCTTCTCTGGATAATTCGACTGAACGCCAAATAAGGTTTGATCCCTTCACAGGGGAACCTTACAAGTTTGATCCCTTCACTGGTGAGCCCATCAGGCCAGAATCCAACCCGCACCGCTCAGCAAACTTATACTGACCGGATGGATTGAAGGCTTCCACACTTTTCTGCACCTGGATGTGTTTTTTATGTGCTACCCCATATAACTACTGCTACTGGCCTGCTGATCATGGGTTCTGAATCATAATAAGTTCTATTGCATGTTTTACTTGTGTTAGATGTGTCGCCTTGTCACGCTAAATGTTTGCATCGATGTCGTTGGGGAATTACTGATACAAGAATACAACGTTTTTCAATACATGGTGCCATACAGCGATAAAAACTAGGAAATTCCGTATATTTGTTAATATTTTTCTGACGATCATTTTACTTGTGTTAGACGTGTCGCCTTGTCACGCTAAATGTTTGCATCGATGTCATTGGGGAATTACTGATACAAAGAATACAACGTTTTTTTTCAATACATGATGCCATCCAGCGATGTGAACTAGGAAATTTCATATATTTGTTGGTACTTTTCTGATGATCAACGAATCAGCTGTGCACATGCTATATACGTTGTCAGTACTCTCCCATCGGTTCTGCCTACTGATTAGCAACTAATTTGGGCCTTGATTTGACCTTTTGAACTTGTTTTGTTCACTTTGAACGCTGACAGTGATGCCCTTTCTCATATTCACTCATCCAAAGTATGCCAAGCAAGATATCTGATTGACCAGATGGCAAGGAAAGTGAAACTTCCTGCCTGCCAATAACACTATGGGCGTGTTTGGTTCACCGCCGCCGGCTGCCGTGCCAACCCACGGCGTGCCCTCGGCGACCGCGCGCGCGTTGGCGAGCGATTTGCTCGTCCGTGCCAATGCTCGCGTGTGCGTTTACGGACGCCAAATCCCACGGCGCGCCCTCACCTGCGTTGGCGAGGGCGGGCGGCGAACCAAACACGCCCTATCTTCTCCTCTACTGCGTCATCACTAGAACGTGCCCTCTGAATAACTTGCAATACTCTTTCCACATTAATCTGCAGTTGGTGCACGTAATTATTGTGTCAAAATCATCAAATCCACATTGGGGAGAGACTCCTGCGATCGGAATTGAAGTAACTAGAACATGTGGAAGGTTTTATGGTCATGGTGGTTAGTGCAACACAACAAACACAACAGAAAAACTCTAAAAACGCAACAAGAAATAAAAATCTTTTCAGTTACACCCATATAAGGGTGGATGAGTTCACTTTACAATGGAATGATTCTAGTCAATCAGATGCTCCATCCATTGATTGGATTAATGGATACGAGCTGGATATGCATGGTAGGGTAAACCCCTATCATTGACCTCGACCCCCAACACACATGGACCGATTCTTTTGGATTGTTTTTCCGTTATGGTGATGCTCTACAGTAACAGTCTGCAGATTGCAAATCCATCCCTATTCGAATGGTATTGGCACATTGTTCTTCTACATAGAACATTTTGTCATATGTGCACAGTACCACTTCTTTCTTAGAGAATCTAATAAATACTACCTAAAAAAGATAACAGAGAAAAAACATAGAATTTCCAACTTGTAATCTCAACATCTAAAGAAGAAGAAGAAGAAAACCACTTGCCCCATGGCATCAGAATTTCCAGCATAGCTAGCTCTGACCAACCCAAACATGCCCAACGAACCAAGCAGCTGGTGAAGGTGAGAGGACACTGCTTCTAATTGAGTTCTTTAAGACGGCAGGGCAGTGTACTGTGGTGGAAGAAAGCATCAGGCCGGCAGGCCGCCTACCCATGATCCAGGGAATAAATCACAAGAGGCTGTGCAGTGTGCACAAGAACAACTACTTAATCAGTGTCCATGGATGCACATATATTTATCCATTTTTTATGGACCAAACCCTAATTAAACGGTGGTTATGCTGTCATCAGGGATAATGGACCAGCCAACAAAGCACGCACTGGCAGCTTTTGCATCTGCACCTTTCCTTCTACATAATCTTGTCATTTCTTCAGCCACTTCAGTCTCTGTTTGGCTATGCTGGCTGTTGTGTGGAGTGTTGTGCTTTGTTTTTTTTTTTTTGATAAAGGAAGATTAAATTGCATTCAAGAACAATACATCGAGTTGATACAAAGTCTTAAAACTTTTCCGGCCTCTGCGTAACAAGATGCACACATCCTAACAAAGATAGAAACAAACACACTCTAATGACTATCAATCCTTAGACTAGAACGTCACCCATGTGCTTGGAAAAAAAAGGCCTTGGCCACCTGCTCCAAAAGGTGCAAAAAATCCATAATCGTAGATCATAGCTTCTGCTTCTGTAGCACAGCCCATGTACGTAGCCGATGGGTAATATTGAAGATAACCTGCAAAGGAGACAAGGTAAATTTCTTTTGCTGTGTAATCTGCAATTTATTTAAGGTGAGCTGATTATGGGTAATGTTCACCATATCTGGCTAAAGAAGGGTTTCTGTTATAAGCCAAGTCACTTGGATGATTCTCATATAAAAACCGGTGTCTTAAGAATCTTGGAAGTTCATTTCAGGAAATTACTGAGAAGGGATTTGATAATCAAAGCTTGATTTTTACCAGGGGTAGGACCGCTAATAATCGGATTTCACTGGTGATAATTTCATACAATAAATCGAATAAAAAAATTTAGGGCTTATTGCATGGGTGCCATTATAGAACTTTGATTTTTCAGAAATGTAATTACAAAACGCATATTGATTTAAATGCCATTACAAACAATGTTGATTTCATAACTATTCTTACGAAACATTTTTGACAGATACTAAATTAAAATACATCTAAAATATGTATCAAAATACATAAAAAATATGACACGTACGGTATGCACTGAAACCTCGTAATGGTGGATATGAAATTTAAATTGTTTTGCAATGGCATTTAAATAAAGTCATATTTTGTAATTGCATTTATGAGAAATTGAGGCTCTATAATGGCACCCACTAAAAAAACCTAAATTTTATGGCAACTATCAGCCAAGAAATGTTGATTTTAGCGGTGGAGTTTTTTGGATAAAATTCATTCATCTAAAAAATCAGATCCGGTTTGAATTTCTACTGTGTGTGGCTGATGGGACTGGGTATCGCCGATAAAGAAACTGCCGAGAAGCTGCCATGTCTGTCAGTCAGTTCCAAACATTTGGAGGTTAATTAAAGAACACTGACTGGAAACTCTAGCTTCTAATCAACATAAAACTGCTATTTAGGTGTCCATTTCCATGTAGTCGCCATCCCGAATAGTATGTGACAGCAAGGCGTTGAATTGCTGATATATGCACAGTGCACCTTGGTATGGCATGATGATGATGTGACAAATCAAACAGTTAGGGAGTAACCATCTTGGCAACACGAACTGATGCCAGATTAATTGTTAATGTTTATCTTTATACTAGTCATGTGTTACAAGGAAAAGTATGTATTTATTCTGGAGGATACATAATTGCCAATCAACCTGCAAGATTCGGTGATGTCAACTACCGATTCCAGCAGAACATCACCGGTAGATGACCGACAAATTATGAAGATGAGTATAATCAAACTGTGAGAAGACGAAGCAAGAAATATGACCTTTTTGTTTTCTGCTGAGGTCACATATTATTTTTTAAAACAAAAAACACTGTCATTTCATTAAAAAATAATAAATATACACTGTAAAGACCACAAAATTGAACATTCAAAAAATAAACTTATCTGTTCTAAAAAAATACTTATCTGACATGTAGATAGTGGCAAGGGATTTGACAATGGGCTCTTCAATTTTACGGGTGGGAGTTGACGTGTCAGTATGTCGCTAAAAAAAGTGAAATCTATCGGTGACAATCAAACGATGATTTGAATTTTTTTCAATTTTTAAATAATATTTATGATAATCATTTATGAAAATTGGATTCATCAGCCAATATTTTCAGACAAACCTTATTCAAACCAAACATTTTAGAGACAGTATGCGTCAATCGGATATGCGCCTATGCAAGATCACGAACGACACCAGGAGACACGATGTTTGGTAACGCAGTTCGGTTTTCGCCTATATATGCGGGCTCTGATTATGGGCGCTCTTCCCTAATCCATAATACCGCAGCATACCGGCTAATCAGGTCACGACCACATGCCGGTCGGTGACATTCTCTTTCCTATGCTACTATTATGAGATTGTTCTCTTGGTTACACCAGGACTGCCTCCCTTTATATAGTGAAGGTCTGGATAGAGTCCGACTCTAACACTAAACCAACCCTGCCTATTACAACACAGAGTCCATGTAACCTACTCGTACACATATTCGACACAAAAACTAACAGTTTTCCACCCGAAGGGACCAATAGGGTCAATGATAATCCGCGATCATCAAATCCCTGGTTAGTGCATGTTAACCAAAGACAAATTTACAGTATCACCACCGATCGATCGACAGCTAATTAATACTATGAAAGTTTCACTGTGATTCTTTTTTCTTTTTTTTTTGAGAAAGGTTTCACTGTGACTCTAGAACAGCGTATTGAATCTTAATTGCTATGGCACGCACGTGAGCTGTGGTCCTCTGATTCGGATCTGCGGCTGCGTGCATCTCGGGCTCTTCCTCATCGTTGATTTATGATTAATTAATGAGAGGCTAGCTCGTGCCATGTCTCCTATTATCCTTGAGAGAAAAGGAAGGCTACACAATCACACACATGTCCTCTTGTGGCTGTGGATACTGGAGTAGAAGAGGAAGATAGCTACAGGGAATGTGCATGGGCTGCTCCACATCATTATCCACGCATATTCGCAGCTGAAAGAAAAACGATGTTTATATTCTATTCTCCTTGAGATGAATCGCAGAGCTTCTTTCTTTAGTTTAAAAATAAGAGAATTTATATTCTGCTTGTGAGTTTGGTGCTCTCTGTTACATCTACGCCATCGTTTCGTAATCTTCCCCTATTAACTATATGGCTCAATTATTTTCATATGTACTATGACGAAGTTTACTACTCCTGGTTCTGTAAGCTTACTAAAGGAATCATAAAAAATCCATATTATTAATAAAGTATGCAATACTTTTAATTTATATTTTTCTTTGCATTTTTATATTCAACTCACACTTAAAAACATTTCTAACATAAGCGATTAATCTCACACAAAAAATGTACATTCCAATTTTTTTCATGCTCGATAACCTCGTGGTTTCTTTGTGAGTGTTTGAAATGTTTGCACTACAACTTTAAAAGGTTAAGTTTTTGCTAATGACACATATAACAATCATCGAGCAATTATGATGACATGAAAGAGAGAAGTCACCTGGTAACGGATAAGACTATGATCACAAGCATCAGCTCACAAAATTTTATATAAAAATAATTGCATGAGAAAGAGCGGCGCATGTCCTCTTTGAAATAAGGTCCGACGGAAAATCAATGGCTCATAATTTCATACCGTACAACCACACCTATAACAAAAACTATTGATTTCCCTTAAAGAAACTATTGCTTTGTCCTTTAGATTATATCATACCAGATCGAGCTTTGATATTTCTGATCGGATGGTCAAAAGTGTTAGGAGAAAACATTGAAACTAGCTTGGAGAGCAAATATTTAAACTAACTTAATATTTCTGATCGGATGGTTAGAAGAAAATTGTGAATCAAATTTTAAATTTATGCGTATGGACTTTCTAATAACAAAAAATATCTGCTTTTCATCTTCCTAAAATGTAATTGCACAGAGTGATTGTCGTTAAGCCAGCCAGGCAATATTAGATTTGTTGTCACACAAGGAATAAAATCTATGTTAATTTGTGCACACCCTTAAGGACACTGTGGCCTTGTATTTATAGGATACAGAGGTACAAAAGAACAAGGTTACAAGTGTGATTACATGATTATCTTCACTTTCGTAGTGGGGACCAGAGCAAAAGAGAGAATTTCCACATACAATTGTATATGCCATAACTGTCATGTGTAATCCTTACGCTTCATAGAAAGAGAGTAAACTTTCAAGAGCCGAAACTTCTCCCTTCATTAATTGTGGTAACGGACTTCGCGGGAGGAGTCCATAGGCAACTCCCGCCCTTATTACATACCTCCAAGTTATAACCTCTACACGCGACCTACAACTCAGTAAGTCATGAATAGACTAATTGTCCTAGATATAATAATAAAGTTGGTAAGATAGCATATTTTACGAAGAGCGATACCATTTTGATCCTGCTTCTGCCACACATTTTAGGAGTACCCTGTGCTCAGGTATTCTCCTCCGCATGCCACGTCGGAGGACACAATAGTGTTAACCACTAAAATTCTGCCACACAGGTTGTTGTTGATTAGGGAAAGAAATGTCTCGTACCATGTTCCTATGATAACGTGGTCCATATACGCTGTTGCGCATGAACACTGCATGCCAAAGCATTGTCAGACAACAAAGGAGAGCGAAGAATGCGTGCGTACCGATTTTTTCATTAGTTTCTAAATAAAAATACCTTTTTACTGATCAATCCGAGCTGCAAATGGCTATGAAGAAATCATGCTATCATTTTTGAATACGAGATCGATTTCTGATAACTAGTAACCAACTCAAATTCACATTTGAATTTTGAATGCGGGACGGACTTTCAAAACATCAAACTAACTGCAGCGATCGGGCATACATATGAAACCATCACAAATTCAGAAAATTAATATTCAAAGAAACTTAGCCCCTCCAATCATAATTATTAATTGTTCAAGATATGTGCAAATGAAAACTTTAAAATTTTAGCCAGCAATATATTTTAAAATATTTACATTGAGTACCCAAAAAACATACGTGCAGAATCGTGTCACAAAATATTTCTATAATGTTATAGTGCATTGAAGAAATAATTTGCAATATTAATTAGTGTTATTGTTGAATTTTATATATCATGTAGATGATATAAAAACATATACCGGTGAGCGTAAATAGTACTAAACAAAACAACGACGACAACATTAACAACAATAGTAATAATAGTAGTAATAATAACAATAGGTTTACGGAACAACGAAGACATCAACAAAAACAGCAACAGCAGCAGTAACAATAGGTTTAATTGCATAAAATAATACATTCCTGAGAGGATGGCAACAAAGTTAATAATACTGTTTGGTTGTTCTGTAATATGCTTCCCCACCAAAAGAATTGACTAGCCGCTAGTGGTCCAGCATCCAACCTCTCTTTTCTGGCTCTTGGATTCCTTCCAAACGAACCTAACTTCCTCATTGCCAGAAACCAGAAAGGCAGCAATGCAGTGCCATTATCAAGAATCTTCAGAACATGCATGGTTTTTTTTTCATCAGTTAGGTCAACACAACAAAGTACATGCCCTCTTTGAGTCCCAACTCAACAATCTCTAGCCTCTGGTCTCATGGAGTGACTAGTGATACAAAAAGTCAAATATATTATGAATGCAGTGCTTCCATAAACAGTTTCTGTTCAATTATTCTACAAAACCACCGTGCACGCTTTGAGTACTGCAAAAGTTGCACCACAAGCTCAAGTCAGAAATAAAAAACTGTTGCCTTTTTTTCAGAAATTATAGCATCCAATAGAGACTACAATAAGAAAACCTAAATTTACAGATGCCTGTGCATACTTTGTTATTCTGCATCTAATCAAGGAAAAGTTGTAAAGAAAAAATACATGTTCTAAAGCTTGGTAGCCAAATCTAATATAAAATATAATCTATTGATTTAATATTTCTAATTTCTATATTTTCGGGATGTTGCATGGCCGTCATGCTCTAAGAAATTGAAAGTTTCCGTATTATCAAAGTAAAAAAAATATAATTTTATACAATTAAGGTATAGATTTCAAATATAGTTTTAGTAACTTTAAATAGATGGCTTCAAATCTACATACAAACTAAGTAATCTAGCCGCGCAAATGCGCGGGTCATCATGCTAGTTTCTATAATGTTATAGCGCATTGAAGAAATAATTTGCAATATTAATTAGTGTTAATGTTGAATTTTATATACCATGTAGATGAAAAAAAAACATATACTGGTGAGCGTAAAGAGTACTAAACAAAACAACGACGACAACAACAACAACAACAACAATAGTAATAGTAGTAGTAAACTAGTAATAATAACAATAGGTTTACAAAACAACGACGGCATCAACAAAAACAACAACAGCAGCAGCAACATAAGTAGTAACAAAAGGTTTAATTGCATAAAATAATACATTCCTGAGAGGATGGCAACAAAGTTAATAATACTGTTTGGTTGTTCTGTAATATGCTTCCCCACCAAAAGAATTGACTAGCCGCTAGTGGTCCAGCGCCCAACCTCTCTTTTCTGGCTCTTGGATTCCTTCCAAACGAACCTAGCTTCCTCATTGCCAGTAACCAGAAAGGCAGCAATGCAGTGCCATTATCAAGAATCTTCAGAACATGCATGGTTTCTTTCATCAGTTAGGTCAACACAACAAAGTACATGCCCTCATTGAGTCCCAACTCAACAATATATAGCCTCTGGTATCATGGAGTGACTAGTGATACAAAAAGTCAAATATATTATGAATGCATTGCATTCCATAAACAGTTTCTGTTCAATTATTCTACAAAACCACCGTGCACGCTTTGAGTACTGCAAAAGTTGCACCACAAGCTCAAGTCAGAAATAAAAAACTGTTTCCTTTTTTCAGAAAATTATTAGTGCTTGATCTTACTGGTGAAAGCGAGAGTGAAGTGACACAGAGTCAAACGGATTATATATTCATGCATAATGCATTGCTTTACATTACATAAACAGTTTAATGCTCTACGAATAACAAATCCATGCATGCACTTTGAGCAATGCACAAGCTCAATTAAGTACGTCAGAGAAACTGTTGCGGTGTTGCCCCCTTATTTTTCAGAAAATTATTAATTAGTGCCTGATCTTATCCGCGTTTGGTGGCTGCTCGGTTTTTGCTTGCAATCCGTACACAGGCCAGCTTAGCGATCCTAATTGCTGGCTGGGTGACCTTTTGGCCGAGTGATTACTTAGGAAAAGAACATGGCAACAAGAAACAATAAATGGTGACAACTCTCACGGAGCAAAGCGAGATCTACCATCTTAGCTTCACTAGTACCGTCGACTAGTACAGCCCGTGAATGCTGGTACTACTAGGAGAGCCAAGCCTACACATGTATGCATGCTATACTACCTTCCCTGATCCCAGAGGGACACTCCGGGTAACCAATTGACCTATCTAGCAAATTTTAGAGATTTTTCGTGGTACATATTAGCAAGTATAAGTATATTAAGACGATAATATAATTCTGATGCAACCATCCGTTTGGATAGTGTTTTTAAAACATGCACTATCATTTTAGAACAAATGCTACCATAGCAGTATAAAAAATTAAAATCAATATGAGGTTTTATATCGAGATGTATAGACGTTTCATGTTCATTATTGTGTAACATAAAATTTCTCATTTTTTTAATTGTTCTCTGCTGAAGCTATACGCAGCATCAAACAGAGCAGTAGCCCATCGTGATGCTTCATAACTGGATCAGGTTTAAGGCTAAGTAGTAAAAGGCCACCCTTTTTTGTAAATAGAAGTAAGGTCCGTTCCGAACACGTAGGATTAAGAATTCAACCCCCGTTAATGGAAGAAAATTCTCGGTAACGGGGAGGGGGTTTGAACTTCTCCGGATGTAGTATAGTGAACGGCAGTTGTAGCCTTGTAGGCCGTATACATATAAGACTTTTAGGCAGATAACTTCCATTTATCAACCAACTTTGGTTCATCATTTATGAAAGAAGAAAGGTACACACTTGCGAATTGCATAACCACGATCGTCTACTTTGAACTCTATCTGCTCCAACCATCAAACCGGTGCACACATAGAACCCACCAAAAATAAACAAATAAAAGGCTGCACATTGTGCCATATGACTCAGAAGTAACTTCCATGGCACGTGAAGCACATCAAAGCAACCAGTGCTTCTTCCAAAAAAAAAGGAACCAAAGCATCTAATCATGCTATATATGTGCAAGTAATCTAAGCTAATCCAACAACTTAAAGATTAATTAAGGGTAAAGCTCAACACCTGCTTTTTGAGGACGGTCCACCGTTGGACTGTCAATTCGATGTCCACTGGGCCGGCCGGTGAAGCCGGTAACGGGCCTAATTTCACCTAACAAATTTCGGTATTACCGGTCCGGTAAATAAATCCTGGCGATGAACCAGAATTCGGTGAAGCCGTCCGGGAGCTGCAGCCTTTGAGTGGGATATCATCCAAACAAGCGAAGAAAAATAAAAGTCTTCAATCTCACGCTGCATCGCCTTGTGCACAACGTCACCTACAATGCATGTCTTTTGTTAGTACCATATGCAGACGAGAGATGACAGTTGTTAGAGCATAAGCAGCAGCAGCTTTAAAAGTTGATGCAAATTCTCATGCTGCAAATTTACAGCTTTACTGCAAGCATCCTTTCAGACTTTACACTACACTCTAAAAAGATTCCCTCATCTACCAGACACTCTATACGTGCTGCAAATTTACAACAACATATAGAGCCAAACAAGCGAAGAAAAATAAAAGTCTTCAATCTCACGCTGCATCGCCTTGTGCACAACGTCACCTACAATGCATGTCTTTTGTTAGTACCATATGCAGACGAGAGATGACAGTTGTTAATTGCTTAGCGAGGCAGCATGCAGCTGATTCTGCCAAAAAAAAGGGGAGAATTGTTCAGTGTGTTTGCTTCTTCTACAGTACAGCCTAGCTATCGTTTGGTAATTAGCGAGGTAATTAGATGCGACTAATCCTGCCAAAAGAACTGCTTTGTTTGTCTAGTTGCAGCTTGCTTCTTGTGCAGCACTGCAACCTGGCTAGTGGCTAGCAAGCTCCATATAAGAGCATCTTCCTCCATGGCTCTAAATGCCACACTTCATAACACTATTCACTGTACACTCTATTCATATTTCTAAATTTCCTCTGTACTTTGTACTATGCTCTAAAAAATTCCTTCTCTTCGACAAATACTTTATTTTCTAAACACTCTGCTTTTATAACTTTTTATAGGGATGCTCCAAAAGGTGGCGTACTGTAGTGTAGCTACCGGGTCATTGGCATGGATGGTCGATCAGTAGGTGGCCAATCATTCGCCGAACTGAGGTGAGCCAGCCCAGCAGCACATCAACTGACACTCCTCTTGACCCGCCAACCATCGCCGGAGCGCGCGACCCATAAAGCTCAGCGCTCGCGCGCGTAGGCGCTGCAAGCCTGAAACTATTGCATTGCTCGCGTCGTGTCATCGTCTTGCCGTTGCTGTTGCTGTTTGCACCGGTGAGGATGAGGGCGGGAGCAGGAGGAGGGTTGGTGCATGGCTCGTCGACGGCGGCGAGGGCCGGGAGGGTCATGAGGGCGGCGGCGGCGGCGTTCTTCGACGGGTACCACTGCTTCAGCTCCGTGGCGGCGACCCTCGCCTTGCCGTTCTCGGCGGCGGTGCTGGTCTCTGAGGCGGCGGCGCCGTCATCGGCGACGCTGCGCGGCGTGTCGTCGCGGCTGCGGGCGATGTTCCACGCCGCCGGCTTCCCGCCGTCCGCCTTCTTCGCGCTGCTCAACGGCAAGCTCTCGCAGACGGTGTTCACGTTCGCCGCCACGCTGCCCTTCGCGCTCACTTTCCTGCTGCTCGCCAAGGCCTGCGTCGCCGCCATGCTCCGGCCGGAGCAGCCGCCGGAGCGGCGGCGCCGCCCGACGTCGGTGGCGTCGCTGCCGCCGCTGGCGAGCGTCGCCGGGGCGTACCCGGCGCTCGTCGCCACGCACCTCTTCGGCGCCTTCGTCCTGCTCTCCGCCAACGCCGCGGTGTTCTCGCTGCTGTTCCTCGCGTTCGCCGCCGCCGACGCCCTGGGGCTCACCTCCCACGCCGCCACGCTCGCGCTCTCCGCCGCCGGCGCCATCGCCTACTCGGTGGCCGTCGGCGTCGCCACCGTCGTCTGCAACCTCGCCGTCGTGGTGGCCGCCGTGGAGCGCTGCGCCGGCCACTCCGCCGTGCTCAGGGCGTGCGTCATCATCAGGGGCCGCGTCCCCACGGCCCTGGCGCTGGTGCTGCCGACCAACCTCGGCATGGCCGCCGCGGAGGCGCTGTTCCAGCTGCGGGTCGTGGCGCCGCGCCGGCGAGCCGGGAGGCTCACGCCGGGCGTCGCCGGTGAGGCCTTCTCGATCGCGTACATCCACGCGCTCTGCGTCGTGCTCGAGATTATCGTCAGCTGCATGTTCTACCGGAGCTGCAAGAGGAGTGATGCTGATGAGCTGAGAGAGCTGGAGCCCGAGGACAAGGGTGACCTCCAGGCTTGATTTCAACACAGCACAAGGATAGGCACATTCCATTGCCAGCTACATAGGTTTGTCTTTCTGAGAATCTCGAGGATCAGATCGGACGGTCCAGAGCTGATCCGGAGAACCATAGCAAAATGAGTTAGGGTTCTGCATTTTATTACATTTTATTTTTTTTTCTGTGGCAAACAAATATCGAGGTCAAATAAGAGATTCTCTTGTACAGCAGCAAACATTCTATTGAAATGAAATGAAATAAGCAGGGAATTTTGCCTTCTCCACTGTTGAACAAAGATAGGAATCGCATATTTCACATTCTGATTATTTCTCTCTCTGCTACACATTAACAGCTGCAGAAAATTCCGAGTGAAGTTTCTGTTCACCTGCACCCTGTATCTTTGGGAGAGTCATTGCAGTACAGAATACCTGGAGGTCTGCATTCTCGATGCCCCTGGTGATCACATCTGTCTGATTTTCCATCTCTGATTTTGACCAGATGCATACTGTCGCATATTATGATGGCCCGTGAGTGAATTTACAACATTATTACTGGCATTGTTACAACAGAAAATACAATCATAGAAAACCATAGTCAATTGAATGGGGAAGAGGAGAGAGCACAAGAGAAGATGATGCTATGCAAAATAAGTGAACCCGTGAACTCTTGTACTCCCTCTAATTAACTAGGCAAGGCCATTGCCTACCTTTCAAAAACAAAAACAAAGAAAAGCAGCAGAGGATCCTTGTTTTGTTTTCAGACCAACCAAATGCTTCTTGAGATAGGGGTTCATGCACACGGAACTTTGATGCACCATCTAATGACAAAAAGTCAAGAGTATGGCTACCCATTCATTACTTGGTTAGGAAACCGCTGTGGTAACACTATTTTTTTTCTATTGCTTCTGAACTAATGTAACTTCTTACAATGTTCTTTTTCCTAGTTTACAACAACCAACCTACTCCTACTGCTACTGTTAGTATACACCGTTGGGGAAAACTTTCTAGCGAGGAATCTGTACAGAAAAACCTAATTAGCTGTTGTGTTAGCTTTGTACAGTGCGATGGGGCTATCAAGTGTGGAGTTATCCAACAGAAACCATCTGCATGAAGCAAAATAAATGACTATTTGTTATTACTTATCATGATACTGAAGCACATTTAATCAATTAGAACAGAATAAAGCTCATAAATAATTATATGTTACCTCTCCTTATAAGCATAAATGTCCACAGGGAAGTCATGCATCTGGCATCTTTCAAGTCTCCTCTAAATATTTGCACGACCAACCAAGGTGGCATTTCTTGAGGAAAACTGAAGACTATAAAAGTTTCAGGACAGATCATCTCATCTGAAGGCTGATCTTGGTGATCTATCTGCATGTTCATCTTTTGATTTTGTAGGAGTTGTGTCCTGGTTTGCTAGCCATGCATTCAGAGACTTCCAAGTCTCCTTCGAAGATTTTCATGATTAGCCAAGGTGGCATTTCTTGACAAAAAAACTGAAGATTGTATAACAGATGTCATCTGAAGGCTGATCTTGGTGATCTATCTGCCAGTCCATCTTTTGATTTTACAGGAGTTCTGTCCTGGTTTGCTTCTTTTTCAGCCTCTTTCTGGGCTTTCTTCTTCTCAGCCTCAATCTGCTTGAGGTTCTCCTCGTGTGCTTTCCGGAATAACCCCACAAACGTCAAAAGAGTGGAAGCAACTGCATTTTTTTAAGCTTCGTTATGAGTAAGACGCAAGAGGGATATTACATTACTATCTAAGAGCATCACCAATCCGGACCTAATTTAGATTGACACAGCCAGTGTTTACACCTCTTTTTTACTATTCATCTACATTTCTCTCTCTTCTATTTTATTTGCTACAATATTAGGCCGACCTAAGTTAGGCCCCCATTTGTCATGCTGTAACGATCCCTTTACTTTTTAGTTAATCAGGAGTATTCTTGAGGCACAGGAGCAAGTCAGACAAGACGTAGGTCACATACTTAGGTAAATGGTGATCCGTGGCCCCAACAAGTGTTTATAAAATTGGAAATAGATTGGTCAATGACCACTACCAGTTTATTCCTATAAAATCATTACTTAGTGGGAAAACAGTAATGAGCCAGAACCACAACAAATCAGTCTAATTCGCAGTGGGAGAAGATCTACATTGATCTAACTGGGATTCAATATCTCGCCTTTAGCTGATAGGACAGAAATCAACCATCCAATAAAGTTTCCTGAACCCTGGCTCCAGTTCAAGCATTGATTTACTTATTGCAGAAAACAACTGAATAATGATTATTGTTTTGGTGAGCAGTAGGCGCACACTACAAATCCTGTTCTAAGCCAGTCCAAACACAGCTGTAATCTCTAGTTTCTCATACTGCATCCAGGTGCACTAATGATCACAATGTAATTATGTTCATTAGAACTTTACAAGCATAATAATGGACAAAAAAGGGGAAAAAGATATATATCCTTTTAGCACCATCTCCAACAAACAATCAATGGATGAATTAGCATGAATGTTACCTTGCTCAAAAGGAAATTTTGCAGGGTCTTCTCCGAAGTAATGGGAAAGTGCATCTGCATTTCTACCCTGTCAGCAATTGATATGTCAAAAAGAGGCAGATTTAAAGTGTACAGTGTTAGTAATGGAAGCAAGGAGGATAAGAAGTGGCTTACTACTTCAACATAGAGTGCTGATAGGGAGCGTACATCAGCACTGGAAGCATTAATGAATTCCTTTAAAGTCTACATCACATATAAGCAATACATAAATAACTCAAGCCCAATACTCACAAGAAAAAATTAGGTAATCCACTTGAATACATAATGAATATAAATACTAATCACCTAAAACACACTTAACAGACCCAAAAAGGGATAAAATATACCTTACGGAAAACCTCAGAAACAGGCCCATCACTTTCTGAAGCACCCAGTTCCTGTTCAACTTTCTCTAGCCCTTTTACAATTGCTTGCTGCTCCTCAGCTAATGCTTTCAGTTGTAACTGTTTAAATAACTCCATAATATTAATAGATGTTATTTATTAATATATGTTTTCATCATTTCTGGTAGTTGCATATGTACAATACCTTTGAAGCAGCTTCCAAGCTGACAAGATCCTCATGAAAATCCAGTAGTTCTGGTGACTTCTCTGCAAGGGACTGAAGAACATTTAAACCAGTCACTAAGTTTTGAAGCATACTGCATGCATGCAAAATAAGCAATAGTATAATGACAAGCGACAACATATTCAACAAAAATATTGTCAATTAGTAACTGACAACCCATTGCAATTTTACTGTTTGCATCTATCTTTGCAGTAGTGCTCATAGTATGATCTGCTTTTCAGAATTAAACAAACCATGTGCCAACAGAATTCAATGAGACTTCGAATCAAAGAACCCCTCTTTATTCCAAAAATATACATGGTCGAGATAAATAATATCTGCAGATTCATATTCATATATAATATAAAAGCTTGTCATGCTTTTTTATTACCATGACTTGATAAGATTGACACATTGCCTCCTTTTTAGGGAAAGAACAATTTTTGGCCTAGTGCATGTATATAGATAATTTACGGCATTTCCAGATGAACATTATCATCCAAACTCTTGGAAGATTTTTTTCCATATGATATGGCTATCTTCATACCTTACATCGGAGCATTAAAACAATGGACCTCTCAAAAATAATGAATGATGGTAATAATTCCCTAGAGTTCTTTTTTTGGCATTAGACTTATTTTGGAGTTATTTGTTATCCCTTGTATTAGCCTTTCTTACTGTTGTCCTGCCTCAGTTTCTGCAGTATGATCTGCGACCTGATCATGCTGAACCGTTTTTCATGTTTCTGAAACTCTGTAATATGCTAACTGTTTCTAATAAAATAAATTAGGGGACATCCTTCCTAAATCAAGAGAATCTCCATACCTTACATAAAAAGTGCATGAGTGTTGTTCTGTTGTTAGTAGTTGAACGGGTGTCTACAAGTTTCAGGAGACTGTCCAAGCGAAAACCAACAGCCTGACCTGCAAGAAAACACAAAAAGAAAAGAAGAAACAACAAGGCTATTACTTTCTTCAAGAGGAAAATATCGGGGGTATCCGAAGCTAAAACTATTTGGTGACGGACTGAATCTGAAGATCTATTAACATGATGTTAATACAATTTTGAGCAAGAGGCAAATAGTTTGGCATTGCTTTATCTACAGGCCAACTTATTTTCATGATAGTGAAAAGACAGATAATATTGTAAAATTAGTTAATCAGTGGAACATTGCACCACCTAAAGGGGGTCGTTAGAAATCTTACAAAAAGAATATATACTTTTCGTCTAAACATATGCACACAAAATTTATTTCAAATATACAGACAAGTTAAAGTCCATTACCTCTTGGTGTTCCTTCATTTAGTGTATTCCCCATTAACAGAATGTTTTGCATGATCACCTTCAGCTTTTCAGAGCCTCTGAGCTGATCGGTATATCAGAGATGAGTTTTCACATGCTAAACATGAACACTGAATGGTAAAATTTCAGAGTAAGAGTAGTTGCAATGTTTACCTCCTCACAAGCAGATGACACAATCTGCAAATTCTTTCTAACATCCCTAATCTAAGCAGGAAAGAAAAAAAAGTGGGCGTGAAAAAAAACATGACAATACAAATGATCAATATATTTAAATTTTAACAGCGAGTAACCTGTGACTGAAATTGAATCTTAAAAGAGAATATCTGAAACTTCGATTCAACCCTGGGCACCTTCATCAATTCTAGAAAGAACTGCAGAGTGAAAAACAAAAGTAAGGTTAATCGAAGTACAAAAAGCAACCTCTCATTCAAAACTTAAGATCAGATACTATTAGGAAATATACATGAATATAAAGAAAATAAGATTATGCAAATGGTGCTCATGCATTTGCACCCTAGGTAGAAAACAAGAATGAACATGAGATTTGCATTGGAGTATATTTGCAAGCTAAGACATGGAGATTTACCAGCTCACACTTTCCAAGACTTTCCTTGTCTCCGCTGTAATTCTGAGAACCAAAATGTGCAAAATAATTGACTTTACTTTTACAGAAATTTCATAGAAAAAAGGATTCAAGATTACACAAGGGGCATAGGGAAAATTTAAGAAAGTATGATTTGAAAACAACCTTTAGAAGCTCCATCTCCTCTTTTGTTGGACAAAACTTTATGAGGTTTTCAACCTGATCAGCATCTAAAACCGAGTCGTCCAAAGCTAGAGCAGCACTCTGTTGTAAGTATTGAAAGTAAAGACGTGTAATTACTATAGAGGTGTGTAACAAAAGCTGATGTGCAATCATGTGATTGACATTTATAAAAAAAATGATGTTTCTTTAGCTAGAGGCCACTTCAAACCATACTTGACTATTTAGTCACTCATTTCCAAAGTTGGCTTAATTTTTTATGAACTTCCCTTATGCCACTAATCATCGAAAAAAACTGTGGGAAAAAGGGACAAAAATCTAAAATGTATTGATAGTTTGATAGAATCAACTGCCCAATCTTTATACCACCACTTCAATAAAACTGATTTTAAAACTTTTTTTATCTTCTATGAGCATTAAGGTTTATGCTCAGGGTTAAAAATGGAAAATAACGGCACCTGGTTACTGTTTAGTCTCTTCAGCAGAAGATTCTACACTATTTACAAAGATTCTTCAGCGATTATCAGAGTTTCCTTTCCAGGCTTCCACAATAATATTCACCTTGAACTTCAAGAAATGTAAAGATGCAAAATCTTGAACATGCTTACCATCATATCAGGTAGAGGCATTTTGATTTTCGTCAACATGATTTCTGTGTTATTGGCCCTTCTTATATCAATCTGTAGATTTTTCAAAGACAACAACAAGACTTTCAGAAAAAGCAAATCGACATCACAAGTAAAGGACACAAGTTTTATCGTCAACGAGGCAATTAACAGAAAAAATATTAATGAAAATATATAAGAGCCCAAAGAAAAAGCATACATTTAATTAGCTAACTATAAATACAAAATTGAGTGTGAAATGCACACATTTTCTTGTTCCAATGTATATGGCTCGGAGTAAAAGAACCCGACGGATTAGGCTTACATTTATGTTAAAAAAATTTGGCCATATAGGATTTGAAAACTATTAACCATAATTGATATTAATATTCAATATTTCAATATTTTTGAAGCAGATCCATTATATTCAAGCGATAGTTTAATGCATAGAATGATTGATCATAATTAATATGGATGTTCCAATATTTCTTAATCATACCCATTTACACAAGACATAGTTCATAGAAGGCCCTTACAGTTATATCCGAGAACATGCATGACCGTACATGTGTTAATACTATAGAATATGCATTGTATAATGCTGGTTTATGCAAGAAGTAATTAACATATTATCAACTTGAATAGTTTGTTGCGTTCATTCTGCATTGTGTGAACCTGCCGTCTATGAAAACCATTAGCATAGCAGAAATATATGGGACTCAAGCCTAGGCAGTGTGTCTAGCATGTCAAACTGCTGAAGTTACCAGGTGAACTTTGTCTGGTTTTGATCCAAGAGATTTTCCAGGCCCTTCTGACTTTGAGCTTGCTTTCGTCTTTGGAGCAATGGTAAATAGAGACTGCAGTTCAGTCACATCAAATTTGGAATAACTGCATTGAGGGTGCTCCCGGTTAGCAGAATAAGAATGTGAGGTAGATACTTTGAATCCTACTGGAGTTAACAATATGAGGAAACAATTGTGGAGTTTGAATTGAGTTGATAGTGACACTTTATCATTGGGGCATTTTACAATATGGTTGTAGTGAAAAAGATGAAGAGTTTATATATTTTGCGCAAACAAACAATTGAAATAACTGACAGTACCTTTTAGCATCTGCTTGCTTTTGTAGTTCTGCCCATAAACTTCCCTGCATTGCTCTTGTTACTTTGACCCAGTGTAATGGTTTAAGAGATGACCTTCGTGCTGCAGTAGATGAATTTGGGCCCAAGGAACGAGCAAGCCCATGCCCTCTTCCACCAGGTGGAGCAGGCGAAGCCCTTCCACCAGGAGGTGGAGGGGGACCACCAGGTACTCCAGGAGGCATTGGAGGACCAGGTGCACCTGGAGGGGGAGGTGGACCACCCACTCCTCCATGTCCTCTAGGAGGAGGCGGTGGTGGAGTTCCTCCATGCCCTCCGAAAGGAGGTGGTGGAGGTGGAGCTCCACCTCGAAATCCAGCTGGAGGTGGAGGAGGTGGAGTTCCTCCTAGCCCTCCAATAGGTGGTGGTGGAGGAGGAACTCCCCCAATTCCTCCAGGCGGAGGAGGAGGCGGAGGAGCCACTCCGGATGCCCCAGGAGCTGGCAGTGGTGGTGGAGCCCCTCCGTATCCTCCGGGAGGAGGGGGCGGAGGTGGGGCTCCACCTTGAAATCTATGAGTTCCTCCTAACCCTCCAGTAAGAGGTAATGGAGGTGGAATACCCCCCAATACTCCAGGGCGAGGAGGAGGAGGAGGAATTCCCCCAGTTCCTCCAGCGAGTGAAGGCACTGGAGCTCCTCTATGTTCTTCAGGAGGAGCAGGTGGAGGTGGAATTCTTCCTCCTTCAAGAAGAGGAGGTGGTGGTGGAAATGGCAGTCCAACTTCACATTCAGGTAGATGTTGAGTTAGGCTTCCTTTAATAGAAAGTGTTGGCAAAATTTCACTACATGCTCCAGGAGGTGGCGGTGGCAGCGGAATTCTAGCATCCCTTGTTGAAGGTGGGAGTGGAACTATTACATGATCCTCTAATAGGAACTGAGAAGGTGGAGTTGCTAAATCTTTACTAGAAAGAGGACATGGTGGTGGTGGAGGTGCAATTTGTCCGACAAAAGACAAAGGTGTTTGATGTCCGCCAAATGGAGGAAGTGGTGGAGTTGGGGGTACAACATGACTTGTAGGTGAAAGTGAAGGTGAAGACAAAATTACTTCATGTTGTCCAGGCAGAGGTGGCGGAGGTGGAGGAGGAGGCGTATGTTTTCTAGGAAGAGATGGACGATGAGGAAGAAGAGGTGGAGGTGGAGCTACCGAACATTCTGTACGAAGTGGTGGAGCGGGTGGAGGAGATGGAGGTAAAGATAAACATGGAGCTGCTACAGGTTCTCTAGAACAAGATGGTAGCGGTGGCGGTGGAGGGGGCGCTATATTTTCTATAGAAAGAGATGTCGGTTGAATTAAATGCGAAGATGGAACATGTGTTCTTGAAGGAATAATCAGAGATTGTGCGGAAGGTAGAGGTGGAGATGCAGGTAAAGGAAAAGGTGGTTGTAATGGAGGTGAAGACCAGCGTGGTGGCAAAGGTGGTGGCGGAGGGGGTCGAGAGGGGGAATGCTGAAGTTTAGGGGTAGGTGATGGAAGCAAGAAAAATTCATACCCTGCTGGGGATGGCACTTGTGAGATTCCACCATGCCAGCTGCAAAGAGGTGGTGGAGGTGGTGGACTTGGAATTCCTCCATGTTCTTTTCTATGAATTGCCGGGGCTGAGACTCCATTGATTATTTTGCACTCCAATAACTCCCTGCATGTTTCCAAAGGAATGGATAGCATTATATTATCTAAAGGTTGCTCATGAGGTACTTTTTCTACAGATTTTGGACTTGACAGATCATTTGTTACAAGACACGGTGATTCAGTACTTTCAGACTGCTGAACTGTATATTCAGACTGTTGTGATGAAGATAATTCAACAGCACAAGGAGATTGGAATAAAGCCACTTGACTAGTTTCACGCCCTGCAAGTGAAGTAGGTGAAGTGAGGGGTTGCTGTTCCACTGGCATTGTCGGTTCTGATAAATACTTTGAGCATTCGAGAGGAACTGGTTCACTATCATTGCATATAATCGGCGGTGATGGAGGCAAAGGCAGAAGTTGTGATGTACAATGTTGAGGTGTTTTGGGAGACAATGAATAGGATGCCTTATGCAAGAAAGACATTTTATCTTCACTAGAAGTTGGAACATCTACACCAGCTAGTATATTTGATCTACTTTCTACTTCTGTATCTATAGAACTAGAAGTTGCTAGTGTGAATTCTACTGTATCTACACTACTTTGAGATGGTAAAGTTAGAGAAGAATCCCCTAACTCTAGAATGATTTGTTTACAAGGACTAGAAAAGCTAGACTTTTCGACTCTGTGTTCATGTTCAGATACTGGGGTTCTTAAATTATTTTGAGTATGAGTCACAAGTGGAGGTGGTGGTGGAGGAGGGCAAGGTGCATACCTATTGGAATCAGGCAAAGGAAGAAAAGATAGACTACATGGATGTAGATCCTTTTCTTGTGTCTTTGCTCGGTGAACTTGTTGAGGCGACAGTATCCGGGGCAGACGAGGGTCAATGAGCTGTTGATATTTGGCATGAGATGTTGAAATAGAGGAAGGTGCCATCTCTATATATGCTTCTAGTGAAGATAAAGGTAGAGATGAAACAGTTCGGAGTGGTCGTAGAGTGGGATGTACTGGAGATGATATTTTACATGGCATCAGGGATGCAGAGGATGTAGATGGTGGAGGCTTGTCCGATGAAACAGAAGCATCCCTTCCACTTACTGAAGGAACAAAGCTATGGTCAGATTCAGGGTGCAATGGAGATAGAAAAGACAAATCTGTGGATGCTGAGCGAAGCAGATTACGCCTGGGAGATAGTGGAGAAAATAGACTGCATGTTGACAAAGGAAGAAAAGCTTTTTTCCTTAGAACCAGTCGAGATGAGCCAGTTGTCTCTGTACTTGCATTGACACAGCTTAGAGCATCATTTGCTGCAAAGCTAGATCCCTCAGGTGGCATATCCACAGAAGATATACGAGATGATTCTCCCTCCAAGCTGGATATTGAAGCCTCGATTCCCTCTGTTTGTTCTGCAGTGACATCGTTATTGGTAGCATCGGAGTGCTTAATATTTTGTTCGTCGGAACTTAACTCCAGGCAGGTGCTTGTGCTCTGCAGATGTAGTTTCCCTGGCAATGGAAGCTCCACCGTGTTATTCTCATCTGCAGGCGCAAGCACTAGTGCATTCGAGTCACTGATGCTAGGGCTTTCTTTCTTGCTATTGCCTTCTTGTTTGGTCATCATCCCATTGCCATAAACAACAAATTCTTCTCCTGGACTGTCTCTCTCATCCTGTTTGAGAACAATCTCAAGTTCTTCCTTGCTGCCAACATCCGCCAGTGCAATGCTTTCTGGATTGTGTACTGCATGATCTAATTCAATTTCCATTATATCTCCCTCCAAAACTAGTTTGGAAGTGGTGACTTCAGATATGATTACCTCTTTAATCATCTGTATGTCCTTTGGGCTATTGGTTTCAGAGATAATAACCTCTTTCACCAATATATTATCAGTCTGGGTCAAGTCTTGACTGCAGTCCATTATTTTATCTTGCTTGGAATTGCTGTTTTTGATTGTGCAGCCATCCTCATCCCTGTAGGTGTCAGAACCTGCTGGGCTGCTATCTCTGCCTCCTGCTGTACCTTCCAAAGAGTTCACTAATTCAGTTCTGTTGTCGTGCATAACAATGGTTCCAGCAGATGTGCAGGCCTTTTCATCATTTACTATTTCAAATGACAAACCCATGCCATCAATTTTATTTTCTTTTGGTCCATCAATATCAATGTCCAGCTCAAAATTGGAGAATGTTGAGATTTTCCTGAGTTCATCCCTTGGAGTACAAACTGTAGAAGGTATTGAAAAAACATCAGCATCCTTCAGTCCATCTTGTGAGTCAGGATTACTGAAGATCTCTTCTGCTTCAAAGAATTCATCAGTAGAGCCAAATTCCATCTCCTCCTCGTCGTCGTCATCAGGTGCAACTTCTGCGGATGCATCAGACTCAGCATCAAACTCTGAAAAGAGTACCTGATTCAGGCATGCACTTACAATTAACATTGATCAACTTGAAAATAGGTTGACCTGTACATGCAATAAAAAAACATGGCCTACCTCTGCTTTGAAGTTCTTTGTGAACAGGTTATCAGCATCCCAAGAGACATCAATGTCCTCAAAGTTCAATAGTAAAATGTGAGACTGGATAAAAAAGGTATTGAACATCACCCTAAACATTAACCTTTCATCTTCTAGACCATCATCCAAATGCAGGCATTCAAGTACCACATCTCCTTGGACGCAGGATCCAACATTTAACTTCACCGGCACATTGTCTGCCTGAAATGATATTTAACAAGTAACTAAAACAAATAGCAGAACGATTAAAATCAAAACTGGGCTCAATGGTACCTTTCTGTATTGCCTAACATGTTCCTTGGCCTTTGATAGTGACGAAAGAGCATCACAGCTTTTATCAGCTGTTACAAGATCCTGCCCATACACTCGGACTATTGGCCTACAACCACCCTCTCCATCAAAATTTGGTATTTCACTGAGAATTACACAATCCAAGGTGAAAGGAATAGGTTGTGTAGGCCATTCCAACTCATCATCCATTCTGCATATATACTGTAGATATCGAAGATGAGAAGGTTGTGGATTTAATGTGATTAACATCTGAAGAAGCTCCTTAGGTGCTTGCTTGTACACCATGTCCAGAGTTCTTTGCTCTCCATTATACTGTTTCATGTACAGAAGAAGACCTGCAAGCATAAATGCCAACACAGGCCATCCACCTTTCTCGCAGTGCATTAGCAGAATGTTTTGCTGCCCTTCAAGCATAAGCCATCTCTCACTCAGCCTCAGGAAGTGGAGCACAATGTCCAAAGGAAGCAACGGGCATCCTAAATACTGGCAGGGGTAGTCTTTGACTGTAATACTGTACAGGGCGAACAAACCTGAAATCAGACTTTTTCCTTCATCCCTGAAGTTTAATACCATCAACGAAGAATCTGCAAACTGCTCACGGAGCTGCGTAACAATGTTGTCCAGGTAATTCTTGTATTCGAATTGGTCCATGGTTTCTGTCGAGAAGCAACAGTCGAATACTGCAAGCATATTAAACAAGACAATCAGTTTTCTTCGTGTCTGATTTGATTTTGATAAAGCGCGTACAATCTACCCCGTGTTAGCTAAAGTTTCAGCACGCACAAGTGCATAAGCAAACCTTCCACTTACGAGAAGCATGCCCCTAAGCAAACTTACGACTCACAATTAAAATCATCTTCCTGGCACAAATCCTAATGAAGATTGTTGAGACGTTGACGCAAATGAAGCCATGGCGCAAAAGCAACATCTTCTACGAGCAATTTGTTCTCGTGTTAAGCAGAAATCCAGTTCCATTTCTAAAGTAAAAACAAAAAAAACTGACATTGTCCGAACAAGAAAAAAACAAAGAGCTAAAATTTCAGGGCCCCAATTCCCCGTGAATTCCCGGCATTTTCAGCGCCAAACCACACCGATCACCTATTCCCCGCAGAATTTCAAAAGCTGCCGCCGCCGCTGCCTAGCATTGCAAGAGGAAGCGGGGAACGTGGCGGGGGGCGTTACCGTAGACGCGGTCGGCGATCTCGAGGAGCCGATCCGGCGGCTTCCGGTAGAACAGCCTCCGGAACAGCGCCATCTCCCCTCCACGCCGCCGCCGCCGCCGCCGTCTCCGGCGGCCTACCCTTGACCACCCTCCTGCTCGCGTCCGCCTGCCTCCAACCCACCAACCACCCCAACGCCAGCGCCGACCACCCGCACCTCGCCCGCCGCAGGCCGCCGGCGACCGCGCAGGCTCCTTGCACGCGAGCGCGCGCGCACGCGCCCGCCCGCCCGAATCGCGGGGAGGCAAATGCGCGGCGGAATTCGCCCAGCTAGGGTTTCGCTCGCTCAGAGATTTTTTTTTCCCCCGGTGAATTTTTGTTTTGATTTTTTGGTTGCTAATTTTCGGGTGTTTGAGGTGGCGGAGAAGGAAGCGGGAGGTGGAGGAGGGATGGGAGGGAAGAAGGAAGAAGGTGGCGGCACGAACCGGAACAGCAGCAGCAACGGCTCGGCTCGGCTCAGGCTTGGCTTCGGGCTTTGATCTCGGCTCGGCTCGGGGGAATGCCTGCGTGTGGCAGACATGTGGGGCCGGCACAACTGCTGCGGCGACGTGACCGTTGCGTCGGGACACCCCGCGCGCCTGGCTGCCCGGCGCCGAACACGAAACATCCATTATTTGTGGGCTCGTTGGGTGACTGGGATGGGCTAGTTTTACTTAGCCCAGTAGCACCGTGGGCCTAGTCCCAATCTAGGGAAGACCCACGCGGTGGCCGTTTCTTTTTTTCTTTTTTTTTTTACCTCCACCCTCGCTGTTCGCAGCATCAGCAGGTCAGCACGCCCCGCCGCCACACTATGTACAGCTCAAAATAGTATTTGAACTTTGAACTTTGCCTGTGTGCCGTAAACTTTGAACATGTGTCTTGATTTGTACTTTGAACATGTGTCTTGATCTGTAATTTTGTATACTGAGTTGCTAATCAAAGGGTTTAATGATGTTGGGCTGACGAGTCGGCAAGGCACGATAAAGTCCCTGTCGTGCCAATGCCTGGGCCTCAAGGTGAGCACGTGGGCCAGCACGGCTTGGCCTATTTGCCTATTCATGCTGTGTCGGGCCTGGCCTAATCGGATCGTGCCAGGCTGAGCTGTCTATTTATCCATCTATAGGAGCATGGGAAGAATGATAGATGTGGATGCTCAGCTCGTGAGCGTTCAGGAATTCCCTGCGTCCTCACGCAGGTCATGTCGTGCTTTAAGTTGGAACCACCCGTTTCAACAGCGTGTCCACCATTCAATCTGGTCATCCACATTTGACCCTTCCATGGAGAAAAGTTTGAAAAAAAAATCGTGAGATCTGATTTTCTATTTAAACCCTCGCACAGTGCATCCTCTTTTTGCATGATTTGGTTTTGGTGAATTTTCGCTACGTGCCCCATGATTGTAAACGAGCCCTCACCACACGCACCACCACCACCACCCCTCCAACAACAACAAAATATAAATAAAGGGTTTTTCTTTTGCACGCAAAGCGTTGATAGGAGAGGCAGATTAGAGTACGATGATCACACGTGAACGCATGCAAGCAACGACCGAATTGTATGTGTATGATCCAGTACTTGACTATTCACGTATTATATACGGAGTATATGCCAATGCAATCTGCCCCGTTCACGAATATTGGTACCACAACAGATAATTTATCATCGATCAACCGCAGTTAATTTTCTTTTCGATTTCAACGATTGACAGTGACTGTTTCAAGCCTGAAATTAGAGTCCCGTTCTCTGAAAGCGACTTAAGTAAATCATTAAACTAGCTAGCTTGCCATATGTGGAGTATATGGATGGGGATCACCATCAAGGCATGCATCAACCATTATTAACTCAATTAATTAACCAACAGTATAATGCGCGCCTGAGATCCAATTGTCACGATTAATTAACCATTAATCATAAAGCCATGCAATTAGAAAACTGGAAAGGTCCACATGTACATGTGTAGACTCTGCAACTGTACCCTTTTTCTTTTGTGAAACATAATCATCGATGAACTGTGTGTTAGTCAAAAGCCTGACAAGCGTGCAAATGTACTTGCCTAGCTAACGATATGGCGAAAAAAAGAAGAGCAATCATGTTTGTGTGCATGCATAGCCTGATGATGACCTAAAGTCATATATGCCCAATAATTAAAATATATGCCCAATAATTAAAATATATGCTTGATGGTTCCTAAGTAAAAAAAGGGGGGATAATTTGGACATATATTTGTGTAATCTCTCCTTAATTTCCACGGAATAATATTTTTGAGTCGAAAAGCCTCCTAACTTAATTAATTGTAGGGAGAGTTTTAGTAATAATTTACAACTAACATCGATCACACAGGTCGACGTCCCAACCTATGAAATCCAGGCAAATAACCGATGTACAATTATTGAGAATAGAGCTGTAATTTTCATCTAAAAGAATAAACTCATATGCAACTCTGCTTGGACAAGGTTGGCACATGCTATGATCTGTATGAGGCAGAATCTGCCTTAACAAATGGGAGCAGATCATGGAAATGCATCCTTTGACATTGCATTGTAATGTCACCATACAAGAGTTAATTCGGTGGCATTACAACTTGGCCATTGGATCAAAATGAGCACAAAGATTAATCAAGTAAAAGGATTGCAGCAGATCGCTGTAGCTAAAAACACTGTAAAAAAATGCATTGTAGGTTCACTTTTTTTTTTCCTCGTCCATTTTGAATCCTCCATTCATAATCCAACGTGTGGCATCGTAGCTTCAGGCTGTGACATTCCGATGGAATTGTTGAGGCTCCGGATATATGGGATCGGCTTTAATTAACTATATAGATATGATACGTACTTTAGTTTGTGAACAGAATGGAAAAGGGCTATATATTTTACAAAGAAAGACTGACTGCTTAAATAACGATCGAAAAAGGTTCGAATTTACTATCTTGGCAAATCAGACAAAATCTGATTAGTTTAATCGGGGAGTTGAAGGCAGCTGCGTGCACAGTTACGTTTCGACACATGCTTGTACAGGATCCAACTTGCCGGCCGGTTACAGATCCTAATTAATCAATGAATAAATTAATTAGTAATTAATCGTTAATCTACCTCGACCCAGTTCTAGGTAGACGTTTTCAGCAATGTCTTTTTAACAATTGAGAGGGGCACTGCATAATCATTAATTTAGCATGAAAAAAAGCGAGTTATACAAAAAGGCAGCTAATGGTAATGCGAGAAGTCTATTTTTTCTCAGAACATTGGAGGTTGCTATGTCTATTCATTAATCAAGCAAGGAGCAGAAACAGAAAAAAAAAACGAAATACAAAAATAAACAAATGAGGGAGCGGCACAATGGCCCCCTCGACACCAACCAACTCTATATATATAGATAAGAATCACTTTGAAACTGATTAATTTTTTGTTTCGTTTATCTTAGGTCCTGTTCTTTTGAGCTGATCTGAACAGCAGAAATAACTAAATTTTCGAGAACTTTTCGATGTAGTCTCGAGATTCGGATCCATTTCTTTTGACTTGTCTTTTAAAGCTTTTGGACCCACCTTCGAGACAGCGAAAAAACTAACTTAAAAACCCAAAGCATATATCTTTTTAAAACATAGATAAGCCGTTAAGTTAAAAAGAACAGAGCCTTAGTTTGGATAGTGACCTAAACTACTCTAAACTCTTGGAGCTTCCAAAAATCGAGTTTGAGATGTCAGAGCATGCACATAAACATAATTCTCATGTAACACGACCATAATCCGAGCAGGGTGAGAGGCAATGGCGTGAGCTAGGGGCAGATCGAGCGGTCGAGGGGTGCACGTGTACGGCCGGACATGCAGACAGCTGATCGATGAAGCCCATCGAGATCGATCGATCTTAATTTGTATAGTGACCTAAACTACTCTAAACTCTTGGAGCTTCCAAAAATCGAGTTTGAGATGTCAGAGCATGCACATAAACATAATTCCACTGGATTATTCATGTAACACGACCATAATCCGAGCAGGATGAGAGGCAATGGCGTGAGCTAGGGACAGATCGAGCGGTCGAGGGGTGCACGTGTACGGCCGGACATGCAGACAGCTGATCGATGAAGCCCATCGAAATCGATTGTACGTACTCCCTCCGTTCCAAATTGTAGTTCACTGTTGTCTTTTGGATATTCTATTTGACCATTCGTCTTATTCAAAAAATATATGTAAATATTATTTATTTTGTTGTGATTTGTTTTATCATTAAACATATTTTAAGCATGACTTATTTTTTTACATGTTTACATTATTTTTTTGAATAAAACAAATGGTCAAAAGACATGTTTAAAAGTTAACGGTGAACTATAATTTGAAACGGAGGGAGTACTCGCTGGGCTGATCGAGCATGCATCCATCCATGCATGCATGATCCGATGATCCATCGAGCCGCCGTTCTACGGCGCTAGCAAGAGGTGGATGCATGCATGTGTATGCGAGTGGCACGAATCGCAAAGCTGCACGCCGTCAGCTCACTCACTCACTCACTGATCACTCGACTCTCAGGTCTGCTCGAAAAGGCCGGCGAGCTAGCTAGCTAGGTAAGCTCGCTCTCTGCGTACGCCAGTACGTGCACGCACTTACTGGCATAGTATTACATTACCTGTCAGAGAAAGCAAGCAAAAGCTCTTGCTACAGCAAAGCTGCGCCATGCATGCATGCGACAAAGGCGTTCCATCTCGATCGATCGATCGATCAATCGTGGCCGTTCTTTGGACAGGTTGGCACGTACGTAGCACTAGCAGCAGCGGCGGCGGCAGCAGCAAATCAACATGCATGTGTACATGACGTACGTACGTGAGCATATATATGTCCGGCTCGTCTCGTCATTCAGCACGCAGCGGTGTGAGTGTGACACCTAGCTAGCTAACCGGCTAAACGCCTAAACCACTTTGGTCTTTTGGCGCGTACTGGGAGCATTAGCCATGCATGCATGCAAATATGGCTTCTTCTTTTTTTTAGAAAAAATATGGCTTTCCTACGTGCAGCCAGCTGGTACGTAGCAGCGAAAAGCCAGAGATAAAAAGCTGATTTTACTGTTGCATGCATGCTTAGCCTCTTCGGTATCTGCTTTGGACTTTGGAGCGGCCGGCAGATGAATCATTTGGCCACGGAAATCCCCCGCTGACCCCCGCTGCCACGCCAGTTAGTCCCGGTTCCTTAATAATTAATTTGAAGAAAGGCCTGAGAAGAGCATAAAAAATTGTAACTTTTTTTTAAAAAAAAAACATTACAAATTAAGTGATATATCGTTGGCTCCTATAAAAATAACAAATTTACACCGTTACCTTATACATTTTATCTAATTTAACCTTGCCAAGAGGTGGAGACGTTTGGTTGTTCATATGTCTCTTATCTATACTACTCCTATTTATTTTATAGGGAATTGGTAATAATCAAGCGACTAAAATCCTGGGGAGATTTCAATCGATCTCACTTACCCGAGCGCCGCCCGCCTTCTTCCTCCCCTCCGGCGACCTCCTCCTCTCCCGCCGCCGCGCGGCCGGGGTTGTGGGTTAGGTCTAATTTTAACCTTGCCAAGAGGTAGAGGCGTTTGGTTGTTCATATGTCTCTTATCTATATATACTACTCCCTCCGTTCCAAAATATAAGGCTTATTTTGACCGGAGAAAAGTCAAACTTAATAAATTTTGACCATAAATAAATCAAATAATATGCATCGTTAGTATACAAAAGTTGTATTAAATTGTTCATATTTCAAAGTGCTTTTGATACAATATTATATTGTAACAATTCGTAATATATAATAGAGGAATCTAATAGTCAAACTTTACCTTTAAAGACTTTTGTGTAGTCAAAATACGCCTTATATTTTAGAACGGAGGGAGTATTTATTTATATTTAGGGCCGGGTCCATTTCATATCTTTTTGTGCCTTCCTATTTTTATAATCATTTCTTACATGCATATATCTAACGGCCATGTGGTCAATACATTGTTTTTACATTCAATTTAGCAGTAGCTAGGATCGAAAGCATATACACGCCAAGTTGGCTGTACCTTGAGGGCCTAGCTAGCTCATATAAATACAAGCAACCAAACATGTTGTAATTTCATGCTAAGGATACGTTCGTGGATATATATATCCCACTGATGATTGATTCAGCTAGCAAGACCAATGCGTAAGTGTAGATTAGTAGATAATGTCGAGTTCCAAATAGCTAGGCCGCTTAGGAGAAAAAGGCTTAGGTTTCTTTCAGCGATTTCTGTTGGTCCTCCTCGCTTTGCTCTAGCGACCTCACTGGAGTGTGGATGAAGGGAGGGCGGTTCCAAGTTAGGTTTTTGTAGATAGTTAGTCTTACTTTGAAGGGAATAAAGATCTATGGAGAAGAAGAACATTCAATCCACGGCCATACCTCGGGTGGAGGAAGAGATCTAAGTGAGAGATGTATGGGACCAAAAGGTGGTGTACATGTGGTGGAAGGTGCGTCATGCATGTAGCACAAGAGGGCACGGGCGCTCGACATGGGAGGTGTCGTTGTGTGCGTGTTGCCTTGGTAAATAGTTGTGCGCTTGGAGTGGAAATGGATCGTTCTCGTCATTGGGCGTCGCTTGGACGCTTCGACGGTGTCAACTGTACTCTCGTAGTCATCCTCCTCATCTCTGTAGTGTTGGTTGTGCTTGATCACCTTGGAACTCCCCATGAGCCATGGTCTTCACGGAGTTCATGGTATGGACAACAATGCAATTAATGAATTTTGCCTCATGACCAGTGCCTCCACTTTTAATATAGCTTTGCCCTTGATATATTGACATTTTTAATCGAGGAAGCATGTTTTCTTGGGAAGCAATGTGTTTGTGATCAGATGAAAAGTGGAGGTGTGTAGAAATGGATGCTTGGATCCGTGAGTTCTTGTTATTTCTTAGCAAGAGCTAGTTGATAAGTGAATCAAGAGTGGTGTTGCTATGTGGCTGGTTATGAATTGGTTTTACTTTTATTTGATCATTTGACTCTATAAATAGGAGCTCAAGTTCTATTCACGCCTATTATACTTGTTTTGTTTAGGTAGTTTGTTCGGCATTTAGTCTCAAATCGCTTCTTATAGGGGTTGATGGTTATTGCCAGTTGTCGCCATTGATACTTTTTGTATTAATTTTGTCTTTCTTCCTAGTGTAACCAGTGGCGGATCTAGCCCATAGGTGCAGCCCAGGCCATGAGGGGGCTTGGTGGACCTGGACGGGCTGAGGGGGAAGGAGATGGACTCATGGGCTGAGGGGCGGCTCGCTGCAGTGGCTTGGAAAGGGGCCGGACCAGCCCAGGCGACGACCTGGCCTACCTGGGTGCTGGATCCGCCCCTGAGTGTAACTATCATTACTAAGTTAATAGAGGTTTGCATGGTTTTTTCTAAAAATTCAAGGTTTTGGGGGCAGGAAATTTTGCTTTTTGACACCTAATTCATGGGCTGATAAAATTCCCAACCGACATTGAGTTTGCACAAAATTCCTGGGAGACGCTAGGTTTGCAAATTTTTTCCTCATAACATTTTGACCATTTTCTAGCATTTCCTTTATTTTACTTTTGCTTTATTTTTTTCCATGTTGAATTGACTGGAATACCCCCTGTCTTCTTCCCCGCTGCGCCGCCCAACTCCAGCCATGCACCCAGCGATGGCGGGTGATTAGGCGCCTCGCTCCCCGCCGACCCCGTCCACGCCGAGCACCTGCTCCACCTCGACGACGGCCTCAACGGCCGGCGATGCTGCTCAACTTGCCGGCAAACGCCGCGTACTTAACGGTCGATTTCTCGAGCAACAGCTTCACCGGCGCGATGCCGCAGGCCAGGACGTTCGTCGTCGTCGACGTCGTACGTGCATGCCGCCGCCGACGGCGTACGAGGGCAACCCGGGGCTGTGCGGCCGGGCCGCCGCTGAAGCAGACGTATGTGAATGATCAGGACCTAGCTCTGTGATCGAGTTGTAATTGAAAACACAACTCGAGCCGTCGATCTGATCGATCAGCATTAGGAGAAAAGTTGCTGTACTTCTTTGTCGTACGTACGTACTTCTCCTCGTCCTAAAGGCTAGAGAGAGAGGGAGAGTTTGCTTATTACGATCGAATTCTTGCAATTCAGCCCATTATATATATCACACTTCGTATAGTATTATACTATATGTTATGAAACGCTAAATCAAACATGCATGGTCCACCTGTTCTCCTACTGAAATGCTGTGGAAGTAACTGAAAAATTTTGGGCTTACAAAATCGTTAATAGTTGGATTTAAGAAACTTAAGAAGAAGCATTAAGATCTTAAATTTAAAATTAAGAATGGCTAGTATAAATATCTTGCATCCAGTTATCTGATCATATGCATATGTACAAAAACGTGTTAATTAGGCACGCATGAGATATCGAAAGATGCGATATCGCGATGTGATATACAGACGGAGCCGCGGCCCACGAGCCCCACGCATTTTGAAGGGTGCAAATTTATGAAAGTGGGCAGTGTATATCAGAATTTATGAAAGAGAGGAGGAGGAGCACAATGATCGCAGCAGCAGCACCGGTCTTATCACCATCATTCGTGCAACCTTCTGTTTAGAGAGAGAGATAGGGGAGAGCTTGCTACACCGCTCGATCGATCTGGCCTCTTCCGTTGATATGACTCCTCCATCGCACGCCTTTATTGCTGTCTCCATGCATATAGTGGAATATTATATACTTTTGCATTTGATCATGCACCAGCAGCGAAAAATACGAGAGAGATCTGGAGGGATTTTTTTATTTTTATTTTTGAATAGGGAGGTCGAAGGTGAAACATTTTAACCTCGATCAGGAAACACAGATCATCTGAACGGCTGAAATGACTGAATTTCGAGAGCTTCTCGAGGTAGTCTCGAGATTTGGATACATTTCGTTTGACTTGCTTTTTAAAGTGTTAGGACCCATCTTCAAAACAGCGAAAACAAGGACTCAAAAAACTTAAAGCATATGTGTTTTCAAAACGTAGATAAGTCGTTAAGCTGTTAAGCCGTTAAGCTGAAAAGAACTGGGCCTTAGTTTACAAGAGGGTGTGCTTTAACCAGCGGTGCAAACGGAGCGAACAGTGTTTCTATCGACCGACTGATCGAATGAACATAATTAGCAGTTTGAATAGTTATATAGATCTCCAGTTTTTTTTACACGACTAATGCAAATAATATATGTCGGATAATATCAAAAAATATGAATAATATCAAACGGATATATCCAAATTAATTCTTGAACTCTATGAGCTATCATTTATTAAGTTACGGCACCACCACCCAGGAAGCCACTAGCATACCGTGAGATCATCTCAGACGACTAGCCCATCATAGACCATGACACACGTTGAATACCATAGTGCAGTACTAACTAAACATCCCAAGTCCAAACCAACATAGCCAACGTTCTAAATCTCCAAACCAGATTCGAGATCAGACGGTTAAAAAATTTCTTAACCCATTTTCTTACCACCACGAACCGGGTCAGGTACCCGTCGGATAGTACCCAACCCGTTTGTACCCCAGATAATAGGAGGTTTTGGCGCTATAAAAAGGTTCCTGGCATAAATACATATAGCCGTTATATTATTTTTAAAAATTTATAAATATTTTTATTAAGATTACATCTAAAAAATAAAGCAATCTAATTTGACATATTGGCAACGCATCAATTGCAACGCATGCATTCCGTAGTTATCCACCTAGCCTACCACGGATTAGAGTTTGCAACGCAAAAATGCGTGGTTACCATATTTTCTACAACGCATAAAGAAAACGTTGTAAGGTATGCGTTGGCAAAAGGGGGTTCTTCTTGTAGTGCCTCTCGCTCGTGTGCGGGCCAGTATCATGACCGTCTATATTTCACATATTATCTAAGGATAATCTTTTTGAATAATATCTAAACTTAGTAGTATCTGTGTCCGTATTAAAAAATATATGTATAAAAAAATACATGTATAATATATCCGACCGTATCTGATTCACTTGCATCGATCAGGAGAGTGATTTGTATCTATGGTGGATTTGGTGGGCGCCGGATGAGACTTCGATAGAGAAGATGATAGCGTAGACACTGCTCACTAATGAGTTGGAGCTCGAGTTCTGAACTAGTTTTTTTAAAAAAAATATTACTGTGGTGATTTGATTTAATGCATGCATGAATCGATGATCACGCACACGAACCTTTTAATCATTGAAATTTAGGTAGCATCGCATCAAAACAAGATTCACATGTCCTGTGAGAAAAAGAGAGAGAAGATAACACATACTTTATGCGCATGATGCATCGCCGACGCAAAGTGCACGGTGGCATCCAAATCTTCTGATTATTGGCAGCTTCTTTATTCATGGTTTTTTTAAAAAAGGAGAAATTTAATCTTCAAGAAAAATTCCTCTTTCATTAATTTTGTAATCTCTTCCAAGGTATTATATATAGGACAAAAAAAATTATTTTTGTAAAGAATTTCTTATCAATAAACATGAAGTACTAATAAAACCTGATTAACTATTGATAAGCATCCCAACGCACCTCGTAAAACACTGTAGCATTGCTAATACGCCCGAGCGCGCACGACCGATTCAAACGAGCGCAGACTCATGCATGTGGGGGGCGGGTAGGTGCTGCACGCGCGAGCATCAACTGCCTGATGCAAGCCGTGCTGCACATACTCTCATGATGCACTGTTGTTCAAAAAATTAACCCATACAAATAAAATCTTTCACGAGAACATATTAAAGCTTCACAAGACAAATCCATAATTTTGTATGTACATGGCTGATGTTTCATGCCACCTTCTCCTATTTATCTTCTTCTCCATATCTGGCTATGCTTCATACTATGCACGCCGGATCCAACCGCCAAAAGGTCACCAAACTCGCATGTTAACAGAGATAAAAAGAGATGGGGTCATGGGAATAGAGAGAAGAGAGATGGAAAAAAGAGCATAATAAAGAGGAGATGTGGCTAACAAGTGCCAACACCGGTGGCCAACCGATGAGCGGCTCGCGCGTCCCTTTTTGCTACCTCGTTGACGATGGTATGCAAAAGAGAGCAATTCAAGAGAGGAGAGAGAACGCATAATACAAATGGATGGGGTGATGCATGGTGCTCAATGTGCTATGAGAAAAAAGAATCGTGGGTCCTGCCATGTGGTGGTGGTAGGAACGCGAGGATGAGTCTAGGCGGCTGGACATCTATGCTAGAGTGATTCATGTTGTATGATCAAGTGATATTTAAATAGGTATGTAATCTTAAAAAAATCATTTTTTTTTTGTAAAATATCCTGTAAATAGGATACTAAAGTTAAATTTATTAATAGGAAAGCACTCTTTTACTGTAATTCCTTAGAAAAAAAATCACAGCACCGAAGATCCTTTGGGGCCCTCTCCAAGGGTTTAGGTCTCGCGCGGTTTTATGCGTGCGTGCGTGGCTGCGCTGGTTGTTTTTTTTTTTCGAGAAGGGTACTAAATTTCTAAATCCATTAAGAGGAAAACATCCTTTTGCACTGTAATCCCTCGGAAAAATCACAATAACATCCTAGACCTCTCCAACAGCTTACAGCAGGACCTCTCTCCAGCCCGCGCCGCCGCTCCTCGGCAAAGACGAAGAAGCTGGCCAACGCCGTTGCTGGAATAATAAACCCTGCCTCGGCGAGTTTCACGAGCATACAAAAAGATGCGATTTTTTTTTATTGGGGGGTTGGGGTGGTGAGCTACCCCATGAAGCAATGCATTCAGATATATTGCAGCATAAGCCTCCAAAATTCTGCACTACCATGCACAGTGATCAGAGCATTCTTTGCGTGCAGAAAAAAAAGTCGCAGTTTAAGCCATTGCGATATCCCTCTCCGAGCATGCACGGCACGGACCAATAGCTTGATAGATCGATCTGGCCCCATGGGTTAGCTAGTGCGCATCTTTGACCGTCGGGACCACATCGGACGGTCCCCGTGCGCGCGTGGCCGGCACCTGAATGACGGATGAACCACCAGTCTGCTGCTCATCCCGTCGCTTTTTCGCGGGAAGCGCCTCTTCCCTCCTAAAATTGGTTTCTATGGCAAGCCCTTGCTCCTTCATATTTTTTTTTTCCTCTCCTTTCAGCTGGTAAGTTATACTATATGCCATAAAATATTTTTGAAGGCTAGACGGTTTGACTTCTCGAGCCAGTTTTCTAAGAATTTTGGAAATGTTTCTCGTCTCAAGCAGGATTCAAGAACTCTTGAATTTCGACTTTCCGTCATTTTTGGGTCACATGCATGCTAAAATGGGCACACGTCTTAATTTACCGTATGTGCATGGTGTGCTATACATGCATATGATGAGTCAATATAATTTAAAAAATGATAATATTTTTAACTAAAATGTGCAACCTCCGTGGATCACAACCTCCGAGATCCGCTCGTTGTTGTAGCTTCTTTCATGGAACCATTATTCTTTTACTTTGTAGTTAGAGCTGGGCTGATTTCCTATTATTTTTCTTTTCCTTTTTAAATTTCTAACTTAAATATTGTGAATACTTCGTAATACATGGCCGCGGGATACCCCTGCAATTTTTTTCTCAAAAAAATTGAAGAGGGAAAGTAGAGTGTACGGTGTATGAAAAAAGAAATTATATCTTTTGAGCAGTTTTGCAACATACCCGGTTAATGGTACTATATTGTTGATCTAAGCTTTCATTTAGACGACAATTCATGTACCCACTGCAAGAAAATCAAATGTTTTTAATTGACAGCCAACAAAAGGGCTATCAAATGTTCCAAATGTAACAATTTTCTATTATTACTTGATGACAATAGGCAAACATTATCCTATCAAAAAAATACACCTTAACACAATATGTTTTACGTAAAATGGGAAATTTAATTGGAGGCATATATATTATTAATGTTCTATATTTATTTACGTTCTCGACCAAAAACATGAATTTTAATGATAAAACGACGGTGATGTAAATTGAAAATGTGAGCTTTGCATGCTGAAGGTTGATATGTACGATCTGGTCGATGATTTATTCTTGGTGGCTTATAATTGACGGCTGGCCGTTGAACCTAATTAGAGTAAACGGCTTTCTTACTTTTCATGCAATGATCTGTACTATAAAAATATAAAGTAATTTAAAAATGGATGATCCATATTGGCTCGTTGCATTTGAAATGGTGATAGGACCTGACTCATTTTCAAAGAAACAATGTGTACACTTATGTGGATTTAGGGCCAGGTATATATATAAATTTACCATAACTTTTGAAAAAAAAGATCAAAATGACCAGTGATTTTTTGTCCTCGATATATGCCTGCCTGCCTGTCTCATTGGATTCAGTAGGATTTTGTCATGATTGTGAGCTCTGATTCTGAACCGGCGCGTGCACTGCACCCCCTCGGGCATCTTCTCCCGCCGGTATGGTGGTATCCAAACCAATGCATCCTCTCGGGCAACGCGGCGGCCACACCGTCTAATAAACAATCTGACGCCAACCAAAAAGAAAACGACAACAAATCTTAAACTTTAATAGTAAGTAGTATATGTGTGGGTAATATAAATGCAACAACGGACACTCGGGTGGTCTAAGAAAATAACTTTTCTGCATTTCCGTTGGTATTTCTTGGAGCATGTTTATGATAATTTTCAACCAAAACATATCAACGCGATAATCGGTATGTGGTATCACTATGTCTCAATAAGAATAATCGCAGGAAGAAGTCGGGCCAAATTTAAAATTCAAATCCTTGAAAATGTTCGTAGCTCTATTTTCGATTGGTGTCCATCGATTCAAGTCCATTAAAAAGTAAAATTCTAAGAAGGTTGATATCGTCAATTACACTTGATCAGTCAAGTTTTAAGGGTTAGATGGTTTGGACGAAGAAGACACAAAGGGAAAGCTTCAAGAGTTAGATGGCATCTGCTTTTGGATAGATAGGTGACCGGAAGACAGATAGCTGACTGGAAGGAGAGTACTCGACCAATATTGCACGTCTTTGTTGCACGTATTCGAGATCAATAGCCCAAACATTAAGCATGTTCAAAGTACCTTAACCTTATTCATTCAATCAGTTTATCCATTCAGCCCTTCATACAAATAACTTCAGCTCAACCAGCTAATTCATTCAGCTTATCACCACAAACATCATGTTACATGTGATTGATGCACTAGTGATCTAGTTTGCTGGAACATTGGGCGGGAACATAATAGCAGAACCTTTGAACAAATGGAAAGCACAACGTCGCAAGTGTTTGAGAAGACCAAAGAGGACATTATCAATAGGATGCTTGCTTTCGGGAACGACGACAATGGCTAGTTACGAGCAATGTTGCCTCCTACGGGGGCCTTGTAAAACTTTTTTTTCCCTTTTTCTTACCGCTACGGGTTTTTTTTTGCCAGGGTTCTTGTAAATAACTTTATTGTCTATCTTTTATTCATCCTTCAATGAATTGGTAGAGCAACTGCTAGAGGTTAAAAAAAAATCACCAGATATAGAGCGATTACCAATTTCAAGCTTAGGTTCAAAATTTGGCTCGATTTTTACTCCCTCCCATGTCTAAAAACTTTATGTTTTGAACATCGACACGGTATTGCAAATGCAATCTTGACTATTACTACTATTATAATTTATAAAATCATAAAAGTTATAATACTATGAAATTTATTTTCTGAGACGAATTTAAATGTATGATTTTTATGTGCCAGATCCAAATAATTTAATTTTTTTTTTATAGATAAAGTTTTAAAATTTTGACTTAAAATAAATTTAAGATGTCGTGTTTTTAGAAGCGGGAGGGAGCACCAATTTTCTAGCAATCTTTGGCCTTGTTTGTTTCAGATTAAATTAAATTAAATGAAAATTTGTTATTTTTGTATAAGCCAAACGATGTAATGTTTTGTAGTCGTTTCTGAAACGAATTTAAATGTCTGATTTTCATGTGCCAAATCTAAATAATTTAAAATATTTTTATAGATAAAGTTTTAAAACTTTAACTTAAAATAAATTTAAGATGTCGTGTTTTTCGAAGCGAGAGGGAGCATCAATTTTCTAGCAATCTTTGACTATAATAACAAAATCACCGGGAAGAACCTGCTTGGCACACATCTCACCTCAATCTGCAGCATAGACATGCATGCATGTATAGTCTGATCAGGGGTTTTCATCTGTGGCCATCATCAAAGCCTTTCCTGCAAGCTGACAGAGTTTATTATCTGTGAACAATGGCATGAACTGCTCCTGGCTCGCAAGCAGTGGCAGCATTCAGTAGCAACTCCACTCCCCCCACCAAACTTCGGCCAAAATCACAACCAACCATTTATGCTGAAGCCTGGAACTGAACACAACAATGTATATACAGTACAAAACCACTGTCAGTCAAACCTGCTCCACACATACAGAAAAGAAAAGAAATATTGAAACTGATGGCACATACATAGAACACGAAATTCTACTGTTCTTTCCCACCTAAAACCGAGCCAGATTAATAAACATTTCGAGAACCAAATGGCAATGCAAATCTGAATTCCGAACTAAAATCTCACAAAAAAGGAAGAAAAAAATCGCCCCTGGGAAAGGGGGCAACAAAAGCAGGAGGCGAAAGAATGGAAAGCTGCAGGTGTTGTAGCCTCCATCTTTCCTTGTCTTCCTTCCCCCTTCTCTCTCTTTTGAACCTTCTCCTCTCTCCTCTCCACGTGGAGACAGACGGTATATACATACGCGCACGCACCATCTCGCTCGCCAGTCGCCACCACCGTCTCGGTGTCGCGGCGACTTCCCCTCTCCTCGTCCACCGCCCTGCTCAGGCCACCTCGTCGCCGGCGGCCGGCGGCCGGCGGCCTGTGCACCCTCCATGTAATGCTTCGACTTTGCGGCATCCCACATTCTTTCTATCTTCTTTATTTTTTGGGATTTTTTTTTGGGTGCGTTTTTATTAATGCTGCTGAGTGCTGACTTTGGGACGAAGGATTGGATTGCTCTGAGAGTTTAGAGTGGATCTTTGGACTTGAGGGTGTGATCTTGGCAGGAAAGTGGGCTGCTTTGCTTGTCCGGGGATGTCGGTTTGGCTCCGCTTGGGGGATTTATTATTTCTTTTATATTTGGCGTTTTTCTCGGCGGCGAGGCCAGCAGGTTTGGTTTGTTGCTAGGATACAACTGATGCTTATGCTTGTCTATCTGCCATCCATGGTTGGATTTTTATTGCCAAAAATATTGTGTGTGTTTTGAGGCAGGTTGAGGGGTCAGGTTGGGATTGTGATGCAAATCTTTGGTTCTCTTCTGCTGCTAAGGAGTAAGGAATAAGGAGGCTTCTTTGATAAAGAGCTAGTTCTTGGCTGCTGAAAAAAAATACTCTTCTTTCGTGTAATTTGTTTGGTTTTCCCTTTCTGGCCTATGATTGATCCTGTTAGGAATTTTTCTTTTGTTATCATCTATGGGATTAGGGCAGACGTGAATCCATGGTTTTGAGATTCTTGCAGTCTCGCTGGAAGCATGGGACTATTTTCTTTGCTTTCCTTTTGAAATTGTTCTTTGGTGAGATCCGAGTCTGCTGCTAGCTTCAATCCGACTATTTTAATCTGTACTTGTTTATTTTCAGTGTGGGACTTCGGGTTTCTGTGTTCTTTGCCTCTTGAAAGCTTAAACTAATCTTTGTTTGTTGGCAATTAAGTCAACTTGTTGAGCTGAGTAGTTCAAAGGGCCATAGAACTTAGCAGAATCTTCACATTTATTTATTCTTGTATCTGGAGTACTAGTTGTTTCTGAAGGCTTCCAAAGTGGAGTACTATCAATTCATTCTTACTAGTTTCATTTAATTTTTTGTGTATTCAATTTTGTAGCTGTATGATGTGCAAAACAACTGCATTTTTCTGATTATGTTAGTAGCATAAATGTATGATTTTTAATGGCTAGAAAATGGATTTGTGTGCAGGCTGTCATAAGAAGTGGAATGCTCGTTGGTGATTAGTAGGCAACCGACACTATCGTCTCTCTTGCACTTATTTGCTTAATATATTATCAGGTATTTTTAGTTCTGTGCATCGAGCCCAAACATTCCTCTTCTTTTGTTATCTGGCCTCTACTGGCACAGTAAGAAATCAAAGTTTTTATTTTTGTTGCGAATCGGAAGCATTGTCCTCTTTGTTATGTTTCTTTTTGGCTTTGCATCTGATTCTGGTATGGATGCATGTATTTTTCTCTTTTCCTCTCGTTGCAAGTTCTATTGAGTTCTGAATTTCGTACCCTGAAGATCTTTAAGATATTAGAGGAGGGCAAAAACCACCTTCAGTTTTTTGTTAGAATGCAAGGGCCATAAAATGAGTGTGCCATCTTATTACATTTGATCAAATACACTAGTTTCAGGTAATTTCATGATTTAAGTAACAAACTTTCAGGTTCCAGTTGTGCAAACAGTACGTTTATTAGCCATAATCTGAAGAAAAGTTTAGCTAATCTCTCTTGGGTATTTCTTTTGCAGCTTCTTTAAATCCACATTTTGTTCAAATGCGGTGAAGACGTCTTGTGCTGATCAAATTAAGCTTACAATCACCATGGGTGCTTGCGTATCTTTAAGCAAAAAACGGAGACCTCAAAGGCTCTGCTGTATATATCGACGTTACCGCGGAAAAGTTTTGACCAATGCACCTATAGTACACGCCAGTGATGTGGGGAGCTGCGCTGCTTCGGGAGAAGTCGCAAATGTGGAAACTTCTGCAGCCACTCGGCGGAAATCTGATGGCCCGAATGTAACATTCCATCTTACACAATTGCAATGGCATCATAGCGAGCTAGACTCGGAAAATGGAAATGGTAATTGGAATTTTCATGTCTGCCCGTTTGCTCAAAAAAAAATCTAGATAATGGAAAAGCTCCAGCCTCTACATCAGAGGTGTATATGGTCCATTTGCTCAAATAGGAATTTTCATTTTGTTCGCATATATTCTAGGAATCGTTTTTTAATGTTTGGAATTCAGTCTTACATTAAGCTAAATCTTGATTATTTTGCTCTATTGGTCCAGTTGTGTGTCAAGAAGAAGCATGGTTTGATACTGTCAGTATTTTGGGGTCTGATTCTGATGAAGATTTCAGCAGCGTCAATGGAGGTTTGTTTTCCCTCTTGGTAAATTTAATTAACGACAGGCCTATGTTCTGATGATGTATATTTAGAGCTCATTTACTGTGCATTATGGGGTGGTAGTATATGTAGATCGAACCGTTCGAAGGATTATACTACCAATGCCATTTAGATGTTTTATATTTAAATCATTAGTGATCTGAACCGTTGGATCAAGAAGAATGAGCAACCTGTGTTGTGGGAAGGCCTCCCCTTTTTCCCGAAGATTAGGGCGAAAATCCCGAAGATACGGTTGTTGAGCCTGAAGAACCCGAGGGTTCCGAAGATCCTTAAGACACCCTCTGGAAAAACACATGCAAAGATGAGAGCCGAAGAGGAATTCTCAAAAGATGTTCCTGCCTGGATAAAAGCAGGAACACCCGAAGATCTCTGAGAAGATAGCCGGAAAATAGGCCCTGATTAATATACAAAGGCCCATTAATTGCTAGGCCAAACACGAACTATGGGCCTTAGACGCGACTACTAGAAAATGGGCTTACCATAGGCTGGTCCAGTATTTCAATAAGGGCTCTAAGTCATTAGGGGTAGATAGGGTTTTTCGCATGGCTGTAAAGGAACCAATTATTGTAAGAACCTGTTGATTTTCTATCAACGATCCAGATGTAAGGGCAAAGAAGTCCTTTTATTCTTGTAATGTAAACCCTAATCATCGGCACCCCTATTTATTGTAATGTAAATACAAGGGCACTCCATTTATTGGGGAGAGATCATTTTTTTATTCCTAACCCACCATTGCGTCTTCAGTTCCAAAGCCCTATTATTCTCCGTTTCGTGATCTTCCTCACAGGGAGTCACAGGGAGACACTCCACGTACTGTCTGAGACACGTCGACGACAACCTGTTTAAGTTAGTGTACTGTAGGGAGCTCTATATTTATGCTTGGTCTTTTTTTCTTTTTCTTTTTTTGCAGATTTTCCTGCCATGTCCAATGCTGTAGGAACACAGTTAGTGCAGTGCGAAGATGCTTCATGCATTGCTGATGCCATCCAGAAGTTTGAGATGATCTTTAATGGTTCATGTGTTGCTCAAGCTGTTGGGGGGTACCTGAAAAAAGATGCAAACAAAATCGATAAATCAAGCCAAGCTGATATTCAAGAAGCACATAGGCTTAAAATTGGAAGCCCCGAGACATCTGATGTCTCTGTTGGAAAGGTTGAGGAAGCAAAGTCTAGAAATGAGGGTGTAAAAATTCTGACCAAACTTAGAAGGGGCGAGGACGCAAACAACACCTTGAAGCCTTTCAAGGATGGAGAAAAATCTCATGAAAGTATCTTCAAAAGTTTGACACCAGTGTGCACGCCTCGTCATGCTAGTAAGGTTCAACCTTTGGGAGTAGTGAGCCCACGAGGCCAAAAGAAGAAGTCAGCAGTTGTCAGGCTCTCTTTCAAGAGAAAGTCTTTTGATGGAGATCAAACTACTGAAATATGTGAGTTTTTCTCTGTAGTGTTTTAACATTTGCTTTTTTACATTGAACTGATTGAGGCAAGATTCAAGGACATGGTTGATGTTGAATTTCTATCCACAGGCTCTTCTAGGAGGTACCTGATATGTCCAAGGGCTGGAGTGTTGGTTCCTCAAGCAAGTGAGAAAATATCACAAGGTTGTTGGTCCATTCTTGAGCCTTCGACCTTCAAGCTACGTGGTGAAACCTTTTTCAAGTAAAGAGTTGCCACATGCATGCTTGTCATTTATTGCAATACATGAACTTGGATTGGATCTGAATAATCTGGAGTTTCTTGCAGAGATAAAAAGAAGTTGCCTGCACCAGGAAGTTCACCATATACTCCAATTGGTGTGGACATGTTCATGTCCCCAAGAAAAATACATCACATTGCACAGCATATTGAGCTTCCATCTATAAAGCCAAACGAGAAAGTTCCTTCCTTACTTATCGTAAATATTCAGGTATGATCACCATCACTTCCTGAGTTTTGATATGCTAATGTTCCATGATGAGTATATGTTTTTCATGCAGATGCCTACATATCCTGCTGCTATGTTCCTTGGTGATAGTGATGGGGAAGGGATTAATCTAGTGCTGTATTTCAAACTGAATGAGAACTTTGAGAAAGATATTGCTCCTCAGTTTCAGGAGAGTATCAAGGTATACATTTCTCAGTTTTTTTTTTTGAGCAAACGAATCTCTGTCGGTGGACGTTGTCTCTGTTCACAGATAAGCGATGCCTACTATTCCTAAACAGAACTGTTCTTAATTGCTGTCTTCTGGCTTATTTTCAGAGACTTGTATGTGATGAGATAGAAAAGGTTAAGGGGTTCCCGCTAGACTCGACAGTCCCTTACAGAGAAAGATTGAAAATATTGGCAGGGTTGGTTAACCCAGATGATATGAATCTGAGTTCTGCAGAGAGGAAACTTGTTCAGGCGTACAATGAAAAACCAGTTCTTTCACGGCCCCAACAAAATTTTTATGTGGTGAATTATCTTTCTTGGCATGGTATTTTTTTTTCTCTTCTCTTGCATCTTGAGTTTCTTGACTCTTACATAACATGTGGGGTCGATGCAGGGATCAAATTATTTTGAAATAGACCTTGATGTGCACCGGTTTAGCTTCATCTCAAGGAAAGGACTTGAAGCTTTTCGAGAACGGTTGAAACATGGTGTGATTGATCTAGGTCTAACCATACAGGTATCATGATTATCCATTCTATGTTCAATCTTTATGCATCTCAATACAAGAAAATATTATAACCCTATTTCATATCCGTTGCAAATATTATTAAGAAAACCTGAGTCTATAGTTAAAAAACTGATCTAGAGGCTAGAGTTGCTTGCCTTGGAACTATATCTTGTAAGCACTTGGGCTATTGAAATTTTTGTTGAATCTTACAGCAGCCCAGCAGGCCTTAGTTTAATTTTCGTTGACAAATCATTTTGCAAATGCTGTGATACCCGCCAAATATGCAACTTTCTACCAACTGTTGTCTAAAATTTGCATGACCACAACCCAGATATGGAATTTACGTGGTAACTGTTGTCTAAATATAGCAAGCGAGTTAAATGTTCTCCTTTTTTATGAAGACTGTGATAGTAAAATGTTGGGGGTAACTGTTTTTAATCTAGAAGATGTGCATATAGCGATACTTGTTTTTGTTTAACCTTTTTTTCCATTCTTGTGAAGTTCGAGCTGCAGGTTATTTCTTCATAAGCTAAGCATATTGAGAATTTTATGCAGGCCCAGAAGCAGGAAGAACTCCCTGAGCATGTGCTGTGCAGTGTAAGGCTAAACAAGGTCGATTTTGTCGATAATGGGCAAATACCAACACTCTTGCCTTGTGATGATGACTGACCAGTGAACTGGCATGCTATGTTAACCAAACCTAATGTTTCAGTCAAGATCAGCGGCAGGTGCTCACGAGGTCTGCCTCTTTGGATATTGATGAGCTTGCCTTGCTGCTCGACATTGGAAGTTGGAAGGGAGGAGGGGTCTCAGCAAGATGAACAACTCTGCTGCTGAGTTGTTCTGTAAGAAATCCAGCGTATATAGTCATGCTCTTTGGCAATCTGGTTTCGCAAATCAAATTCTATGTGGTATTTATTTGCAAACCAGGAACTGAATCAATCAAAACTGTCTTCTCAATCTATTTATTCAATTGATCTGTTATCATTTTGCTATTATCGTATGGTTATGCACATTGTTGATATTGCTGTGCCGATCTCTCATCAGCCTCATCTGAACCATCCCAGTGTGAACAGTTTAGGCTCCTGGTTGTCAAACCTGTCATAAACATATGAAATCAGCATCAGGCAAACCAGATATGTTTGTTCAAGGCGTGTTCCTTTGAAATCCTGACAAAATTTTAGTTGTTACCCTGAACAAGCAAAGCATAACCTAAACTAGTTCTGTATGGACTGATAAATTCCAAATTTTTTTTTATAAAAAAAGTGAAAGTCGGTTTTGACAAAACCAGGAAGCAAATCAGATTCTTCCCCTTATCAACACCAACAGCAATAATGTCAGCACAAACAAGTGCAGCAGAATGCAGCATTTGCTCTTCCATCCAATAGCAACTAACAACTGAGCTAGATGGAAGAGTACACCGTTTTGGTCGTGTTCTATGTCTTCGATGGCTTTGAAAAAATTGGAGATCTGTGAGCTCTCAGAGCGCCACCGATGCCATCAACTTTAACGCAGCAGACATTGTCCTTTTCAGAGCATCCACTCAGGTGGTGGTTGGCAATGGAGAGCACTTCTGTTTTTGGGAAGACATCTGGCTAGATAGCCTTTCGCCCAAGGAGGTCGCCCCCCCTTCTATTTGCCATTGCCACGCATAAAAATCGATCACTCCGGGACGGACTACAAAATCATAATTGGATGCAGTTATTGGCACAATTGACCACTGAGGAGCAGCTTCTTCAATATATCACGCTTTGAGAGAAAATTAGCCAGGCCACACCCCTTTCAGATCACCCGGACGAGTTACATTGGAAACTCACGCCACATGGATCTTTCACGACCAAGTCGGCTTATCAGATCCAGTTTACTGGAGCTACGCGATCGGCATGGGCGGGCTTCGTCTGGAAGGCCCACGCGGAACCCAAGTGCAAGTTCTTCGCGTGGACCCTTGCCCAAGGAGGGCTCAACACGGCAGATGTTCTTGTCAGAAAGGGGTGGCCAAACCAACAGTTATGTTGTTTATGTAACCTGATGCCGGAAACCCAAGATCATCTCTTCAAGCACTACACCTATGCTATTGAGATTTGGAGCATCATCTTCGGGCCGCCCTCGACCCCGATGGCCCCCCTTTGGGTTCGGTGGGAACGCATAAGTTCTGGACTCTCTCCTGCCTTGCGTAAGGAGCTGAATGGCAAAATAATTTACTGCCTCTGGAACATTTGGAAGGAACGAAACCGTCGAATCTTCAACCAAACCTCCCAACCGCCGATGCGCACGGCTAGGGACGCGACCGATGGCTATCAGTTGTGGCGTTCAACGCCGGTTGATCCCGGCTAGTGGTCGGCTAGGGTTGTGGCCCCTCTTGTAAATACTACTCTGTTTTTATCATCTTTCTATTAATGGAGCGGCGGAACTCCCGCCTTTTTGTTCAAAAAAAAAGATGGAAGAGTACACTGAAAACTTAGAGCATCCCCAGCTCACCCCCAGTCACCCCGCCGACATCAACGCCTAATAGAGCGCGCGCCATCCCCGCGCCTGCCCGCCCAGCCGCTCGCAGTCTGCAGCATTTGAAAAATTTCCCGTGCGCTCGTGCGCTGATGCAGGCCAGCGCCTGACGAGGAGCCCGGTGCTCATGCTCTTATGCTTG